>JALIZH010015185.1:470000-896759 GCA_030522465.1 Rhipicephalus appendiculatus
TTTGTGGCTTTTATATATATATATATATATATATATATATATATATATATATATATATATATATTCATGTACGGGACATGATGGCGACGCCGACGGTAAAACTAGCCGAGAGTGTCCATATAACTCTGGCACAACTGGAAAGGATGACTTTTAGGGAAAATTGCTGTTCAGCGGCGCCATGGGGCAAACTTCTTCCAATTTAATTTCAGAACACCAAGTGAGCATTTCCGTAACAAAAACAGCGGCTTCTTTGGCTCGCCAAAGCTGGTTTAAATTCATCATCATCATCATCATCATCAGCCTCACTACACCCTCTACAGGGCAAAAACCTCGCCCATGTTCCGCCAATCAAACCGGTCCCGTGCTTTCTGCTGCCAAATTATACCTGCAAACTTCTTAATCTCATCTGTCCACCTAATTTCCTGTCTCTCTCTCACGCGTTTGCCTTCTCTTGGAATCCAGTCAGTCACCTTAATGACCAGCGGTTATCCTGCATACGCGCTACGTGCCCGGCCCATGTCCAACTCTTCTTGATTTCAACTATGATACGTTTAACCCCCGTTTGTTCCCTGACCCACTCTGCTCCCTTCGTGTCACTTAAGGTTACATTTATTATTTTTCTTTCTATTTCTCGCTGCGTCGTCCTGAATTTAAGTTGAACCCTTTTTGTGAGCCTCCAGGTTTCTGCTCCGTAGTTGAGTACCGGTAAAAGCAGCTGTTACATACCTTGCTCTTGAGGGATAGTGGTAGACAACCATTCATGATTTGAGAATCCTTGCCGATGTGCTACACCCCAGGCCTTATTGTTCTAGTTATTTCACTCTCATGGTTCGGCTCCGTGGTCACTACCTGTCCTAAGTAGACATATTCCTTTACAACGTCCAGTGTCTCGCCACCTATGGCAAAGCGCTGTTCTCTGCCGAGAGTGTTGCACATTACTTTAGTTTTATGCATATTAATTTTCAGAACTCTTCTGCGTTCCGTGTCCATTTGAGTAATCATGAGCTGTAATTCGTCCCCTGAGTTACTGATGAATAAAATGTCATTAGCGAATCGCGGGTTACTAAGATACTCTCCATTAACTCTTATCCCCAACTCTTCCCAATCTAGGGCCCTGAAAACCTCCTCTAAACACGCAGCAGATGGTGGCTTCCTGCCTTACACCCTTCTTTATTGGGATTCTGTCACTTTCTCTATGCAGGACTATGCTGGCTGTGGATCCGCTGTAGATTTCTTCCAGTATGTTTATATAGGCCTCGTCGACGCCCTGATCCCGCATTGTCTGCATGAGTGCTGATATCTCGACAGAGTCAAGCACCTTCTCGTAATCTATGAAGGCTATGTATAGGGGTTGGTTGTATTCCGCGCATTTTCTATCACCTGATTGATGGTATGAATATAGTGTACTGTTGAGTAGCCTGTACGAAATCCTGGTTGGTTCTTTGGTTGATTGAACTCTAATCTTGTCTTAATTTTATTAGCTATTATTTTTACAAAAAGCTTGTAGACAACGGAGAGTAAACTGATTGGCCTGTTATTTCTCAAATCCTTGACGTCCCCTTTCTTATGGATTAAGATGATGTTGGCATTCTTCCAAGATTCTGGTACCCTCCTTGTCAAGAGACACTTCGTGTACAGGGTGGCCAGTTCTTTTAACACAATCTCTCCACCGTCTTTCAACAAGTCTGATGTTACCTTATCCTCACCAGCGGCTTTGCCTCTTTGCATTCCCCCCTAGGGCTTTCTGCATTTCCCCTGTCGTTACTGGTGGGATATCAAATTCCTCTGGCCTATTACTGCTTCTTACGACATCATCCTCCTTGTCTCAGCTGCTGTACAGTTCTCTGTAGGACTCCTCCGCTACCTCAACTACCCTATTCATATTGCTTGTGACCTTGCCTTCCTTGTCCCTTAATGCATACATCTGATTTTTGCCCGGACATAATTTTGCCTTCACAACTTTTAGGCTTCTTCCACTCTTTACAGCATCCTTAATTCTCCCCACGGTAGACCTTCTTATGTCGGCTACCTTACGCTTATTCATTAACTTCGAAAGCTCTACCAGCTCTATTTTGTGTGTTGCATTTGAGGCTTTCATGGTTTGACGTCTCTTAATGAGGTTTTTTGTCTTCTGCAACAGCTTGCCAGTGTCCTGTCTAATGACTGTACCCCTGACTTCCATTGCACACTCCTTAATGATACGAGTCAGATTATCGTTCATTGTGTCAACGCTAACGTCGGTTTCCTCGGTTAGAGCCTTGAATCTATTCTTAAGCGAAACTCTGAATTCCTGTACTTTCCTTCTCAGCGCTAGCTCAATAATTGGCTTCTTGCGTATGAAGGTCTGCCGTTCCTTTCTCAAGTGTAGGCGAATTCGAGACCTTACCATTCTATGGTCACTGCATCGGGTCTTGCCAACTACGTCCACATCCTGTACAATTCCCGGGTGGGCACACATTATGAAATCTATTTCGTTTTTAGTTTCGCCATTAGGACTCCTCCACGTCCGCTTACGAGTAGCCCGTTTTCTGTAGAAGGTATTCAAGATTCGTAAATTATTGCGTTCTGCGAACTCTACTAGTAACTCTCTCCAGGCCTCTCAAGAGCCGATGCCATATTCCCCCACTGCATGATCTACAGCATGCTTCTTGCCTCCCTTAGCATTATAGTCGCCCATCAGTACAATATACTGTGTCTTTACCTTACTCATTACTGATTTTACGTCTTCGTAGAAGCGTTCAACCAAATGATCATCCTGGCTGCATCTAGGCGCGTAGGCCTGTACTACCTTCATCTTGTGCGTTTTATTAAACTTAATAACGATACTTGCAACCCTCTCACTAATACTATATTATTCCTCTATGCTGCCAGCTATATTTTATGGATAAGGAACCCCACCCCTAGTTCTCTTCTGTCAACTAAGCCCCGATGGCATAATACGTGTCCGTTTTTCATCAGTGTATAAGCCTTATGTGTCCTCCTAACTTCGCTGAGCCCTATTACATCCCATTTGAGGCCCTCTAATTCTTCGAATAGCACAGCTGGAATCGCCTCACTAGATAACGTTCTAAAGTTAAACGTTAGGATGTTCACATTGCAATGGCGGTCTGTCCGGACCCAGATATTCTTAGCACCCTCGGCTGCGTCGCAGGTCTGACCGCCGCCTTTGTCACTTGCTTCGCAGCCGCTAGGGACTGAGGTTTGAAGGTTAGGAGGTAGTGGCCCAGTGCTGCACCAGGGTGGCCAATCCTGCTCGGGTGAGGGAGTGCATTACCGACTGTGGTCGCCAGTGAAGCCGCGCCCCAGGCTTTGCAATTCCATTATCACGCGAAATCCGGTTGGGAATTGTCCGGCACTAAGATTCGAACCACGGACCTCTTGCATGAGAGGCTGATGCTCTACCTCGAAGTAGGGTTTGTGTCGCACTTTCTTAGCACTTTTGAATTCTACATTGACTGTGGATCAGTTCTCAACTTCACCTTCCTCGTAACTCCGTGGAACTCAATACTTCTCCTTGGAAGAAACAATTTACTTCACTGAACTGCTTGGAACGCTTAGACGTTACTTTCAATGCGGGTTCAAGGTTTGCTGCCAGGTTGACCCTACCCTGTGTCGATCATTATGCTGCCTGTCTTGGGAAAAATCTCCTTAAAATAACTGGGGTGCTTGCCCGCAATGCTTGAAATACTACCATGTTACTTTGATCGCGGATATGTTCTCTGTTCAAAGTTGTCTCTACTCTGTGCACAATGGTGTGTTCAAGATGGGTGCCTCCAAGAGGTATTTTTGGGTTAAACTACCCCTTATTGAAACACAAATTTGTGTATCATAATATTTATCATTTATTTCGCTTTTAATATCTGGCTTGCATAAGGGTTTTCACTTTTACGTTTAAATAAACGTTTAAAAAGAAGCTCGAAGTGCTTCTGTAGTTACTCAAGCTATCACATCCTTGGGCTGAACGAGGCTTCAACATTAGACGACGCATTTTAAAGATGCCAAGCACCAGTCACCCGGCGGTGGCACAACAACTAACGTCTAAAGGCACAGCTGATCGACAAATGAACACGGTGATGGGTCTAAGCGTTATTCCAAACTCGTCCAGGCAACGAAGGAGACCATGCAACTTGTGTCATCAAGTGTACTGCATACACAGCTCCAAGTGAACGGTTGATCTTTGGGAGCTCTTGTAGGCAAGGGCTCCTTCATTTCAATCATAAATATAGACGAAGCGTAAGCCGGGGATATTTAACGGCAGAAATGTCGTTGTATGAGGCTATAAGGGTCATGAATCGGAAAACTGTCTGTTGGATGAGCACCCGTCACAGACTGCAAAAATACTGGCACTAATAATGGAGCATGGTTTTCGACACTCTCGCCCGACTATGCAATTGCTGAAATTAGGATGGCAGGACATTGCGTGTATTTGTAAACATGTGAAACCTGTCGAAAAGAGAAAAAAAGTCATATTGTGACCAAAGAAGATCACATTCCAAGAAAATATTCAGAAGCATACCATAGAGGAGGCTATGTCCTAGGTACAGAAAGCTGTGGAGCTCCCTTTTAAGCTGAATTACACAGTGTTATTGCCTAAGAAGTCACACAACCTAACGAGAGAAAAGAAGACATGGGTGAAAGAAGAGCTCAGGAAGATGGTCAATGCAGATATTATCGGCCCATCTCTACCACTTTACGCAATGTCGATAACCACAGCGCCCAAAGAAGGTGGGAATATCGGGCTTTCTACGGAGTGCAAAACAACAATCAAACGCATCTTACTCACTTTCCTATGCCTAGAATACACACAATTATCGACGAAACAGGGGGGATGTACTTGGTGTTCCACGATAGACTTCTTTAAGGCTTCTGTCGAGTACCTCGTCTCGACATCAAGGATGCAGCCACTAGTTAAGCCTCAAGACAATCAGGTGAGGGAACTGGCAGAGCTGGTTAAATCGTTACAACAACAGTTGGCTTCGGCGAACGAACAGATCAGGCAACTGAAAAGCAATTCCAATTCGACCTTTAACCCGTCCGAGGCTGCGGAACAAATGGCATGCGCTCAGAGTGAGGCAATTAGCATGGAAACTGACAGAACTAGAGGAGAAAAGCGCAGAGCTTCAGCCCCGCTGCAGACGCTGCATCGGAATTATAGAAATTTGGGGACCCTTAAACTTCGCCTTTAAGAGTTGAATGCGATAGCGATATTGTCACGTGGTCGTGACGTCGACGAAGGCAGCAGGCGACGTGTCCAAGATGAAACTGTTTATTAGGCCGAACTTGTGGTCGAAAAAAGGAAAGTAGGATTACAGCAATACACGCTGGCACTGATAGCGGCGAACAGAGCGTCGGCCGTCGATCAACTGAACATCGTTGGAGCGCGCCGGCTTTTATGCATCACGCGTCGAACATTATAGCCTTATCACTGGTCATCGCGCACGCTCTGGAATAATCTCGAGTGGTCGCGTCTTGGACGCAATCGTAACAAAACGATCTACAATAATCGCGAAGGTTGTAGAACAATACGGCACGGTTTGAGTTGAGCTTTGCTGACGGTCTTTGTGGGCGAAAACCGAATACAACAAAAGTGAAAATAAGAATAGCGCGTGGCAATGCCCCCCTCTGAAAAGGCATCGCCCCGATGCTTAAAACAGAACACGGGGGAAAATGCATGCAACAATAAATCACAACAATAAAGAAAGAAAGTACAATAATTAAGCAATAAGTGCAGTCCTCAGGTTTGCTAACGCGCGTAATACGGCTTGAGGAGCACGACATGGACGACTTCAGGTCGCGCACGGCGCCGTTGAGAGTTCGTTATGCCGTCCGGGACGACCTCGTAGTCCAGATTACCGAGACGTCGAAGCACCTTGTACGGCCCGAAGTATCGCCGAAGAAGTTTTTCACTAAGTCCACGTCCGCGTATCGGCGTCCACACCCAAACGCGGTCGCCGGGCTGGTATTCCACGAAGCGTCGTCGAAGATTGTAGCGGCGGCTGTCAGTGGTCTGCTGATTCTTGATCCGCAGGCGGGCGAGCTGTCGTGCTTCTTCGGCGCGCTGTAGGTAGGCGGTCACGTCGATGTTTTCTTCGTCCGTCACGTTTGGTAACATGTCGTCGAGTGTCGTTGCCGGGCTCCGTCCGTAGACCAACTTGTATGGCGTCATCTGCGTCGTTTCTTGCACGGCCGTGTTGTATGCGAAGGTCACGTACTGAAGGATGGCGTCCCACGTCTTGTGTTCGACGTCGACGTACATGGCCAGCATGTCGGCGATGGTCTTATTTAGACGCTCGGTCAGGCCGTTGGTCTGTGGGTGGTACGCAGTGGTCCGGCAGTGGCTTGTGTGGCTGTATGCCAAGATCGCCTGGGTTGGGTCAGCCGTAAACGCCGCACCTCTGTCGGTGATGAGAACCTCTGGGGCGCCGTGTCGAAAGACGATGTTCTCAACGAAGAACTTGGCTACCTCGGCGGCACTGCCTTTGGGCAGGGCTTTTGTTTCGGCGTAGCGGGTGAGGTAGTCGGTGGCTACGACGATCCATTTATTTCCGCAAATCGACGTTCGGAACGGCCCCAGGAGGTCCATCCCGATCTGCTGGAACGGTCGCCGAGGAGGCTCGATCGGCTGAAGGAAGCCTGCTGGTCTTGTTGGTGGTGTCTTCCATCGCTGACAGTCTCTCCACGTCCTTACGTAGCGAGCGACGTCGGCGGCAAGGCGCGGCCAGTAGTACTTTTCCTGCACTCTGGCGAGCGTGCGGGAAAGTCCGAGGTGTCCAGCCGTCGGGTCGTCGTGTAGAGCCTGCAGGATTTCTGGCCGCGATGCTGAAGGCATGACGAGGAGGTAGTTTGCTCGAAGTGGCGAGAAATTCTTCTTTATGAGAACGCCATTTCGCAAGAAAAACGACGCGAGTCCTCGATTGAATGCCTTTGGAGCAATGGCGGTCTTGCCTTCGAGGTACTCCACAAGGCCTCTGAGTTCCAGGTCGGCTCGCTGTCGTTCGGCGAAATCATCAGCACTTATGGAACGCAAGAAGAAGTCATCCTCCTGGTCGTCCTGCGGCGACGGGTCGACGGAGGCGCGAGATAAGCCGTCGACGTCGGAGTGCTTTCGTCCGGACTTGTAAACGACGGTGATGTCGAATTCTTGAACCCTTAGCCTCCATCTTGCGAGGCGACCTGAAGGGTCCTTCAAGTTAGCTAGCCAACACAAGGCCTGGTGGTCGCTCACAACTTTGAAGGGCCTGCCGTAGAGGTAGGGGCGAAACATTGACGTTGCCCAGATGATGGCAAGGCACTCCTTTTCTGTTGTGGAATAGTTGGCTTCTGCCTTGGATAGCGACCGGCTAGCATAACTGATAATAATTTCCACGCCGGCAGTGCTCTGGACAAGAACGGCGCCGAGTCCTACGCTGCTTGCGTCGGTGTGGATTTCCGTGTCGGCCGTGTTCGTCGAAATGCGCAAGTATCGGAGGCGTCTGCAGGCGTCTTTTCAATTCTTGAAATGCTTCAACTTGCGCCGCTCCCCACTTGAATTACACGTCGTTTTTCGTGAGCTGAGTTAGTGGCTGGGCGATGCGCGAAAATTCCTTGACGAAGCGTCGATAATAGGCGCACAAGCCGAGAAATCGGCGTACGGCTTTCTTGTCGGCGGGCGGCGGGAAGCCAGCGATGGCGGCTGTTTTACGTGGGTCGGGGCGAACTCCAGACTTGCTGATGACGTGACCCAAGAACAGAAGTTCCTCGTATGCGAAGCGGCACTTTTCTGGCTTCAGGGTGAGTCCGGAGGCCTTGATTGCCTAAAGTACAGCCTGAAGGCGCCGGAGATGTTCGTCGAAGTTTGATGAAAACACAACGACGTCGTCCAAGTACACAAGGCAGGTCTGCCACTACAAGCCGGCCAGTACAGTGTCCATAACACGTTGGAACGTCGCAGGTACCGAGCAAAGACCGAAGGGTATGACCTTGAACTCGAAGAGGCCGTCTTGTGTGATAAAGGCAGTCTTCTCTCGGTCTTTCTCGTCGACCTCGATTTGCCATTAGCCGGTCTTGAGGCCCATCGACGAAAAGTACTGCGCGCTGTGGAGTCGATCCAGGGCGTCGTCTATACGTGGGAGAGGATACGCGTCCTTCGTGATCTTGTTCAGGCGGCGATAATCGACGCAGAAACGCAGGGTTCCGTCCTTCTTCTTCACTAACACTACGGGTGACGCCCAAGGACTCTTGGAAGGCTGGATGATGTCGTCGCGTAGCATTTCGTCGACTTGTTGCTTTACGGCCTCGCGTTCTCGCGTTGAAACTCGGTACGGGCTCTGGCGGAGTGGTCTGGCATTTTCCTCTCTTATGATGCGGTGTTTCGCGATTGAGGTCTGCCGAATTCTTGAACGACGACGAGAAGCAGTCCTTGAATTGCAAGAGCAGACTTTTGAGCTGGTCGTGCTTGTGCTTCGGGAGGCTCGGGTTGACGTTGAAATCTGTGTCCGATTCGTCGAAGCAGGTTCGGTAGCATCGGATAGGGCGAAAGCATTGCTGGTGTCCCCACGAACTTATCGATGTAGGCGACCGTCGTACCAATGTTAAGGTGCCTATATTCGTGGCTGAAGTTTGTCAGCAGTACCTTTGCTTTGCCATCACGCAACTCGGCGATGCCTCTTACGACGCAAATCTGGTGGTTCAGGAGCAGGTGCTGATCACCCTCGATGACGCCTTCGAAGTCTGCGGGTTCTTCGGTGCTGACGGAAATGATGACGCTGGAGAAAGGCGGAATGGTGACCTGCTCTTCTATCAGATTTAAAGCATGGGTCGCTGGCGTCGTGTGGGGCGGCAGTGCGTTTTCTGAGGTTACGGTTATTGATTCAGACCTCAGGTTGATCACGGCGCCATGTTGACTTGGGAAGTCCATCCCAAGTATCACATCCCTGGAGCACTGTTTCAGGATTACAAAGCTCGCAGGGTAAGTCCGATTATTGATAGTGACTCTTGCTGTACAGACTCCGATTGGCGTTATCAGGTGACCTCCAGCTGTCCGGATTTGGGGTCCACTCCAAGCGGTCTTTACTTTATTCAGCTTGGCGGCGAATGGCCCACTGACGACGGAATAGTCGGCACCAGTGTCGACGAGAGCGGTGACGTTGTGACCGTCGATGAGAACGTCGAGGTCGCTAGTCCGTCGCCTTGCGTTGCGGTTAGCTCGCGGCGTCAAATCACGGCTGCGTCGATTCGTTGCGCTGCTTCCATCATGTTGCGTCGTCAGGTCTAGCTCGGTCCGCGAGGTTTCGTCGGCAGGGCTCTGTCTGCTTCGCGTCGTGTTCAGCAGGTTTCGTCGCGTCGTCGTCGTCGGCGTCGGCGGAGGATCTTCGGTAGTTCGACGTACAGCAACCGCACCTCTATCGGTTGCTGCCCTTAGTTTTCCGGGTAAGGGCTCGGAGATCGGCCCCGAGCCGGACTGGTGTACTGCCTGCGATGAGGTGTAGCGGCCTGGCGACGGCGAACGGGAAGGTCGTCGGGGTGTCCACTGCGCTCCTGTGAGATAGTCGGCGATGTCACGAGGTCGTTCGCCGGGCTGCGGACGCGGCGCGCTTACGGCGAAACCACGCAGTCCCATCTCCCGGTACTGGCAGCGGCGGTACGTGTACCCGCCTTCACCGCAGTGGTACCATAGCGGGCGGTGGTCAGGGGCGCGCCAAACGTCGGTCTTCCTCGGAGGGTAGCGCTGGCTGGCAGGTGGGAGGTATGGCGCCGGTGGTGGTGGGGGCGGTGTCTGGCGGCGGTACTGCGGCGGCGCGGTGTCTTGACGTGGGCGTGGAGCGGGAGCGTAGCGTCGGGCTGCAGCAGCGTAGCTCATGGCTTGCGGCTGAGGCTGTTGCGGTTCAGGGGAACCCAACGACTGCTGGATTTCCTCTCGAACAATATCTGCGATCGAGGAAACTTGCGGCTGGGATAACGGGAACATGCGGCGAAGCTCCTCGCGCACTACGACCCTTATGGTCTCGCGCAGGTCGTCTGAGCAGAGGGATTGAATGCCGGCGTAGCCTGGCGTCGAGCGGCGATTGAATTGCCGGGTGCGCATCTCCAGTGTCTGCTGGATTGTGGTTGCCTCTGTCAGGAATTCATGGACGGTCTTGGGTGGGTTCCTCATCAGTCCCGCGAAGAGCTCCTGCTTGACCCCTCGCATGAGGAAACGGACCTTCTTCTCCTCGGTCATGTCAGGGTCGGTGTGTTGGAAAAGTCGGGTCATCTCCTCGGTGAAGATTGTCACGTTTTTGTTCGGGAGCTGGACCCGTGTTTCTAGTAAAGCGGCGGCCCTTTCTTTGCGTACGACGCTTGCGAACGCTGCCATGAAGCTGTCCGGAAGACGTCCCACGTTGTCAGGGTAGACTCCCTGTTCTCATACCAGGTCCTGGCACTGTCTTCCAACGCGAAGTACACAAAGCGCAACTTTTCGTACACGTCCCAGTTGTTGACGGCCGCAGTCCTCTCGTACGACTCGAGCCACGTTTCTGGGTCTTCACATGATGATCCCCGAAAGATTGGCGGCTCCCTTGGCGGCTGCATCACGATCGCGGAAGGTGGCGCAGGGGCTGTCATCGTTGCCGCAGTCGTGGTCATGGTCTTGGTCTTGCGAGTCTTGACGGGTAGAGGGCCGTACTCCGGTTGTAGACCTTGCTGCCTACGGCTAACTCGCTAGTCGTGGTTGGTGTCGGCGTCTCCTTCACGACTGGGGCTGGGTTTACGGCTTGACGGGGGGCGTCCGGTACATGAACGAAGCAGCACCTCCACCAGATGTCACGTGGTCGTGACGTCGACGAAGGCAGCAGGCGACGTGTCCAAGATGAAACTGTTTATTAGGCCGAACTTGTGGTCGAAAAAAGGAAAGTAGGATTACAGCAATACACGCTGGCACTGATAGCGGCGAACAGAGCGTCGGCCGTCGATCAACTGAACATCGTTCGAGCGCGCCGGCTTTTATGCATCACGCGTCGAACATTCTAGCCTTATCACTGGTCATCACGCACGCTCTGGAATAATCTCGAATGGTCGCGTCTTGCGCGCAATCGTAACAAAACGAATCTACAATAATCGCGAAGGTTGTAGAACAATAAGGCACGGTTTGAGTTGAGCTTTGCTTTATGGGCGAAAACCGAATACAACAAAAGTGAAAATAAGAATAGCGCGTGGCAATATCCTGTCCCTAGTCCGTACTTCAATCCCTTAGTGCACACTATGTAATGCGTAGCATACTTTAAACCACGAGCAATTATGCGCGGTAAATGCGGGAAATGTTTTCGAAGTTGCTATGCACCCACTACGTGGCTTAAGGGAATACGCGCAGTAACGTGTGGGCCTTTTGTAATGGGTACACGGCTTTGACCCCACAATGTCGTTATGATATTCACATCTTCTGACGCCCTATGGCAATGCACGCTTGTACCACGCAATATTACTGCGATATAACATGTTGTATTGTGACGCCTGTATACAGGACGCGCGTGCTTGCAAAACATGAAAGTTATTTTCACTGCAATTCCAAGCAGAGGAAGTTGTTTTCTATATGTATTAACAAGCAGAAGCGTGGCTGCGTGGTAGAACACCTGCTTGCCACGCAGACGACCCGAATTCGATCCTCATTCGGACCCGGAAATTTTTATTATTTATTTTATTTGTATATCTTTCTCGATTTTTCGGCCCCGGACAACATGATTTTTCGCTCAAAACCAACGACGCCACCGCCGACACCGACACCGATGCCGACGCCGGAATTTCTGCGAAACGAGCTCTTTAACGTTAACGCGTTAATAATAATATCTGGGGTTTAACGTCCCGAAACCACGATATGATTATGACAGACGCCGTAGTGGAGGGCTCCGGAAATTTCGACCATCTGGTGTTCTTTAACGTGCACTGACATCGCACAGTACACGGGCCTCTACCATTTCGCCTCCATCGAAATGCGACCGCCGAGGCCGGGATCGAAACCGCGGCCTTCGAGTCAGCAGTCGAGCACCCTAACCGCTACACCACCGCGGCGGACAGCTGCCTCAGAAGAGGAAAGAGAAAAAGTAAAAAAACTCGACATTCCGAATCGTCAAGCTAGAAACTGCAATAAACGCACGCTTTACGGAGCTAGAAGCCAAACAGGCTGAGTTTCAGACAGATACTGAGGCCCGCCTTGCCAGAATTGAAGCCGGGATTGAAACCATGCTGGCAGGCCTTAATCAGCTAAAATAGCTAACACAGGCCCACTGACACAGCCGCAGCAACAACACCACAGCTCTGTTTCCCAATTTCCACTCCCAGGTAGATGTGAGGGACCTAACATCAGTGCCAGCTTAGATCAACGACCCCCAGCTGGGGGCCCAATCAGAAAACACGGGCCACGTGCAGAAACTCCTAAGCATTCATGATGGCCAGCGACCAATTTATGATCTGGCAATGAAACTGCAGAGGGTTCCGAGCTAAAAGACGTGATCTCGAATATACGCGAAGGCCACCACCGAAGCCGAGATCTAGGAGGATCACCCGGCCCCTGACTAACGGCTTATACACTTGTGGGAGGCTAGGGCAAGTATTCAGAAGAGATGGATGTCTCAAAAACACAACAAAACATTACGAAAGAAGATGGCTCAAATCAACAAAGAAGTCGAGAACTACACACAAACATTGAGTCGAGAAAACTGGCACCAACTGTGTGACCGGCTCAATGGCCAATTAGCTAACAAAAACTCCTGGTTTCTACTCAGACATTTCTTAGATCTGGTACAAACGAAATCCAGCACAAGTAAGCACCTGCATAAACTCATCCATTCCTATCCTGGGGAGGAGACTGACCTAATAGAAGAACTGCAAAGTAAATACTTTAACACTAACACCGACATGCCCACTCCGGCTACATATGAAGGAGAAAGCAATCTAGCTTTAGTCATGGATATAGACGAAGGATATGAGCCGGGCACGTAGCACGTCGGCAGGATAACCGCTGGTCATTAAGGGTAACTGACTGGATTCCAAGAGATGGCAAAAGCGTGAGGGGGGAGACAAAAAATTAGGTGGGTAGATGAGATTAAGAAGTTTGCAGGCATAACGTGGCAGCAGAAAGCACAGGACCGGATTGATTGGCGAAACATGGGAGAGGCCTTTGTCCTGCAGTGGGCGTAGACAGGCTGATGATGATGATGATGATGATGATGATGATGATGATAGACGAAGCTGAAGTTCGAGCAGTCCTCAACCAGATTAAAACCACTGCCGTAGCAGGGGAAGACGGACTAACAAACAAAATCCTCCGAAATTTAGATGATCACTCGATCAGCCATGTTACTAAACTATTCAACACATACTTGACCGCTGGAAAACTCCCGCCTAGCTGGAAACATGCCACTGTAATTTTTATTCCGAAACCGAGCAAGAAGTTAGAACTGGGAAACCTTCGACCAATTTCTTTCACCTACTGTTTAGGAAAGGTGTTGGAACATATATTCCGACTAACCAATTACATTGAAACAGAACACCTGCTACCTGACACCCTAACTGGATTCAGAGAGTGTCTCTCCACGCAAGATATTATGGCTCAACTGCAACAAGACATCCTTGACCCAGGTCCAGTACGAGCCACTCGGGCCTGGACGTCACTAAAGCTTTTGACAATGTAGCGCATCAGGCCATCTTAAATGGCTTATCCCAGTTGAATGTGAGCGAAAGAACGTTCGCCTACATTTCCGATTTTCTCAGAGAAAGAACGGCAACAATCCAACTGGGTGAAGTGCGTGGTCAAAGGCTTACACTAGGGACAAGAGGAACCCCGCAAGGTGCCGTCCTCTCACCCCTCCTTCTTCAATATCATCAAGATGACCCTACCGGAACAACTAAACATGATACCACACATAAACATGCCATATACGCGGATGATATTGCCGCGAAGCATCTTACTATCTGTTTTGTGCATGCCGATAACCGCCGGCACGCAGCCTTATCATCTCTGTTCGTGATACGAAACGTGTCGCGACTTATCTGGAATGATCGTGGCCCCGCGCACTGGCTTCGACATAGTTCCAGATCGTTGTCGAATGTAGGAGCTGTTTCGGGGGGGCGTATCTCTGATGTTCTATTTCGCCTTTAAAATTGAGCGCAGGCGACTACAGCGGGCATTCCTCTTCTTCAAAGCCATCCATGTTCGTTGATGCTGCCACGGCAGCAGAGTTGCACAGTTTCTTTTAGTGGGCGCAAGTCCGCCTAATAAACGCATTCTCTTCCGTCTTTCGAGCCTCCCAGTCTCCTGTCTTTGGACTGCCGTCACGACGTCGTGATATCTGGTGGAGGTGCGGGGCATGCACAAGAACAATCCTGCAACAGCCGCCACAGAGAACAAGGACACTGAAGACACGGATACGCGAAGCAGCCGCCGTCTCCGAAACTTGCCGCCTGAGCTGGGACTGCTACCGGACCTCACGAGACCACGAAAAGAAGCTTCCACATCCGCCATGAGCAACGAGCCGACATCCACACCCGTCATACTGCAACAAGCCCGCGTGCCCCCAACTTTCAATGGTTACGCCACCGAAGACCCGGAGGAATGGCTGAACCAATTCGAGCGGGTGGCTACCATCAACAGGTGGGATGAGGAAATGAAGTTGCAGTACGTTTACTTTTCCCTAGACGGCCCCGCTAAAACGTGGTACGAAAACCACGAGACCACGTTGACCACCTGGGCATTGCTTAGAAATGAGGTGCTCAGGACCTTCACTAGCATCATGCGAAAAGAAAGGGCCCAGCTGCTCCTAGAGTCAAGGACGCAACAACCCAATGAGACTGTGAACGTGTACGTAGAAGAAATGACACTTCTTTTTCGGCGAGCAGACCAAAACATGACAGAAGAAAAAGAGGTCGGGTACCTAATGCGAGGAGTGAAAGAGCCTCTTTTCGCCGGCCTCGTAAGAAATCCCCCCAAGACGGTCGCTGAATTCGCCCAAGAAGCACACACCATTGAGAGGACTCTGGACGCCAGAACTTGGCAATACAACCGTCCGCTTCAGCTTGACTCGCTCTACTCGGAACCGATCTGAGACGGGCCAATGACTTGCGGGTCAACCACCGAGTTGCGGGAAGTTATTCGTGAAGTAGTTCGAGAGGAACAACGACTGCTGCCGTCTCCCTCCCAGCCCCCCCCCCCCCCCTTCCCGCCCCCCCAAGCAGCATCTTTCTTGGACGTAGTGCGTGAAGAAGTCCAGTAGGCGCTTGGCTCTGCGTCAGCGACGACTGGAACACAGGCCGATGCCATGACTTACGCCGCTGCAGTGCACAGTAGCCCGCCCCAACGAGACGCGACCAGCCCCCCCGCGCCGGGATCCAGCAGCCCCAATTAACCATGCGCTCTTTTCCAACCGCCCATCATACGAGCGACGCCCCCCCCCCCCCCCTCTATTCCAACCGCCCAACATACGAGCGACGCCCCAGCCCAAGAAAATGCGACACCTGGAGAACTCCCGACGACCGTCACCTGTGCTTCCATTGCGGTGAGGCCGGCCACATCCTTCGACACTGCCCCTACAGGCGGATGGGACTACATGGCTTCTCCTCAGGGGCACCGCGGCTACGCCCTGGGCAGCGACCTCCGGCAATCGAAGATTACTTACGCCACGCCGAGTACACGTCCAGCCGTTCACCATCACCGTTATCAGCACGGTACACGTCGCCGAGCCGCAGCTGTGCGGAGGCATCACACGGAAGGTCCCCGAGCCCCGTAGGGGAAACTAAGACCAGCAGCCTTTGAAGGTGAGGTTGCTTCAGGACGAAAATGCGACGATCCTCCACCGACGACGACGCACCGACAACGACACACCGATGATGACGACTGCACCGACGACGACGAAGACGCTACCTCAAGTACGACAACGATGACGCGGCGCAGTTGCTATGACGGCCACTCTCCAATTAAAATGGCAATGGCAAGGCGTGACAGAAATCGCAGTAGCCGACGAAGCCGCGACCCCACCCCAAAACCTGCTCGCAACTCCAGCACACGGACCACTGACGTTGAAGTGTCTATCGATGGTCGCACGGTAACTGCCTTGATAGATACAGGCGCCGACTACTCGGTCATCAGTGGCCCATTCGCAGATCAACTGAAGAAGAAGGTAAGGACTGCTTGGGACTGCCCACAGATCCGCACAGCAGGAGGCCACATTCTCACCCCATCAGGACGATGCACTGCAAGGGAGAAATTCAACGGACACACGTACCCTGCGACTTTCTTAGGGCTACAACAGTGCTCCCGTGACGTGATTCTCGGCCTGGACTGTCCACTATTACGCTGGGGAATTAGGGACCACGCAATAACTAAACATGAATTTGCTATACAGTATTCTTTCCATCACCACATTGAATTCTCACACTGTGTCTATTGCAAACAGGAACGTACCCCATGCCTTAGCTCATTGACGTAATCAACCCAGCAAGGGAGATCAGGCAAGACAGTAAAGCGTGCTGAGGAATCACTGGGATCGTACACAAGCTGGCGGGATACCCGGTGACTCTCACCAATCGTGAAGAAAAATGACTTCAGTAGAAGTCGCTAAGGGCTCTTCGCAAGGACGACAATGTCACCTAGGTGTGACGAGTGACATCGCGGGCACCGAGCCTCAATACTTCTCTAAATAAAAATTTTCACACAGCTACTCACTTTAAATGGTGGTGAAAGTTAAGTCGACAAGATTTCTTTTTTTTTACAGCCAAAGCTGTAAAAAAAAAACGGCCTTTGTTGTGATCATGAGATCACAACAAAGGCCGTTTTTGCGCCGTAGTTGTCTGCTGCCGCCGCCGCTGGTGTCCGTAACCACTATCGTGCGACATAAGAAAAAAAACTAAATAAAAAAAATACCTATGACAGCATGGGAATCGAACCCGGGCTCTCTGCGTGGCAGCCCCGCACTGTTCCACTGAGCTACGCCGGTGCTTGAAACTGCGTTGTAAACTGCTCCTATCGAGGCTTCATGTCGGGTAAGGAATCGCGTTAACAGTTAACATGTGTTGTAAAGCCTTTTAGAACAGTAAAGTATCAACCAGGCGTCACACAATGAGAATTGCGTAACGAGTGGGTCGTTCACTGCTACGACCCATTGCAAAATGGCATAATTCTTCATAGTCGTCAGCAACAACATCAACAAAGTGCACATAATGCGTCACAAGTGTATAGCGCGTACCGCACTTTTTCGAAGAATGAAGAATAATCGCATTGTGAAGGCTTCCCCACTACACAAAAAATATGGTGATTTATGGCGTAGTGGGTAACATGGAAGTGTGTTTGTAGTATAGTTGCCCCAAGAGTGTTAAAAAGGCTCTAGAAAGGTCGCTCTTCCAGCTTTCGCTGTGACTGTGCTGCGCGTTCCGCGCAGGCCTGGCGGTTTTTTCATTAGACGTCTATATGTCCGTAACAAGCACCTCTAGAGTAAGGTTATGCGCCCCGAGAGATACAGAATGAGATGTTAATTATTGATAGCGATTGCTTTGTTCGCAAAAACTGAACAAGTAACTTTTTAGTTGCTGCAGTAAGCATGCCTGTTTTAACTGTAACGCAATCGTGTTAATAAAAAAATCATTTGGCGGAATTCTTCTAAGGCATCCGTGCTCCAAGATACCGTGCTGTGAAGTTTAATTGTCCTGCGCATGATTAGGCGTGTAAGACAGTGAGGACCAGCGCAATGCTCCTCCATTTTGTAACGTACCTGCGATGTGCGGTCTTTTGCTTATCTTTTGCTAACTCTCAGCTTGCGAAATCAAAGAACAACAGCGTGGTTTGATGTAAGCGATACATGTTCGCAGGTAACCGCTGATTGTGGTCGATAATTTCATCACACACTTTCTGTGCACAATGAGATCGCTCTGAGACGTTATCTTGCCAGTGATTGAGCTTCATCCCCTTAGAGTGCTGCTGCGATAAGTGTACCCGTTGAAGAGCATCAACAAAAGCACTGGGACCCACTCTGCTGTCATTGCCGATTCTACTGGCACAAGTTATCCAACGAAAAAAAAATGACATGGTACTTTCAATGGCCATGGCGTATGGAAAAACCCTATTAGCGACGCGGCTGTAGGCGGCTCATCGCTCACATCGTCCACTTCCATCTAGATCAATGTGCAGGCTTCCTCGATTTTCTACAACGGGCTCTCTCCACGATCAACGACACAAGAGACACAATCACGAATGAATACTTTGAAATTTGCGCCCTCGGATTTCTATCATCGATGCAAGAAATCAGCCTCCGACAGATTACCAACGACTGAGCAAGCAGCTTTGGAACAGGCGCAAGAATGCCACAAAAGCATGAGTTTCATCCGTACCATGTTTGCCTTCGCTAGGACCCAAGCGTGGGAGACTTCTGCATTTGGGACTTTATCAAGACAGACGAAAACAATGACTTCTTACGACTAATCTGGACATGAAGCTCGTTTTCGCCGGATTGCCCATTACTAGTCACAAGAAAACGCGCAATGGTTGCTACAACACAATCGTCTAGTTGACGGAACTGTGTTATGTGGTGTGGCCTTGTGGCACACAAGATCATTGGGCCCTATTTTCTTTGACATCAACCATGCCAGTAAGTAGTACACGCAAGCAGTGCTCAATGTTGTCAAAAACTAGCTCTGATCTCACCATGAGCGACCTGCGCAAAGTATGGCCCCAGAATGATGGAGCCGCACCGCATTTCTCCACCTCTGCAAAGAGATGGCTGGACTGTCTTTTCCTAGAACATCGCATTGGGCACGCAGGAGCGACCACCATGTCTCGGCCACCTATCCCCTGAACGTGCTGCACTGGATGTTTATTGCGATAGCATTTTGTGGAAACTCTGGACGGGTTTTGCCGTTGCCGTCATATCTCGTATAAAGTCGAGATCAGTAAGATCCTCCCAATCATCGTGTGTTCTACCCACGAGCAAAAACGCGCGAGCACTGGCGATGAATGCAGATGAAACATACATTAAACCAGCCGAAGCATCACCGTCGTATGCGATAAATTTCTCCCTCGTGTGAGGCCTGCCGTTGATTGCTCGTTCAAGCAGAAACGAAACAATGAAGAAGCATGACGGTGCGCCGATGAAGGGATTGCGATGTCCCGGTAGCTTTCATCACGAAAGCGCGGTCGTGATCACTGGCGCGCGCCCCATTTCGGCAGATGTCAGCAACCGGCTCGTGTTCAGTTCTACGTGCTCTGCTCTCAACGCAAAGAGTCTGCTCGAAAACCGGTTGTCTTCCTGGTGTCCGCGTATTCTCTTACACCTGCATTTTGTAAAGTGACCCAAATTGGATCCAAAAGTGTTTGCTGCCAGTCTTTCTTCATAGAACATTACAATTTGGTCATGTCGCATTCATTGCTTCACCCTCGCTGTGAAATTGTGATTTTTTTTTATTTGGGGCTGCGTGAAAGACTGTTCACGACAGAGCCAACTGGCGTTATTAGTGACACGAAGAGCAGGATAATATCTGCGTGCGCTACCATCAGACTACATATACTGCCCAGATATATCCAGTCAGTGCGAGAGTGGTTTATGTGTTGCGTTGCTGTAGAAAGAAAACTTTTTGAACATTTTTAAGCACTGAGCAGTGATCTTATTGCCTTAAAAATGGCTTTTAAGCAATGAGTTCCCAAAAGGACATGAACTTTGTTCCTTAGCAGAACGGCAATTGAATAGTACTACTCCAATATGAGGTGGTCGCTTCGACGAGGCACGCAGTCTACCGGTTAAAAAGAAGCGATTTTGGTTCAGGGTGTGAGCTGAACCGGTTAATGCTGCAGCCCTTACTCGAAATACATCATGTGAATAATTTAATGCCTATCTACCTCCTCGTTGTTCAAACATCATAGCAAAAGCTTTGTAGGCATGGGTAATACCTCTGTTGATTGCAATAAAGATTGCAATATTGAGAATTCAACACACGATTCAATTTGCGTGAACAAGGCTAACGCAATACCCGCTGGTGTAGACGCAATCACGGATGCGCAAATCCCCACGCTCTTCCCCCTTTCTCCGGCTTTAGCTATGGCTGCCTCATATTGGCATCGCAGTTGCTACAATAATTCCCAGACGCTCGGCTCCGTTTCGATAGCTGTTGCGAAAAGTGCACTTCGCGATTATGCAAGTACAGAGTTAGTGTGCCAGTTACCCGCCACGGTGGTATAGTGGTTATGGTGCTCGACCGCTGACCCGAAGGTCGCGGAACCGAATCGAAGCCGAGGCGACTGTATTTTCGATGGAGGAGAAAATGCTTGAGGCCCATGCACTTAGATTTAGGTGCGCATTAAAGAAAAACAGCAAGTCGAAATTTCCGGAGCCCTCCACTATGGCGTGTCTCATATTCATATGGTGGTCTTGGGACGTTAATGCCTATCAATTATTATTATATTAAACTGTGACACTTTTGTCTATGCCTCCACCCAGTTTTGAAACTAAACACTGTACACAGCAGGCACGTCACTGACTTGCACGCGTGATCGTCCCAACGGCAATTGCTTGAAATGTATACCTGTGGGCTAGCTGATCATTATGGCGTGTGACTGCACACACCATTTGTGTTGTCCTATGTCCGTGTTCAATTTTTCACATGGTGCACTCTGCCATACGCCGACACAGCAATTAAACTTCGCAGTTTGATAGCTCGGAGCACGGATACGCTAGCGAAATTGCGCCAAGTTAAACTGCGCCAAAAAGTGCATATAGCGTTCAAATGCAATCATACCTACGTCTTGCAGCTACTGAAAAAGTTAAATATTAAATTCTAGTGAAGTAAGTGAGGTGAGAGGAGGGATCGAGCGTGCTAGAACTAGAGGAAGGTGACAATTCTTATGGCTGTTCTAGCGTCATTGATATTCTGTGTATATATTCTAAGTGTGCACTCCAGTGCCACCATCATTCGGTGGCACTCGAGGCACACGAAGGGCAAGAACAGCAATAAGAAATGCGACAAGGATTGCTCTGCAGGATGGCCTGAGTTTCTCGGGCACATGAGTTTGCTCCCAGTTCGCACTACGGCGGTCATGACACGAAAAAATTGCCGAGCGCGCGATGACAACGTTCATAAAAATGGCTATAAGAACGAGCGTGGCGTCAATAACGCGTGTGGGGCATTTGCGGTGGTTATCAAAGAAACGCCGCTTGCGAGCACGTCCGAGCCACCAAACAGTCAACAGAGGAGACAAATGAGCAAAAGAAGAGTCGTTTACAGTGAAATCAAATTTGTTTTTTTGTAAAAACTCGCGAAAGCAAATAAGTGCGAACATCCACATCAACCTCATTTCGATCAACCAGATCTTAGGATGCCCGGCAACCGCTATGAGCGTGCATGTTCCTTGAAACCGAAACTAGCGCTGAGTTTCCAGGGCCTGACTGATCCTCGGCAAGAGCAAACGGTGTGGGCGGACACCATCTGCGGCGCGGGCGTCTGTTGACTCGTGAACTCGGGTACAAACTTCTTTTTAGAAGCGAAGCTCTTTAGGACCGCACACCGGCGTCGCCGTCGAAGCTCCCTTCTCTTAAGCATCGCTTTAGGTTGCAGTGGCCGGTGATTTAAGAGGAACTGTTCAGGCCATGAGCGGTTTGTTTCGAGCGCACCAGAAATTCGAGGTTAAAGAAATAAGCTCTGTGCACAACTGGTTATAATGGTCCTCTTCACTTCCACCGCCTTTATCGTGGATTCTGAAATGACAACCACCATTCTAGCGCACTACGGGCGCTTTGTCAAATGTAGTACAGACGCTCTCCCCACCCGGCTACAGCTCAAAAAGACAATAGAGAGTTTTAGTATAGCGGGAAACGCTTACGTTAGCGTTAGCGTGAATCTCAACGCTAACGCTAAAACGGAACGCGCTGCGTGGCAAACAGTGGTCTTTTAGTACAGCGGGAGGCATTCCCGCTAACGCTAACGCAAGTGCATACGGCGCCATCTAGACAAAAGCACTAAATGCACTGTAGAATCCACAAGTGCACCACTAACTCGAGCTTCAGTATCCAAAGTCACCACTGCTGCGTCTCCGTGCTGCATTTGGTTCAGTGTTGTGTCTGGCGGCAAGAAAAACGATGCCAGCCCTTGCTTGAATGCCTTCGGAACAACAGTGGTCCTGCCCTCAAGGTATTGAATAAGACGCCTGAGCTTCGGGTCGGCTCGCTGTCGTTCTCCAAAGTCGTCGGCGCTTATGGTTGCCAAGAAGCAGTCATGCTCCTGGTCGTCATGTGGCGGCGGGTCGACGGGGGGAACGAGACAAGCAGTCGGCATCAGAGTGTCTTAGTCCGGACATGTAAACGACGGTAACGTCGCGTTCTTGAAGTCTCAGACTCCATCTGGCGAGACGACCTGAAGGGTCCTTCAAGTTATCTAGCCAACACAAGGCATGATGGTCGCTCAGAACTTTGAAAGGCCTGCCATAGAGGTAGGGGCGAAACTTTGACGTTGCCCTGATGATGGCAAGGCATTCCTTTTCTGTTGTGGATAGTTGGCTTCTGCCTTGGATAGGGACCGGCTAGCATAACTGATAACCCTTTCCACTCCGTCAGTTCTCTGGACAAGAACAGAGCCGAGTCCTACGCTGCTTGCGTCGGTGTGGATTTCCGTGTCGGCGTGTTCGTCGAAATGTGCAAGTATTGGAGGCGTCTGCAGGCGTCGTTTCAATGCTTGTAATGCTTCGACTAGCGCCGCTCCCCACTTGAATTCGACGTCGTTCTTCGTGAGCTGAGTTAGTGTAGCGGCGATGAGTCGAAATTCCTTGACAAAGCGTCTATAATAGGCACACAAGCCCAGAAATCGGCGTGCGGCCTCCTTGTCGGTGGGCAGCGGGAAGGCAGCGATGGCAGCTGTTTTGCGTGGGTCAGGGCGAACTCCAGACTTGCTGATGACGTGACCCAAGAACAGAAGTTCCTCGTATGCGAAGCGGCACTTTTTCTGGCTTAAGGGTGAGTCCGGAGGTCTTGATTGCTTGAAGTACAGCTTGAAGGCGCCGGAGATGTTCGTCGAAGTTTGAAGAAAACACAACGACGTCTTCCATGTACACAAGGCAAGTCTGCCACTTCAAGCCTGCCAGCACAGTGCCCATAACGCGTTGGAACGTCGCAGGTGCCGAGCAAAGACCGAAGGGCATGACCTTGAACTCGAAGATGCCGTCTGGTGTGATAAAGGCAGTCTTCGCTCGGTCTCTTTTGTCCACCTAGATTTGCCAATAGCCGGTCTCGAGGTCCATCGACGAAAAGTACTTCGCGCTGTGGAGTCGATCCTGGGCGTCGTCTATACGTGGGAGAGCATACACGCCCTTCTTCGTGATTTTGTTCAGGCGGCGATAATCGACGCAGAAACGCAGGGTTGTGTCCTTCTTCACTAACACGACGGGTGACACCAAATGACTCTTTCAAGGTTGGATGATGTCGTCGCGTAGCATTTCGTCGACTTGTTGCTTTACGGCCTCGCGTTCTCGCGTTGAAACTCTGTACGGACACTGGTGGAGTGGTCTAGCATTTTCCTGCGTTATGATGCGATGTTTTGAGACTGGGGTTTGCCTGATTCTTGACGACGACGAGAAGCAGTCCTTGAATCGCAGGAGCAGGGCTTAGAGCTGGTCTTGCTTGTGCTTCGGAAGGCTCGGATTGACGTCGAAATCTGGTTGGGGACCTGGCTTCGTCGAAGCAGTTTTGGTAGCGTCGATGAGGGCGAAGGCATTGCAGGCGTCCGCAAAATCATCCATGTAGGCGACCGTCGTACCAATGTTAGGGTGCCTGTATTCGTGGCTGAAGTTTGTGAGCATTACTTTAGCTTTGCCATCATGCAGCTCGGCGATGCCTCTTGCGACGCAAATCTGACGGTTCAGAAGCAGGTTCTGGTCGCCCTCGATGACGCCTTCCAAGTCTGTGGGTTCTTCGGTGCCGACGGAAATGATGACTCTGGAGAAAGGCGGAACGGTGACATGCTCTTCTATGACATTTAAAGCATGAGTCGCTCGCGTCGTGTGTGGCGGCAGTGCTTCTTCTGAGGTTAGTGTAATTGACTCAGACCTCAGGTCGATGACGGCGCCGTGTTGTCTTAGGAAGTCCATAACAAGTATCACATCCCTGGAGTGATGTTGTAGGATTAGAAAGCTGGCGGGATAAGTCCAGTTGTTGATGGTGACTCTTGCTGTGCAAACTCCAGCCGGCGTTATTAGATGGCCTCCAGTGGTCCTCAATTCGGGGACTTCGCACGCATTCTTAACTTTCTTCAACTTCGCGGCGAACAGCCCATTGACGACGGAATAGTCAGCCTCAGTGTCGACGAGAGCGGTGACGTTGTGGCCGTCGAATAGTACGTCGAGGTCGCTTGTCCGTCGTCTTGCGTTGCGGTTAGGTGGCGGCGTCGGATCACGGCTGCGTCGGTTTGCTCCACTGCTTCCATGTTGCGTCCTCAGGTCTTGTTCGGTCCGTGAGGTTTCGTGATCAGGACTCTGTCTGGTTCGCGTTGTGTACTGAAGGTTTCGTCACAGCGTCGTCGTCGGCGGCGAAGTATCTTCGGTAGTTCGTCGTACAGCAACCGCACGTCCATCGGTTGCTGCCCTTAGTTTTGCGGGTACGGGCTAGGCGACCGGCCCCGGGTTGGGCCAATGTACGGCTGGCGGTGCGGCGAGATGTAGCGGCCGGGCGACGGTGAACAGTACGGTCGTCGTTGTTGCGACTGAGCTCCGGTGATGTAATCGTCGATGTCGCGAGGTCGTTCACCTGGTTGCAGGCGCGGCGCGTTGACGACGAAACCACGTAGCCCCATCTGTCCGTACTGGCAGCGGCGATAGGTGTAGCCAGCCTCTCTGCAGTGGTAGCAGAGTGGGCGGTGGTCGGGGGCGCGCCACACGTCGGTCTTTCTCGGAGCTTTGCCCTGGCCGACATTAGGGCGGTATGCGATCTGTGGCGGTGGCGGCGGTAATGCGGTGGTGCGGCGCATTCCCGTGGGCCCGGAGGTGGAGCGCTGCGCCATACTGCAGCAGCGTAACTCATAGCCTCCGGATGAGGCTGCGGTGGTTCGGGAATTCCCAACGCTTGCTTGAACTTCTTCACGAACAACGTCGATGATCGAGTCCACTCTAGGCTGCGATTCCAGAAACATCTTACGCAGCTCTTCACGTACGACCGCTAGGATGATCTCGCGCAGGTCGTCGGTGCTGAGGGCTTGAACAGGGGGGGTATTCCGTCGTCAATGAGCGGCGGCTGTATTGCCTTGTCCGTATCTCGAGCGCCTTTTCAATTGTTGTGGCCTCCATCAGGAATTCTTGGACACTCTTGGGCGGGTTGCGAACAAGCCCCGTAAACAGCTCTTACTTGATTCCTCGCATTAGGAACCGGAGCTTCTTTTCCTCCGACATGGCGGGGTCGGCGTGACGGAACAGGCGGGTCATTTCTTCAGTGTACATGCCGACGTTCTAGTTTGGGAGTTGTACACGGCTTTCCAGCAAGGTTTCCGCCCTTTCCTTACGCACGACACTTGTGAAGGTTCCGAGGAATGCGGCGCGAAATAGATCCCAGGTCGTCAGGGTGGCCTCTCTGTTCTCGAACCAAGTCCTGGCTCCATCTTCAAGGGCGAAGTATACGTGATGAAGCTTTTCGTCACAGTCCCAGTTATTGAATTGGGCAACTCGGTCGTATTTTTCTAACCAGCTTTCCGGGTCTTCACATGGGGATCCCCGGAAAGTCGGTGGTTCCCTCGGTCGATTCATGACGACCATTTGAGGTGACACAGAGGCCGCCATGATGCCTGTCGTCTTTGTCGTCGTGACGCTTGGCTTGTCAGGGAGCAGTCCGAATAGTGGTGGCAGTCCTTGTAGCATGCGGCTAGCTCGACTCTCCTTGATGGTGTCGGTTTCTTCTTGACTACTTGGGCTGGGTTCACGGCTTGACGGGGGGCGTCCGGAACATGGACGAACAGCACCTCCACCAGATTTCACGTGGTCGTAACTTCGACGAAGGGAGAAGTCGGCGTCTTCAAGGTGAAAGTCTTTATTTGGCTGAACTTGTGGCCTTGAAACGGAAAACTCAAATTACAGCAAGCAATGCACGCTGCACACTGAAAACGGCGCACAGAGCGTCGGTCGTCGAAAAACTGATCATCGCTGGAACACATCGGTTTTTATACATCACGCGTTGAACCATCGAGCCTTGTAACTGGTCGTCGCGCAAGCTCTGGAATGAGCTCGAGTGTTTGCGTCTTGCGAGCAAGCTTAACAAAACAATCTACTACAGCCGAGAAGCTTCTGGAACACTAAGGCGCAGTCTGCGCCGAGCATTGCTGTCAGTCTTTTTTGGGTGCAAACCGTATGCAGTAAAACTGATACAAGAAACGCGCGTGGCAATATATATATATATATATATATATATATATATATATATATATATATATATATATATATATTTGGTTTCGCATGAAGTACTCTTCCTGACTCTAAATAGATAATCTAGCTTAAAAAATGAAAATGTACTACAGTTGCTGCCGGTGGACCGTCCTCCACCAGAGTGACGTGAATGTGGTTACACGGCGCTGTGTCTTTTTAGCCGTAGGACGTTAAAACAGTTTATTGGAAGCGGCACAAAGGCAGAGGAATGCACGCAGGGAGCGCCAGAACTGTCCGCAATAAAGGATCGCATTACAGGTTGAGGTGAGTCGCGACACCAGGCCACAGCTTCTTGCGCAGCAGCAGCGCAGGTGTGGTTGGCTACACATGCACGTACAAAGAAGACATAATCGACCATGATAGGCCATGACTAAAGCCTGGATTCCGTCATAGCTTAAGCAAGACAGAACTGCTCCGATTTCGAAGGAAATGCGCTTTCAGTGCGCAACACAATAGAATGAATGAATATGACCTTTATTAAAGGAAAGGGACGACTCTTGGCCGCTGTTGGGGATGAGGTGGGAAATGGGTAAGGGGAATAAAGGATGATGAGCAGCTTCATGTCACTCACGCCTTCGCACGGGTCAGGCGACCTCTCCTACACCACTCTAAACAGGCCACTTTGACTACCATATATTGCCAGAGCTTTCTGTGCTTCATGGTCGGACATTATTAAATTCCGTAAAGCGGTCATGTCGCTATGCAGCAGATGTTGTATGCGCCGTCTGCCTTTTGAGAAAGCTGCGCATGTCCAAATCAGATGTTCTAAATCTGCTCGGCACAGCGTCTGACAGTGTGTGCATCGCGTAGGAGTATTGTCACTGGAAGGTCGGTTAGCTTGCTGCCATTTGTCAATTATGTGCGGCGTGTATGCAGAGTTAGCCATAACTTTGTTCAAAAAAATTTCTTGTGGACGAGTAAACCCACCCTTGCAATTTAGTATACACGCTGGTGTAGCTTCCAACAGTCTGTTTTTGCTGCCTGATTTCATTTTAGTGCGAATGTAATGCATCAGTGCTCTGCTAGGAGAGCCTGCTGCCCACATCTTAAGATAACGGATTAGAGTATTCTGCGTGTGGCGTGGAACTGGGGTGTGGGGAATTGTATATGTCTTCAAACCCACCCGCTTGAGCGGCGACCGCATGAGCGGCTGCGTTTCCCCCCGTCCGCGCCAGTGTGCCCCGGTGTCCAGAGAATTTCAACATTGGTTCCGATGTCTTGAATTCTTTTAACCTTTTTTCTAGTGTCGGTGGCTACAGCATCTTCAGTCGTTGGTGCCGTTAGTTCAGTTACTGCTTCGTACGAATCTGTAAGAATGCGATAGTTAAATCTTTCAGTAGTGATGCCCCCCAATTCGAGGGGAATAGTATTGACAGCCCCCCCCATATTGCCAGTAGCTCTGCGTGCAGAGTTGCACCTCCGGGAAGCTGACAACTGTGAAAGCCATTGTGTTGTGGTGCAGACGTGCATACCCAGGCCATGCTGGCTTTTTCATCGCTGATTGTGGCATCAGTGTATATGTCAACGGTGTTCGGTGGTCTGCTCTGTACCAGTGCCTTCTCAAGTAGTCTTCTGGCTTTCACATCTCGTCTGGCGATAGGACGTTGTTTCCTCCGAGAACCTAGGGGCACTTCCCATGGTGGCATTGTGAGCCATTCCTGAGCCACAGGCATCGCGTGGTCTCGGTTATCCCATGCCATGATTTGTTTTCCTTGCGGTGAATTTTCCAAGCGACATCGCATTCGAAATTGTGCTTCGCATATGATGTCCCGTATTGGTGGTATAGGTACTAGCTTGAGCAGGTCTTCGTTCCTCGTGTGCTTTGGCAGTCCAGTGATCGTTCGAAGAGTTGCCCTGTGCAACTTTTCAATGTCGGTGAGATCGCGATTCGAGAAATCATACACAGGTGCCCCGTATAGAATCCTCCCGACTGCCACTGCTTTTGCAAGTGTTTGGCATGCGTTCTGCCGGGCTCCACCATACTTATTTTATATGCGTCGGATCATGTGCAACATTGGACTCCATTTGCGTTTTAAAGTGCAGATCCACTGTTGAGAGCTATTACAGCTAGCCATTTGGGCCCCGAGAGTTCTAATTTGTCCATTTGAAGACGTAATATCTGTTTCACCGATGTGTAATGTAATCTGCTTGCTTGGATTTGTTGATCTTTTCCCATCTACGCTGAGCAAATTCCGTTTTCTCTGGTGACAATTGTAGTCCGAGGTTGTCTAAGTATCGGAGAGGCTGAGAATCGCTGCCTGAAGTTCTGTTTGCATACTGCGCTCGTCGGGATAATCCGCTGCTTCCGTCCATATTGTAATGTCGTCAGCGTAAATGGTAAAACGCGCTGTAGTGTCTTTCTCAAGCCGTTCAGCCACTCGTGTCATGGCCAGATTAAAGAGCATAGGTCCGAGGATGGATCCCTGGGGTACACCCCTATCCAAGTAATAGGTTCTGGGGCTCCATCCCGGTGCCTTGCCATGGAGCTTGATAGGCCTGCTCTGGAGGAAGCTGCGGATCCAATTGTATGCCTTTTGGCTAGGGTACCTTGCTGCTAATTCCTCCAATATGACCTCCTGTTTCACATTGTCGAAAGCCTTACGCATATCAACTGCTAGAATGTAGTCGGGCACCTGTTTGCGACACCTGCGGTTTATTACTCTGCGGAGCAACCATAGGCAGTCATGTGTACCCATGTTTAGACGAAAACCTGCTTGCGCTGGGTGTAGGCCAGGTTGTTCGTATTCAAAGTACTGTTGCATTCTTGTGTGTAGCATTCGTTCTATCAGTTTACAGACAGTTGAGGTTAGAGCTATAGGCCGCAGATTTGCTGGTACTGTGTGGTCTTTACCAGGCTTCGGTATGGCGTAGATCAGCGATAGTTTAAGTGATTCTGGCACCACGCCGGATTCCCAGGACTCATTGATAATTGCGAGGAGTTTGCCTTGGGCTTCATTGCTGAGGTTTCGAAGCTCTTGCCAAGTGACTCCGTCATGTCCGGGAGCTGATCTCGTTCTGCCCTGTGTAAGTGCTGCTACGAATTCGCCCAATGTAAAGGGCTGGTCAAGTTCCATTTTCGGGCCATCAATCGTGGTTGTAGGCAGTGGCTCCGGTGGTGTTTCCGCGGCATGAGGGAAGAAAGTTCGAATTACTCGATCCTCCAGCATTGCAGCATCCTCTCGCAGGAAGAGTTCCGCGAGGGGAGGCGCGCCTTTCTTTCGCCCAAGCAGGCTCCTCAAAATCCCCCCACAGCCTTTTGAGGCCGTGTTCACGTCCAAGCTTCGGGCATGTATTGTGCCATTCGTCGGCTTCTAGAAGTTCTTGGTATTCCTTGATCAATTTGTACTGACGTTTCAGAGACATTATATCTCGATGGCGTTTTCCTTTGTAGCGATATTGTTTTGTGAGACGATTGGCCTTTCGCCAAAGGTTTGCAAGGTGGGCGTCCATATGAGTCGTAGTGTCGTCACACAGTATTGTCTCTCTTGCCTCTGGTCGCGCCTCAGCGATCATAGCGCTCAATTCCTCAAAATCCGTAAAACCGTCCCCGGTAGCTACTCGACATTTTTTCCAATCAAATACAACCGCTTTCCTTTTCTCCTTGATCTTTTAGCGATTTAGCGTAATGATTATAGGCAAATGATCGCTTCCCCATGTGGTCGAATCTACGTCCCAACGCCTTATCAACCCCGGAGTGGCCAGCGTTAAATCAGGTGTCGTGTCCCGTTGCCTCGCGTGGAGCCCTATGCGGGTTGGTGTCTCTGGTATGTTACACACGTGTAGAGTCGACATTTCGATTGCTTCGTGCAGAGCACGTCCTCTCGAGTCAGACTTGATGTAGCCCCAAGATGGATCCTTGGCATTAAAATCTCCACCCACCACGATGGGAAGGCTTCCGGCTTGCGCCTGTACTTTACCGAGCCACGTGAAGGAGTCGTTTTGATCCTTGCTCGTTACGGGTCTGTAGTAAACGGAGACTACAACCATTGGCCGTTGTCCTCGCGGACACAGCTTAACTGCTACAATTTCTCTAAATTCGTTACTTAGCTCCGGAATTTGGAGTTCAGTTGCAGTACAGTCATTTCTAACTAAGAGGGCGGCCTGTCCTTGCGACTGTTCATTCACTTTACCCTGGTGCATTATAGTAGCCTGCTGAAAGGTACGGTAACCTCTAATGGTACACGGTCCTCGTGTCTCCTGCAGTAATACGACAAAAGGTCTAAGTCTTCCTATTTGATGCCTTAATGTGGACCCGTTCTGCTTGAAACTGCGACAGTTCCATTGAATAAGCGTAGGTTTTGTAGCCAGCTCTAATCTGCCCTCTTGCGACGCTTGGGCTCCTCCTGTTTTTGTGAAATTTTCTGAAATTCGTTGAATATTGTTTGCATTTGGGTTTGTATCGTACTCGTTACAGTCTGAAATTCCTCCCGAAGGTTCTTTTCCAGACGTTGAGTCTCTGTGTATCTTTCTTGACGCAGGATATTTAACATCTGCGCATATGCGGAGTCTTGCGCAGTAAGTGGCGTTGTGGAGAGCATCCTGCTCTGCTGAAGCTGCATATTTCCTGGTGGTTGATGTTTCCGTGAGTTTGCCGTTATTTTCCGGCTCAATGATCACCCAGCCCGACTCCCTGATTTCGCGCGTTGTGTGTCATTAGCCGGCGGAGTCGGTTCATGTTGCCGCGCTGGTGTGCCTGGTTGTGTATGTTCAGACGGTAGTCTTGCCAGTATTTCTTGTAGCATCGCCCTTAATTGCTGATTTTCTTTGCGTAAATCTTTTATTTGTTGTTCATAGTCAATGGGCAGACCAGGTTGTTTAAATGTGCCTGCCTGAACTGTTTCAGACCAGCTCAGTGCCCTTTGGTGACCCTGCGCGATCTGGCTCATTTTCTTTATGTCTTTGGGCACGCGACTGGGGCAAGCAGGGTTCAGTGATATGTGACCCTCTTTTTGGCAGGCAACACAGAAGAGCTCGTCATCGCATTCACTATCCTCAGAGTGCTTTCAGCCACATTGCTTACAGACTTCCTCTGACGGGCAGTACTTGGCAATGTGTCCCAATCCATGACAATTATAACAGGCTATGACCTTGGGTCGGTACTCATGCACCTTAGTGATTTCATAGTCGAATACAAGCCTGTTAGGGGGCGATTCTGTGTCAAACGTAAGTAGCAGCATGTTGGTCTTCCCGAGCAGGCGCGCATCAATGATTTTTGCCGTTTCGCATCGCAAGTGGTCAATTATATATTCAATGGTCTGGCCCGGACGCACTTTGATGACGCCTCGACTACTCCCGACTCTTTGAGCTGGTGTTCTTTCAATGCTTACTTCATACGAGCGGACTCGACCACACGTTTTCTCAGCTAATCGCGTAAGCGCCGCAAGTCTTTCAGCGTGTTCGTCCCTGACTGTAACCTTTATACTGTTCGCCGCAGCGTCATAGCGAAAGATCGCCAATTCTGCAAGTTCCCAGCTTTGCGCGGTCATTTCTATTGCAGCTGTTATAGCCTGCTTAGGTATGTCGTGTACATGTACCTTATTAAGTGGCCTGATTGAGAGTGCAAAATAAGGTCGACTCACCCGTTCAAGGCGAAGCTGTTCCGGCTTGACCTTCCTGTTAGGCTTCCGCTTGGCGAAAATGGACCATTGGGCGCTTCTGCTTTCGGCGTCGTCGTAGCTGTCGTTGTAAGCCTCAGTTTCGTCGTCTTCGGTCTCCCGGGTGTCCATGTCATCGCCCACTTGCGGTCCTTCCTTCTGCCTGAGCTCCGCCGCCGAGCGACGCACGTCGGCGTTTCCTACAGCTGTTCGGCGCTCGTTCGGCGTTCCGTCCTTGGCGTTCTTCGTTGGCCGCGTTCTGGAAGGGCTGCTGTCCAATTTTTCGTTATCTCCACTTTTCGGCGGGCACTCTACTCCCCCCGCTGGTGTCAGTGAGGCGCGGCTGGTGCTGTAGTGGTAGCGACATAATGTCGAGCTTACCGGGCCGGCCTCGTTAAGGCCGCACTCAGCTTGGCCTAGACGTGGTTGGGCTTAAGTCCGTGGGCCGCCGTTGAAAATTGTCCTTGTAGTTCAGAAGAAAGGCAACTGGAGCTGATAAAAAGCACAGCACACTCACCGGGAGCGTTCACGGTGTCAGTTATCACAGTTTTGCTGCCTTGGAACGATATTTGCACATGATTTCAGAAGAAAACATCGAGGAGCCGAGGTGAGACGCGTCTACACACTCTGGCGATCGGAGCGCCCCCAACACAATAGAAAAATGCATTGAATGTTACGTTCTGTAAGTTTTCCTTGCGTCTTAGGACTAGCCGCGTGGCTTAGTCCTAAGACGAAAGGAAAATTTATCAAATAATGTGGTATGGTGGATTGTGAAATTACAGCAAAGCAATAATCATAAAAATAAATAAATAAATAAATAAATAAATAAATAAATAAATAAATAGATAAATAAATAAATAAATAAAAAAGGCATGTGGAGAAACGCCTTGTCTGTTAAAAAGGAGAGTTCACGAAGGACGCATCTTCGCGATGTCACAAACCAGCGGTTAGCCAACCGCTCGCCACCGCCTCCAAATGACAGCACGGAAACACATCACCAACGGTTAGCCTCAACAGGGCGTGCCTCATCTGAAAAACAAGAGCACAAAGGCGCCGAAAGCACGCCCATCAAGCCCTCCGGAGAGTCTGCCGCCGAGACAGCCAGCCAGTTCGCGCAAAGTTTGAAAAAACGAGAATCGAGACATGACGCCATGATGAGAGGCGCCGCCGGGGAGACAAGCGTGCGATAAGAATCTTGCTCTTTCCTAAGCTCTCGCTGTGCTGTGCGCGCATGGGTCAAGTTGAAAATTCCCGAACCCGTGTGGAACGCAATACAGCGCGTGGCAACGTTGATTCCAGGGTCACTCAGTAAAACGCGAAGTTATGCTGCACAAGTGAAAGGTTGTGCGGTTGGCCAGAGTAATGTTGTTTTATGATGTGGTTCCGTCATTCGGCCCTGTAAGAGGTGCTCAGAGATGAAACCATGCGAGAATCGAAGAAGAGTTTGGAGACAGGGTCGCCGAGGGAGGCGTGGCATCACCGACTGCCGAAAGGAAACCACTCGTCAGCGCGGACGGGAGGGACCCGTCAAGCCGGCAATAATGAATTGAATTTGAGTGTTCTTGAACATGCTCAGGTGTTTGTATTTGAGCAGAATCGATTAACTGTTTCCCAATTGTTTTTAAAACCCACATGAGTTGTATTGTTCCAAGAAAATCCAAACGTGCATGCATGTGTGATGTTTGTACTGCCTTAAGGAAGCCCATGCTTTCTTTGTGTTAGCACGTCTTGGCTCTGACTCGGTCTTTCGACCACGACAGGCGTTTGCTAGCGCGCTGAAAGAGCCTACACTTAACATTTCCGTGCTTTCGTCGTGCTGTTCGGAGGGGCCCATATTCCTGCCCCTGTAATCTACCGGCGATTGCCTCCCATTCAAGAGTTTGGGACGATATATATTCTATGGTCCACGACATGACTTTCTTAGTGCAAAGTTTGTCTAAAGTAGTGAGGAAAAGCTTTGATTTGTTTACATTCTCATGGAAACCATTTTATGTGTTGCGCCACGTTCTCGCTTATCTGTGTGCGTAGAGCATTTCGATAGTTGAGAGTTCAGCAGCGATTTTGTGCACGTGACTAGCTTTTTATTAATGGGAATCATGGATCTCGAGAAGTTTGTTGCCCTTGGTGAGAAGATGCGTTTGTAGGGAGCCGTACTACAGAATTGGTTTGGCCAAAAGGATGAAGATGTGGCGGAAAGACAGACGCTAGCACCTGAGAGGGCCAAGGAAGAGTGAGAGGCGAAGAAGCGACTGGTCGAAGAAGTCAGAGAAGCAGATAGGAAAAAGAGCGGTTGTCAGTTGAGAGGGTCAAGAAAGAAAGCAGCAGCGCTGGAAAAAGAAAGGATAGAGGATGAAAGGGCCAAGGTGATGAGAAAGGCTAAGGAGCGATTGATAAAATACGAGAGAAACTGAAATGGCTTGATAGAGAAACACAGCGTGAGCACAAGATACAACGGAAACGGCTCTGTTTGCAGCAGGAAATAGACACTCCTGTCCAGACTAGAATCGAGAGCAGCGAAATAGAAGAAAGGCATTAGGTGTAGAGCATTTTCTCAAAATATTTTGAGTGGCAAAGATTTTTTGCGCACATGACCGCCATGTGAAATACACGAAGCGGTGGGAAACCGGGTACAAAAGGAAAATTGCCTATAAATCGACAATTTCGCGCACTCTTTTTAAAACTTGCTTTCTTGAGTTTCTCGAGCATCGCGCTTTTATTATAGAACACATTACACACTTGTGGTACCTTTCTATTTTCCACTCCTTAGCGCCGAGGTAAATTTCAGTAAATTGTAGCGTATCCGGTTTTTTTTTCTACAAAACACGATCATCGATAAAATGCATAAATTACTTTTATGAAACTCCATAAAATGTAAAATTCACATTTTTTTGTTTTGGCTGTGTGCGGCGCATAGGCTCCAAAATAAAATCCTGAACATACACATCTATAGGCCTTAGAACGCGCAGCACAGTCGCAGCGAAAGCTGGAAGAGTGGATTTTGTAAACCTTTTTTAAACACTCTTGGGGCAACTACTACAAGCACGCTTGCATGGTACCCACTACGTCATAGTTTATCATAAAATTAATGTAGTGAGGAAGCGTCCACTACGCCAATATTGGTCATTCTTCGGAAAAGTTTCATTTGTTTTGTTTTCTTCGCACGTCTACTTTTAAATGCGAAGCATTTCTTTGCGTACTGCAGGTACGTTTAGTCTCTCTGTCTATCTATCTATCTATCTATCTATCTATCTATCTATCTATCTATCTATCTATCTATCTATCTATCTATCTATCTATCTATCTATCTATCTATCTATCTATCTATCTATCTATCTATCTATCTATCTATCTATCTATCTATCTATCTATCTATCTATCTATCTATCTATCTATCTATCTATCTATCTATCTATCTATCTATCTATCTATCTATCTATCTATCTATCTATCTATCTATCTATCTATCTATCTATCTAGCCACCTACGTATGGGTGCTCTAGTGATCACACCCTTAACTTGGGCTAAACAAAAATTGGTATGGAGGGTAAGATATATGGTTGGAGAAATATGATTCGCTGGTCAACTCTTGAATAATGTGACAATCCCGTCGCGTACGACGAAAAAATTTTTCCGCCAAACACATGTGGCATATACCCGTATACCACGGGCGGATATGTGCCACAGGTATGCGGGTGTGTGCCACAGGTGATTGACGGTTTATATCTACCCAGGAACGGCGAGAACAGTCATTGGTAATTTTAACGCGAGAGTATTAAGAAAATGCTAACATTGGCAGCGTTGATCCAACGAATGCAAAGAATGAATATCAGGGTCCCAGGAGGAATCGAACTCCAGCATTCTGCGTGGCAATCAAGTATTCGAGCACAGAGCCACCCGAGGTCTGGGAACTGCTTTTCAAATATACCCTAATTTTCGTGAAACGTCAATCGTGGTTGCAGTGCTGGCTATACAGTTTTATAAACATTACATATGTGGTCCTACGATACTGCCGTCACGTCGGGTTAACGTCAGTTGTAGTTTAGCGCCAGTCACTGAAGTTGATTTATGTAGCAGTGTTCAGCGCTACCATCCTCGCGAGCACAAGCGCTAAATATCAGCTTACCGCTTCTGGTGTTGCTAATACCCATGTTGCTGTTGGCATCGTTACGCATCTGTATGCAACTGGTTGTATAAAACATATGCGACTGTTCAACATATGTATGCGCGTACAACATTTGTACATATCTTTAACGTCATTTCGTAACGTTTTAATGAATAAAATTGATGCAGATCCAGGAAGTGATTGCTGATGATGGAGCGAAGCTTCATTGACGAAATGATAAACGACATAAAGAATGGACGGATGCACAGACGGACGGACGGATGGACAGACGGACAGACCGACGGATGGACAAACGCATGCATGAACGGAAGGATGGAGAGATGCACGAACGGACGGACGGACGGACGGACAGATGCACGGACAGAGTGCGGTCTATTTTAAGCCTATATGCGCGCTATGAACGTTCTATGTACGGTATACGTAACACCTGTGGTTCGGTACGACGGGGAGCTACGACAACGACGTCAACTGACATTGTGAGAGCCTAAGGAGCTTCGCTCCGAAAAATTACAAAACAGTGACCCTCACTCCACAAGCTTCACATAACATCGATTCCCAAGGTACGTGGGAATCTATTTTATGCGAACTTCCACTTTCCTTCCCATCTTTCTTTCCCTTGCTCCTTCCCCTACGGTGTAAGGCAGCAAACGGGATATCACAAATCTGGTTGCCTAACCTAGCTGCCTTTCTGTCATTTTATAGTCTCTCTCTCTCTTCCAAAAGCACAGCCACCCAATATCCATTATTAATAATTATATCTGGGTTTTCTGTCACAAAAGCACAATGTGATTATGAGAGACGCCTTAGAGGAGGACTCCAAAAATTTTGACCATCTGGTGTTCCTTAACATACACTGACATGGCACAGTACATGGGCTTCTACCATTAGGCCTCCAACAAAATTTGACCGCCGCGGCCGGAATCGAACCGGTGACCTTCGGATCAGCAGCCAAGAACCGTACCCACTGTTGCACCGAGGCAGAACACCATCCATTCTTTTTCCATAGTTCAAATGGTTCCGAGTACTTACAATACACTGTGTTCCAGTTTCTGGGGGTGAACCATCACACCACTGGCTGCAGTCTATAATTATCTGTTAAAGAAAATACGTGTTTCTGCGTAAATCTTGATAGGAGACTTTACAAGCAGGTAATCTTCTGCAGATTGTAAAACACGAAATAATGATTACAAAGTATAGTAGCTTTAAATTAAAGGAAGAATGAACACATTACTGCACTAAACGTTCTATCTGTATACACACGTGTAATGTAGCGATATTCAAATATATAAGGCTGGTATATTAATCGACCCTCTATCAAAATAATCACGTAGAATATTTAGCTTCCCATAGCCCCCTAGGTGTTAGAGCGTGCTCTGAGTGACCTTGATAAAATGTTTCTCTCCATCGATAGCATGGTTAAAATGGGCCATGTTGGTACGCTTTAATGCTGGTGATGTCAGGATAATCAGGTGTAGCTGTATATTTTTCTATTGCGATAGCAATTACATGGACACTCGGCTGATTTTTGCCGTCGCCATCACCGTGATGTCCCGGATATATATATATATATATATATATATATATATATATATATATATGTGTGTGTGTGTGTGTGTGTGTGTGTGTAAAAAAAGGAACAAAATAAAAATCAGAAGAAAAAAGATTCCGAAGCAGCCGACCGGGGATTGGAGCCAGCGACTCCGCGCTCTGCAGCATGCTGCGTTAGACAACTCAACCACGCGCCATGAATGCGCCGGTCTAATAACGGCGAGCTATTGATATGCACCATTTATCGCTGGTCGTACGCAGATCACGGAGAAGCTTGAACATGTTTTCTTTCACGCAACGTTGCCTACATTTTCTTTCAATTAAAAAACTGCTATTGAGAGGCGCACGAAAAGTGGCCGCCCCTTTCTGCACCCACTCATGATTTCGAAAAAAAAAAAAAAAAAGAACACCGTGCAGACCTTACGTCAGACGCCTCCGCGTGGCAGGAGACGCAGAGGAGTCGCTCAATGCGCGGCAGTTTAAAGAAAAAGAAATATGTAAGAGTGTCGGGTTCTGCATTGCTGACACTTGCAGCGCGTGGCTGAAACGCAATGCATAATAACCATGGCAGTTCTTAGTTCATGCTTCTCCTGTGTGTACTTATGCGTTCTTTTCGAGCGTCCATCTTTGTGCTTCAGCGGCGCGCTGCAACTATCGAGCTGCTTGTCCTTCATCCTGTGAAAATTCAAATTTTTTGCTATCACATTCATTGCTTCGCCCTTGCGGTGAAACTCTGACTTTTTTTTCTTGTGTGGGCTTCTGAAACGACTAAATTGTTAGTCCACTGTCAGACTATTCGCACACGTACTCGGAAATGACGCGACAAACTCAGCCGCATCGTAGTCTGTGGACCAATCGAACCGCATTTCAGTGGCAATACTTATCCTTTTGTGATATGCGCGCGCGTCAACATGCATATCCACTAGGAGAGGTGGGTCGCGCTTCGAGCGCATAGTTGCGAAACCATCGAAACTGTCAGGTCTGGTGCCGAAATCAAGTACGTGACCCTTCGATTGCTGGCAACAATCCATGGTTCCCTTATTATTATTTTTCAAATAAACGTTACTTTTATGTTGTGAACTCCACATGCCGACCACTAAAAAAATCTGGGAAGATGTTTCACATGAACCTGCCACAAATTCGCAATATTTATTGCTAATTTCAGTAGGAAACGGCAGTGAGAGAGGATCGGATGAAAGTGGGGCTCTCCGGCGTGTTTGTGAGTTCAGTAAAAAAGATTTGGCAAAGCTTAAGCTTCGCCTTAAGAGTTGAACGCGATAGCGATACCCTTCCCTAGTGCGTACCTCAATCACTTAGGGCACACTATGTAATGGGTAGCATGCTTTAACCACGAGCAATTATGAGCGGGAAATGTTTCGAACTTGCTAGGCAGCCACTACGTGGTCTTAAGGGGATATGCGCAGTAATGTCTGTGCCTTTTGTAATGGGTGGCCGGCTTTAAACCCCGGAGTCGTTATGATAATCACATGTTCTGGATCCTATCGCAATGTACGCTTCTACCACGCAATATTACTGCGATATTACATGTTGTATTGTGAAGCCTGTATACAGGACCTCACTGCATTTCTAAGCAAAGGAAGTTATTTTCACTGTATTTGCAAGCATACGCGTGGCTGTGTGGTAGGACACCTGCTTGCCACGCAAGCGGCCGGGGTTCGATCCTCACTCGGACCCAGAATTTTTTATTACTTATTTTATTTGCATCTTTCTCGATTTTTCGGTCACGGACAATATTATGGTCTTTCACTCACAATCAACGACGCCGACACCTACGCCGACGTCGGATTTTCTGCGAAACGAGCTCTTTAACGTTATCGCGTTAAAAGTTCGGCGGATGGCTTAGCGGTAGTGGTTGTGTGCAAATCTAGCGCTTACCAGGAACGTCGACTCACGTGAGAACACAAACGTCAGTATTATTGAAACGACGCCTGTTTTACGGTGCGGTGATGTCAATATCATTCGTAACGTTCGTTAGCGTAATCCTACGCAGTCGAGCAACGCTTGAATATAGCTTGCTAAATCATAGGAATATAGATTTAATGTTAGACTGCTATAAAAGCAGAGTCAACTCTAGAATCACAATTGTCGTTAACCGTTTATTGCAGTGTTATAAAATTAGATTGCCAGCACTGCGACCACAATTGACGCTTGAGTGACATTACGTCTGCATGAGGTCTTTTTTGCAAAGCAGTTTCAGAACCAGAATGCATGGGTTAGATTCCTGCTCAGACCCTGAATTTTTCTTCCTTACATTTGTCGGGTCAAAACTCGATGTCGCTATTTCTTGACCCTCTCGCATTTAAATTTCCAATATTTAGTATCGCCGCTCCCAGAAAGATAAAAACCGTCAATCACCTCTGGCCCATACCCGCATACCACGGCCTGTGGTATACTGGTATGTGCCACACGTGTCTGGAGGAACGGGTTTGGCGACGTAGGCTATGGGATTTTCACGCTATTCTTGTCATGAACATAGAGTCGTATTCCACAAACCCTCTTACGCTCCTACACCAGTTTTAGTCTACACCAATTAAAGGAGACGATCACGAGATCACCTAGACGTAGGCGGCTAGATAGATAGATACGTAGATAGAAATGTTCAAAGTGCCTTAGGTCCACTAAGAAATGCCTCGCATTTAAAAACGCACTCAAAGAGCAAGCTTCCTTCACTGCTACTATATGCCAGCAAAGTAAATGGCAGTATCACCGTCTATGCATGTCTGATGCCGAGGCGCAGACTTTCTGTGGGACGTGTCGATGACTCAGAGCGCAAAAGAAATCCATCAGCACTCCTAAAATGGCGATACCATGGTGATCTAATGATGACATCCTCTTCAGTAATATAGACCTTCCACACAACAATGAAATTTGCTTACTCAAACCACTTGAGGGTTCTTTTCTGTAATGTCGCAATGTGTATAGGTCTCAGTGTGACCTGTATTCAAGTCGTATCTCTCTGTCTCTATCTCTTAGTATATAAAGACTAGCATGCATAACACGTGAGAAAGCCAGGGCTGCACTGGAAAACTACTTTATCAGCCTGTTTGCATTGTCCGATGCGACCATCTCCCCTCACTGACATTGCGAGCGTCCATTCTTGTAGTTGCAACAAAGGGCAGAACGCGCGGAACGTGCACCATCGACTACTACCCTGTAGTACATTTTCCCAGATTGTTGAAATACAGCTGTATGACGGTGGCCGGTCTGCCTGTTCATTCGAGCTTTCAATAGTAGTGCATTTATTGTGCATCTGTTTAATGCGGTTTTTTTAACTTGACACAGAGACTCGACAGTGCTACCGTGGAAGCGTTTCTTGGCCAATCACAACTTTACAATTTATATTAATGCGAGAGATTGAAAGTTCTCGTTTCGTTGAAATTCCGGTGTCTCCATCGGAGTCGTTGGCTGTGAGCGAAACATCAATTTGAAGCGTGACCGAAAAATATCGAGAAAGACGCAAATAAAGTAAACGCTGAAAATTCTGTTCGAGTGAGAATGGAACCCAAGCCACTTTATGACAAGCCGGTGTTCTACCGCAAAGTTACGCTATTGCTTGAAACTGCTTATGAAAAATCGCCAGGCCTGCGCGGTACACGCAGCACAGGTACAGCGAAAGCTGCAAGAGCGGCCTTGCTAGAGCCCGTCGTAGACTCTCTTGGGGCAACTTCTACAATTACACATGCAAGGTACCCACCATGCCATAAATCGTCGTAACTTTCATGAAGTAGAGAAGCATCTTCTATGACATTAATCATCATTTTGCAGAGAAGCCTGGTACCCGCTACACATCTGTACGGCATGATGTGCACTTTGTTTGTGCTGAGGCTGATGACGATGAAGAATTACTGCTGAGGCTTTTGTAATGTGTTGGATGCAATCATTGACCTACTCGTTGCGCCATTGGCTTTGTGTTGTTATTTTAATCTACTACGACGTAATATTACATTGGTTAACATGATGGGTTATGCGACATGACACTTGCAGAGGGCGTTTTCGCGAATGAGTTTCAAGCATCAGCGTGCCTTTATGGTGGAGTGCTCGACTGCCACGCAGAGGGCCCGGGTTCAAAGTCCATCTGTTCCCAAACTTTTTTCTCACTCCATTTTCTTATTCCGCGTGACAGACACCGGCGGCGGCGGCGCCGGTAGTGGGCCGCTACGGAGCCAAAATCGCCTCTTGTGATGTCATTACAGCTTTTCCTATAATATATGTAAGGGGCCCAAACACCACCACTGTCACCAGAGCCATGACCAAGAGCACAGAGTGGCTGCTTACCAATGGCTAGGTAAGTAGTGGGGGGATGCAAAGAATAACACGCACCACCGGTGCGTGTTATTTCACGGTTCGCGCAATGTAGAGCCAATGGTTCTTTGAGCGGATCTAGCCTGAAGTTGGCAAAGACAAGGTCTATGCACGTCCGCTTAGTGGTTGTTGGTTGTTTGCAGTCATACGAAATGCATCGCAGAGCATATCGAGATGCCGTTGTTGCGACCGGCCTGCTGCAGGAGCCGACCAGCGGGTAGCGTGGTGCCGAGCGTAAGGTGTCGAACCGCAGGCCCATCGATGTCCGGAGCAGAGAGCCGTGGCAGTGAGCGACTCGGGAGGAAAACTTAACAGACGTTTAATTTACATGACGAAAGATGACAGATTGAGAGACTAGTTACAAAAACATGTCTTGGGCTTTTATGTCGCCGCGTTGCCAACTCTGGGCGCATTGTCCACATCGTTGGCCAATACGGCTCTCGATGGCCTTGTAGCTCCACCCACGAGACTGGGGACCGACGTCCAATAGGTGCACGGGGAGAGGGCACCGTCGAAACGATGACCAAACATGGTCACGACAAGAGCACCACGGTTTGCGCACAGTACCAACTTTTGCACACGTTTGCAGATCTTGGCCGGTGCTGGTTCCAGGAATTCTTCCGGCCGGGGGGGTAGAGTCTCTGTTATCGTGCCGAAGAATGTCACGGCTGGTTAGGGAGATCCTCCGCCAGGCAACAACACGCAGCAGGTGTTCTGTGGACTGGACCTCGGCTTTGTCTCCTCGTTGCTTGGAATGTGACGAGCAGCCTCGTCCCCCCCCCCCCCCCCCCGGCCGCGTCTTGCCACGAAGGGCTGTTCGCGGCACTGCCGCTGGAATTTCTGGTCACTTGACCACGCCGCACGCTCGTAGGCATTCCAGGAAAAAGGGATTAGACCTGCTCCCCCCGAAGGGCAGCGAACCCGGGAGGAACTTTAGAAAAACAGGAGCATTCTCCGCGGCCACTGCCGCGACGGCTTCCAAGGCCGATCGTAACAGCTTCCCCGGCGGCCGGTTGAGACCTCGACGTACAAAGGTCGAACACCTTTGTGGGGAGAGGTCGATGAAGGCGACGCTGAAGAAGTGACCTCCTGCGCTCCATCAACGCTGCTCTGCTGCATTCCTCTGCCAGCTCTGGTGATCTCGAACATCTGGTTTCGTCGTCCAATGTCGCAGAGGAGTTCCTCGCCTTGCCAGCCCGTTTTGTTTCCCGGAAGACAGCACCTGGGTCAACCACATGAGAACCACAACCGCAAAGCCAGCAAGCGCCCGAACTCTCTCCCTGAGACCCACCAGGCTTTTCATCCAAACAAAAACATTCCCTGCTTCTTAATTAAATTAGAAGCAATTCCAACAATCTGGAATAGGCTTCTCAAATGCACAAACACAGGTTGTGACAGCGCACAACAATGAACAACAACAAAAAAAAAAGACAATAGTAAACCTTAGAAACATAACCAAAAATGCCCCCCACCTCCCCGAAGGGAATCGTGAGGAAATGCGAATGCATTTCGCGCGTGCTTCACTCCAATTATATATGGTGGTTGTGGTTCGAAGAAGGAAAAGGCGCCTAATTTCTGCAGCCCGGTCGGGAGCACTGCGCAGAGCCTTTTTTTTTCTTTTTCTTGTTTTTTTTAATTTTATTTATTTATTTTTTTTAATTTTTTTTCATATATAGCTCCGCCGAGCTCCGCCGCAGTCCGCTTTTAGTTAACGCGCACGCTGCGAATTTTTATTGTTCAACAACGCACAGGAGAAACCTCCCACCGGCACCACCTTGGAGGTCAAGATTCATTGCCATATATACGGGGTGGCCAGTGAACGGTTGTGCAGCGCGAGCAGTCGGTTTTTTCAACCAAGAAACTCGCTAGCAGACGCTGCCTGTGTCGGCGTCGCGAGGCGAGAGAGGGAGATGGGGGGAGCGTAGGAGAGGAGAGAGAGAGAGGGGGGGGGGGGGGGCGCGCATGCGCAGTGGGAGTGTGAACGCTGCGGGCAGAGATGCCTAGAGAAGAGAGGGGGGGAGCGTAGGAGAGGAGAAGAGAGGTGGGACGCGCATGCGCAGTGGGAGTGTGGACGGCGCGGGCAGGGATGCCTAGAGGAGAGAGGGGGGGGAGCGTAGCAGGGGAGAGAGGAGGGGAGGCGCATGCGCAGTGAGGGTGTGGTTGCCGTGGGGAGGGATGCCTAGAGGAGGGAGAAAGGAGGTTTTTTATTTATATTTTTTTTGAAAGGGTTTGCGCATGCGCAGTAAGGGTGGTCACGCCGCACACCACCACCACCGGATTAAGCTTCGCCATAAGATGCTTCACATCTAACACCTGCCGGCGCGCACACCTCCTCAACCTATCCTCCTGCTCCTCCTCCGCGGACAACGCCAACGCCAACGCCGGATGCCTGACATAGCCCGACTATGAAATGCATTCGCATTTAAAAAAAAAGATACCTATTTACACAAGCCAGAGTACCGACGCCATTGAAGTTCCCTAGAAACAGCGACTTGAGCCATCAACGTTGCCATTTCAATTCGTGGGAAACCCTGACGCTTGTCCTACCACTCTTCCGACGCGCTCGCGGTTTGGACCGACTGAGCGCGCCCACAAACCCATTCTCGAACGCGGGGTTCTTCTGCCGTAACAACCAATCGGATCTGTTTGAAAACAGATAACCATACTGCATCGGCAGATAGGCAGACACAGCTGCTTTCGTATGCAATACGCCAAAGGGGCCCTCGATGCGAACCTTAGCAATCGGAAGGCATACATTTCGTGCTTCCGCCGACTGCTTAATCCAAGTGCATTCACCTGTGAACTGCCCCGGTTTTACATACGAGGAATGGACCACGTCCACCGTTGCTGCCGAATCTCGCAGCACGCGACACCCCTTTCCGTTTACTCTCATTTCTTTAATATATGGCTCCAAAAGTTGCATGCTTTCAACCCCGCTGTCAACTGACAGGCAAGCAACCTTTGGCTCCTCGCAGAACGCAGCCATATGACCTGGCTTGTGGCAATTGTAACACACAAGTGGTCGCCTCTTTTCAAAAGCACTCTTTTTGTGCTGTTCTCGAGCCAGATTGGCTTCTTTCGCCTCCTCCCCTGTCGCTAAGGGTTCGGCGTTGTGCGCTTGATTCTCTTGGACGGACTGTCCATTCCACCCAGTTGCCCTCTTACTCTGGCACTCCCGCTGGTGAATCTCCTTTCTATCAAGCGCACGGCGCGAGACAATCTCTTCAGCAAGATCCGCAGCCCTCGAAACAGTGCTAACGTCCTCCCTGTCTTGCACCTAGAGCTTAACGTCTTGGGGCAAACGACGATAGAACTGTTCGAGTCCGAAGCATTCAACCATTTTCTCTTTACTTTCGAACGCCTTAGCCTCTTTGAGCCACTCCCTCATATTAGCCATTAGCTTGTATGCAAAGTCAGTATACGACTCATCTCTCTGCTTTACGGCGTTCCGGAACTTCTGCCTGTATGCCTCCGCTGACATTCTATACCTCTTTAGCAGGTTCGACTTGACCTGGTCGTAATCATCTGCTTCCTCCTTTGTCAAGCGCGCAATTACATCGGCAGCCTCACACGGCAATAACGTCAGCAAGCACTGCGGCCACATAACTTTGGCAACACCCGCCTTCTCGCATGTGCGCTCGAAGTTTACCAAAAACAGACCTATGTCCTCTCCGGAGCGGTAGGGTTGCATAAGGTCCTTGATTTTGAACGACTTTCGTTCTACCGCGCTGGATGCTTCACTGCCTTCTCTACTATTTCGGAGCCTGGAGCAGTTCGAGTTCAAGGCGCTTCAACTCAAACTCCCTTTCCAAACGCCTATTCTCCCTTTCTTCCTCTTCGCGCTTTAACTCTAGCTCCTTTTCCAAGCGCCTATTCTCCCTTTCTTCCTCTTCGCGCTTTAACTCTAGCTCATTTTCCAAGCGCCTATTCTCCCTCTCTTCTGCTTCCTCTTTGCGCTTTAACTTCTCCTTTTCCTCAATCATCTCAAGACACTCTGAGAGCTCGTCGTCATCACCCTCAAGGTTCTCAATATCCGCGATTATCTCTGGCTTTCTCATTTGCTCCTGGACATTCAAACCCAAACTTTTGGCTAACTCTAGCAAAAGCGGTTTTTTCAGTGCCTTTAGATTCATGGTTGCTGCAAGTGCTGCTAATTCTTCACTATTACAAAAACAACTACGTTCTCGTGCTCAGATCTACGTAGAACAGTAGGTACCGAAATTACCACCTTTTTCAACAAAACTCAAAACAAAGCCTGGTAAAATCTCAGTGAAGAAAAGTCAAGCACTCACCACACCCTGCAGCCATGATCTCGGCGGAGTCAATCCCGACGCTGGCATCAGTTTGTTGCGGACTCGGGGCTAGCAGGATCCCACCGTCTGCCATCCAGTTGTTGCGACCGGCCTGCTGCAGGAGCCGACCAGCGGGTAGCGTGGTGCCGAGCGTAAGGTGTCGAACCGCAGGCCCATCGATGTCCGGAGCAGAGAGCCGTGGCAGTGAGCGACTCGGGAGGAAAACTTAACAGACGTTTATTTACATGACGAAAGATGACAGATTGAGAGACTAGTTACAAAAACATGTCTTGGGCTTTTATGTCGCCGCGTTGCCAACTCTGGGCGCATTGTCCACATCGTTGGCCAATACGGCTCTCGATGGCCTTGTAGCTCCACCCACGAGACTGGGGACCGACGTCCAATAGGTGCACGTGGAGAGGGCACCGTCGAAACGATGACCAAACACGGTCACGACAAGAGCACCACGGTTTTGCGCACAGTACCAACTTTTGCACACGTTTGCAGATCTTGGCCGGTGCTGGTTCCCGGAATTCTTCCGGCCGGGGGGGGTAGAGTCTCTGTTATCGTGCCGAAGAATGTCACGGCTGGTTAGGGAGATCCTCCGCCAGGCAACAACACGCAGCAGGTGTTCTGTGGACTGGACCTCGGCTTTGTCTCCTCGTTGCTTGGAAGGAATGTGACGAGCAGCCTCGTCCCCCCCCCCCCCCCGGCCGCGTCTTGCCACGAAGGGCTGTTCGCGGCACTGCCGCTGGAATGTCTGGTCACTTGACCACGCCGCACGCTCGTAGGCATTCCAGGAAAAAGGGATTAGACCTGCTCCCCCCGAAGGGCAGCGAACCCGGGAGGAACTTTAGAAAAACAGGAGCATTCTCCGCGGCCACTGCCGCGACGGCTTCCAAGGCCGATCGTAACACCGTATACAGCACAATCCAGTTGGCCGTGATGTCAACGTTGTCCGTGATGTCGTTTTGCTGCCGGTTCCCGCGCTCTCAACTCCGGGTGCGGTTGTCGACGTTGTCGTTGAGCCGCGGCATGCCGCGCTTTACGTTTGTTCTGATCCATGGCACAAAAGAATCTTCCTCATTTGTACATATCATCATCAATATGATTTAGCTCGAGCCGGGCTGATGTTTTCGCACCTGGGCTATGAGCGTCCACGCTCATAGCCCAGGTGGGACGCTCATAGCCCAGTCAGAGACATGACACGCACGTCCAAACTCCGCAGACATAACCTCGCGCTGACAGCTTTGACGGATCTGAGGGCACGTTGTCGTTGGCGTATGTCTTCCGTCGCTTCGGGGTCGTCTCGCTGCCGCCGTTGCCTTTGCCATTCCCGAGTATTCTCTCGTTGCACGTACTCGTAGTCTTGGGCTCTCCGCTCTCTTATCGCAGCCATTTGCTGGGGTAACTGTTGCCTTCTTCATTTTTATGGAGCAGTGGTCAGTCGTGGGATCTATCCAAATTCTCTGAGACAGACCCGTTGATGATAAAACCATCCCTCCTTCCCGCGTCCCACACCACCAGAGGGCATGCGCGTCCCCTCCCCCTCTCTTTCCTCTCCTACGCTCACCCCCTTTATCTCCTCTAGGAGTCCTCTACTCTACGGAGCGGCCCCCCGCGTCCCACACCCCTCACAGTGCATGCGTGTCCTCTCCCCCCTCTCTCCTGGGCTATGTCCTACGCTCACCCCCCTTTATTTACTCTAAAAATCCTCTACTCTACGGAGTGGCTCCCACGTCCCACACCCCCACAGGGCATGCACGTCCCCTCCCCTCTCCTCTCCTACGGTCCCCCCCCCGTGATCTCCTCAAGAAATCCTCTACGGAGCGGCGCGCACGACAGGTGGTGCGACAGCTGCATACTCCGCTGGGGGGCGCCACGATAGTTCCGCCGTATGAAGATGACGGAGCGGGCGCGCCTCATTCTCTCATGTGCAGCACCGCGATGAGCGCCCGGGCCGCTGCCGCGAAATGGGAGCGGCGACGTTTCTCCCGCTCAAGCTAACCATCTCCCCGCTGCTTCGTATCCACACACGGTCCCCTTTAGCGGGAGAGGGGGGAATTTTTTTTCTGATAGGCTATACAATTGCACATGCCCGTTTCCGGACTATACTTTTGATCCTTATTGTTATTGGACCAGTGGTGGGTAATAAGGTGTACGCAATTTCTGGGGCACATACTCGTTTACGAATCGTGATACGGCACAGAACATGCGGCTAGCTTAAATAGCCTCGTGGTTAAAAAAAGAAAGAAAAGACTATATCAATGTGATGTAGTGGAAGGAAAAGCATAGAATCGCGTCAGGCGTCAATACATGTGAATTGCGCAACGAAAAGGTGTTAAATAATAATAATAATAATAATAATAATAATAATAATAATAATAATAATAATAATACTTTATTAACCTTTTCAAACAGGAACAATGTAGTAAGATTTGGCCTGCCAGAGGCCCACCATTACAAAGCGCTCCGGTATAAGCGCTCCAGCATCATGAAACTTAGCAGCTACGTAGGACCCCTTGTTGCGTTACGGACGCCTAGGGAGCGCTTCGGTGATTCGCAAAAGCAAGAATTCAGGCGTAGAGGTAACTTAACGACTGTACTTGTAGTAGGCATTCTAGGATAGTTTAAAACGGGCATTGTTACGGGCATACACGTTCGTTTCCGTGGGGCACGATTGAGGCGTGCACCGAGACACGGAAGCAGGCTAGCACTTGAGAAGGCGATGTGCCCGGAGCCCGATTAGGCTATTGCCTTCTACAATTGAAGGCGAACCTGAAGCGTACTCAAAGTTTCACTTTTTCTTGGTACTTTACACGGGCAAGTAAATTTCTAAAAGAAAGAACGGCATTTCCGAAACCTTCAGAACACAGTAAAAAATGAAAACAAGGAAGGCGCTATAAAAGCAGCCTATAAGGAATAGAAGCTCCGGGTTCGTGAGATTGCGATGACTGCGCATGTTCTAAACAAAGAAAAACCACAGCGCAAAACTAATAGTCGAGCATTAAGGCGCATTCGGAATGAGTGGCAGTCCAATGTCATTTTGTGTTGCAAGAGCAACATCTAGAAAGGGATATCACGAAACTCAACAAATGCGATCACAAAACAGTGAAGAGCGCATTGACAAGCGTCGGAGACGGTAGCTTCCTCCAAGAGCGGAAGAACGTCCGGCCACAAGGTCACAGCTAGGGTAGAGGCTAAGCGCAGTTGATCAAATTTTTGTGGAGGTCAGTGGTCGGATTATCACCACTCACACTTCTTTCTTCATTGTAACGCGATAGCGTTAAAGAGCTCGGATCACAGCAATTCCGGCGTCGGCGTCATCTCTCGTCATCATCTCGTCCGTGACCAAAAAATCGAGAAACGTGCAAATGAAATAATAAAAATTTCAGGGTACGAGTGAGGATCGAACCCAAGCCATCTGCGTGGCAAACAGCCGTGCTACCACCAAGCCACGCTTCTGCTTGGAAATACAGTAAGTTTCGCCGCAAGGGCGCAGCGATGAATGCGATAGCTACAACTTGGGATTTTACGCGAAGAACGCCAAGCACATCGAAATTTGGAGCGCGCTGCTCAAGTGCAAACGATGCACGAAAAGAACAAACACAGGACGAGCGCGAACTAATAACGTTCACAGCTCGACACTTAACGCTCATCTCAAACACAAAGGGCGCACGAAACATACGCACAGGTATACACAGGACGAGCGCGAACTAACAAGTGTCACAGTTGTTACTTCACTGTGTTTGAACAGCGCGCTTCTTTCGCGAACGGGGCCTCTGCAGCGAGCGAAGTGACCTTTTTGCGCTTTGTAACCTAAACGCAATCTTTACGGTGAAAGTACATGACGTGAAACCGCCTGCATCCCCCCGCCCCAAATAAGCGCGCGCGCACGGGCACGGGCGACTACGCCTCGAGGGAAAAGGGCAGGTTGCAACGAGTGGCGCCCAGCGCGCACTTCGCGCCATCTCGTGGCTTGCTGCTAAGGCAGAGAACACGCTGATATTCCCCCGAGATCGGCGTACAGCTAGCGGTGAATGGTGTATATAAATAGCTCGCCGTTAGGTTGCTGGATGACGTGCGCTTCTGTGGCATAGCGGTTAGCGCCGCCCGCTGCGGACCGAGACGTCACCCGTTCTATTCCGCACGTCAGAAGAATATTTTTCTGACTTATTTTTCTTCGTGGCTTATATATATATATATATATATATATATATATATATATATATATATATATATATATATATATTGTAAAGGAAGAGACACAAGAGACAGCACCCTTGTTGCGGGCCGGCTGTTCTTATTCCCCCGTCGTCTTCTCTTCCCCTAGGCGGGTATGCGCCCGTGCCCCAGCACCGCTTTGTCACCGTTACACTCGGCCACGCTGCGTACATGCAGTCCTGCCAAAGCTAGCCCTTCTCTGGCGGCGGTCATCTCTTCGCAGGTGGAAACATTTAGAGGACCTGGGCCATGAACAACCACAGGTAGAACTAATGCCTCTGGCGGGCGGCATTGGCTGCCTCGCAGAGGCCGGTCACGGCCACGGCGTGTCTTGCTCTGAAAGTCGGGCGATGATGGCTCTGGGGGACGCCACTGACTATGTCGTGCCGGTCGGTGTGTCTTGCTTTGAAAGTCGGGCGATGACGGCTCTGGTGGACGCCATTGACTGTGTCGTGCCGGTCGTTGCGTTCCTACCAGGAAATCGGGCAAATTCTTGCATAACGAAGTACGCCTGTGAGTTCGGACAGGCTGCGATACTTGGCCATGATGGTTTGACGGAGAAAGCTCCGCGCTGCCATCACCGCACTCTCCTTTTCCGCGGACGCGAGGAAGCAAGATGCTATCTGATGGCTCTCTACCGCGGCGTCCATACAGGTTAACACCACCATGGCTGCACACCTCGCTGCAGGCGCCATGGTTGTACGAAGGCATCATGTCGCTGCTTCGTGCGAGCTGGTCGCCGTCTGACCGATCAGCGTCGGATTCCCCGTTGACGCAGACTGCCTCGTGGTGATCCGCACGGCACTCAGCTGGTAAGCTAGAAGTGAGACTTTACTGCGCGTCGTTGTCAGCAGAATTGCACGCTAGGCGGTCAGAAGAGCCGATGATGACTCCATCTGCTTGCGGCGCATCGCTAGCTTCGGCCATGCCACGCCCGAAAAAACCCGACAAAGCAGGCATGTCTTGAATAAATGTGTCGTCGGCAGCCATGAATTCATTGAGCGGAGCACTCGCACACTCGGCCAATGACTGCCGTGAAGTAGTCAGATTTGCCTCCGGCTGGTCACTGAGGATGCTCTCGCTGCTGGAAATCTGCGACTGCAGTCTTCCAACTGGGAAGTTCGGGACCGAGGAAATGCTCGGTGTCAAGCAGTGGAGCTTAACTCGGCCGCCATTTATGATGAGTTGAACCTCACCAGACAGAAGGTAGTCGGCTCCCAAAACCATGTCAGCGTGCAAGTCCTCGATGACGGGAACGGCGGCAAGGTAGTAACTACCGGCTTCGGTCTGTAACTGCAAATCCAGCGCACCGACTGGCAACACGCTTCTGCCGAGACCACTCAGGGGTGCCTCGGACCAAGGCTGGAGGGCGGCTGGGGCATGGCGTCGATGCAGCGCAGTACGTGGAGCTCCGGTTTGCACAACAGCCGTAAGCTCGCCGATTCCGTCGACGTGGACCTGCACCGTTGGAAGCGGTCGCGTTCGGTATTGGGTGGCTCGCTGTAGCGCATGTGGTCGTGCCACGGCGTCGATTCGGTTGCCGAAACTCGGCGGGAGGTCATTCCTCGGGACTGGCTGCGAGAACAAGCCGAGTCCGGTGTTTGTGCGAGGGCAGGATGTAAAACTTCCTGCCGATGAGCTGCAGTGTTTAGCTGCAGCCTCGAGGCGGTGCCCCTCCTGAGCTCTGTCCTCGGTATCCGTCTGGTTGAACACGCAGTTTTCACGGCAAATCCGGCCGAAAACAGCGATGAGCCGTGCACTCCATTGCTGCCAGGACTGTAGCGTCGTGCCTTCATATTTATGCCATGCATCGGCGGCACCACGAAGGTGGTCTGCGATCACCAGCCATTTTTTATTGTCATGCCAAGCATGGCGAGAGCCGAAAGAATTAATCTCCTCAATCCACAGGGCAGCGTCGTCTTGGAAGACTCGGATCTCCGGCACTGCCCAAACAGCCGATGATGACGCGGCAGGCGAGAACACGGAGTCGAACGGCGCGAAGACGTCGAGCTGCTTCCACAGTTGTCAGAGGGCATGCATGGACTCTACGACGTCATCGGGTGAGGCTCCTAAAGGAGTAGGGGCGGCATTTGCTGAGGATATAGCAGCCCCGGTGCCCACTGCGGCGGAATCCATGCACAAGGACGCGTGGACGGCGTCCGTTGGAGCCTCAGATGATGTGAGCGTCATCTTCACGGGACCCTTGCTATTGGGAAGTCGAGCCGCCGAGGAGGCCTGCACGCCGTCCCCGGACGGCGTTCCCAGCGCCGGTAGGTTAAGTGACGAGGAGGCATAGACGCCGTCCCCGAACTGCGCCTGGTGCGGTGGTTGGTTGACGGGTGCCATTGCCGACGAAGCATGGACGGCTTTCCTTGAATGGCTGGTCCCCGGAACACCGAAGACGCACTGGCACAAATGTTGTCGGCCTTAAGGCTTGGTCTTCGACGACTGCGCCATTGTAAAGTAAGAGACACAAGAGACAGCACCCTTGCTGCGAACGGCTGTTCTTATTCCCCCCGTCGTCTTTCTCTTTCCCTAGCCTGGTACGGGTATGCGCCCGTGCCCGAGCACCGCTTTGTCACCATTACAATATATATATATATGTATATATATATATATATATATATATATATATATATATATATATATATATATATATATATATATATATATATATATATATATATATATATATATATATTGTTAAGGTGTTTATTAGCCGGCACTCAGCGATAATGCGACAGCCACGGCCAGGCACGGACTCTTAGCGCGAGCTGCTCTTTCTCTTCGAAGAGGGCGACCCACTAGAAGGCGCTGAAGAGTACGACCCACTGTATAGTTCCGAAGCTTCGCTACAATTACCCCCGGTACGAAAAGGGAGCTGCCTGGCGACCTAACAGCTGGTTACTATGAGCGGGTCATGGTCGACCTTGAGGCGCTCCACGTTGACAATGTCGCGCCCTCGACGGCGCATGTCCGAAGATGGTTCGATGGGTTCGATCAGGTAGTTTAGAGGGGAAGTGCGTTCGACGACAAGGTAGGGGCCTTCGTATTTGAGCAGTAGTTTTGAAGAGAAGCGAGTTGCAGTGGTGGGGATCGAGAGCCATACGAGCGCTCCAGGGAGGAACGTGGGCGCAGAAGTGCTGGTGTCAGCGCGAATGCTCATCTGCCGCTCTTGATCATGTGTAGTAAAGGTCTTTGCAAGCTCTCGACACTCTTCAGCAAGCCTGGCTGTGTCAGAAATAGGCGCACACTTAAATGGATCTGGCTTGTATGGAAGTATCGTGTCGAAGGTGTGCGACGGGTGCCTTCCATATAATAAGAAGAAAGGTGAAAACCCAGTAGTGCTCTGAGGGGCGGTATTATAGGCGTAGGTGACGAACGGCAGAATGGCATCCCAATTTGTGTGATCGGCGGCGACGTACATGGAAAGCATGTCACCGAGCGTACAGTTGAAGCGTTCGGTGAGGCCATTCGTCTGCGGGTGGTAAGCAGCAGTTTTGCGGTGACCAACGTTGCACTCTTTGAGAATGGCTTCGACGACTTCGGACAGGAAGACACGGCCTCGATCACTGAGCAGTTCCTGGGGCGGACCGTGACGCAGCATGAATCGTTGGATCAGGAAGGAGGCCACATCGCGCGCTGTAGGCGCGGGGAGGGCGGCGGTTTCGGCGTATCGCGTGAGGTGGTCTACAGTGACGATGGCCCAGCGGTTACCAGCCGACGTTAGCGGAAGTGGCCCATACAAATCGATACCAACGCGCCCAAACGGCCGGTCATGGCAAGGTAGAGGTTGCAGACCTGCCGGCGACAGGTGCGTTGAAGTTTTGCGGCGCTGACAATCTATGCAGGAGCGAACGAATTTCTGCACGTAGCGGTACATCCCTCGCCAAAAGTACCGTTGGCGAATGCGGTGGTAAGTCTTCGATACCCCGGAGTGCGCATATTGCGGATCAGAGTGGAACGACTCGCATATGTCAGAGCGCAGACTGCGGGGTATGACTAGTCGCCACTGGCGGCCGTCACCGTTGTAATTGCGTCGGCGGAGGAGGTCTTCGCGAACGGCGAAATGGTAGGCTTGACGACGCAACGCGCGAGTGGATGGTGTTGCCGATGGAACAGTCAGCAAGTCTATCAGTGAGGCAATCCATTGATCCTTGCGCTGTTCGGTAGCGATGGTATGAAGGTCGATGGAAGGAACGGCAAGGTGAGATGCTGAGCTGTGGGTATTGTCGTCAGGCAAGGGAGAGTGCGACAGGGCGTCGGCGTCAGCATGCTGGCGTCCGTTGCGGTACAGCACGCGGATGTCGTAGTCTTGCAGGCGAAGTGCCCAACGGGGAGAGGGCCTGAGGGATCCTTCAATGACGACAACCAGCACAGTGCGTGATGGTCGGTGACGACATCAAATGGGCGACCATACAAATAAGGTCGGAACTTCGTAAGGGCCCAGATGATTGTCAGGCATTCTTTCTCCGTGACGGTGTAATTGGTCTCTGCTTTTGTAAGCGTACGGCTTGCATACGCCACGACATATTCCGGGAACCCTGGTTTTCGCTGCGCAAGGACAGCGCCCAGGCCAACACCACTGGCGTCCGTATGTACCTCTGTAGGGGCCGTAGGGTCGTAGTGGCGTAGTATGGGAGGCGACGTCAACAAACGACGGAGCGTTGCAAAAGCTTCGTCGCACTTTGACGACCACGAATGGAGAGGCCCGTTACTTCCGAGGAGCTTCGTCAGCGGCGATATGATAGTCGCGAAGTTTCGAATGAAGCGCCGAAAGTAGGAGCACAGTCCCGCGAAACTGTGCATTTCCTTGACGGACATCGCCTTTGGGAACTCGGTCACGGTCCGCAGCTTGGCTGGATAGGGGAGAATTCCGTCCTTGGATACGACGTAGCCGAGTATTGTCAGCTCCCATGCTGCAAATCGGCGCTTCTTTAGGTTCAGTTGCAGACCGGCGTCACTCAAGCGCGTCAAAACATGCCGCAGGCGCTGAAGATGCGTTGAGAAGTCCGGGGCGAAAACGACGACGTCGTCGAGGTAGCACAGGCACGTGTGCCATTTCAGGTTGCGCAGAACGGTATCCATCATGCGCTCAAAGGTGGCGGGCGCATCGCACAGCCCAAACGGCATGACGTTGAATTCGTACAAGCCGTCGGGCGTGACAAAGGCGGTCTTCGGTCGAGCGTCTTGAGCCATAGGTACTTGCCAGTACCCTGAGCGCAAATCGAGAGATCAAAAGAATTCTGCTCCTTGCAGGCTGTCAAAAACGTCGTCTCTTCGCGGTAGTGGATACACGTCCTTACGAGTGATGTTGTTGAGGCGTCGGTAGTCCACACAGAACCGCACAGAACCGTCCTTCTTCGCAACGAGCACAACAGGAGATGCCCATGGGCTGTCCGAGGGCCGATATACGTCGCGTCGGAGCATGTCTTCTACTTGCTCATGAATTACCCGATGTTCGGCAGGTGACACGCGATATGGACGTTGCCGTATCGGTGGCTGGGCGCCAGTGTCGATGCGATGTGTAACAGCGGACGTGCGACCAAGAGAAGTTTGCCCGACATTGAAAGAAGAACGAAATTCTTGCAGGAGGCCCAGAAGCTGGGAACGCTGGACCGACGTAAGGTTATCAGCAATAGAGGGACCAAATACGTCAGCAGGTGACGGATCAAACGCGGAAATAGCACTGATGGTACGAGAACTGGGACAGTGCGAGTCATCGGGACTTGTGCTTCATCGACGGGTTCCACTCTGCCGAGACATTCCCCTCGAACCAACGTAACCGTGTACGGGAATGGGTTGGTCACAAAAATAGCGGTGTTGCCCTGAGTTACTTGCACGGTCGCGAAAGGTACCAGCAACCCTTTCCTACTGCAACCACCGGTCAGATGGCGAAAGGAGTGCAACTGTGTCGAAGAGACCGGCGCAGTAGACCGACACAACCGTTGACGAGCTTGGAGGCACTGTCGTATCGTCTTTCACGAGGATCTTGCTCAGTGCCGAGGGACTGTCTACTGGCGTCAAATGTGGGAACGGTGAGAGTTCAATTTCGGCGGAGGCACAATGAATGACGGCGTCGTGGCGGGAGAGAAAACCCCATCCCAGGATGACGTCGTGAGAGCATGCAGTTATGATGAACTCGACGGCATACAGAACTTCCTGAATGACGACGCGAGCAGTGCACACTGCTATAGGGTGAATACTCTGCGAACTAGCGGTACGGAGGGACATCCGAGAAAGTGGCGTCGTCACTTTTCGGAGTAAGCGGCAAAGTTTTGCGTCCATAACGGATACGGCAGCTCCAGTATCGATAAGGGCAGATGCGCGAACACCATCCACAAACACGTCGATGACATTCGGTGGATTTCTCTGAGAGCTTTCACAGTTCGATAGCGTCGCAGCCCTTGCCTCGTGGACTGCGACGACTAGATTTCCTGCTCTTGAGCGGCCGAACTTGGCCGCATGGGTGACAGAGATCGGGCGTCGTGGAGACATGGACCTGCGAGGAGATAGAGCTGGGCGAGACGTCGGTGGCATAGACGGGGGGTGAGTCGTGAAACGGGCGGCTCAGTTGGCCAGCGACAGGTGACGTGACAGGAGGCGGCTGCACGCGAAAGCAATAACGTGCGATGTGACCGGCGTAACCGCATGCAAACCAGATGGGCCGGTTGTCGGGTGTGCGCCATCGGTTCGCCGGGGTAGGTCGTGCCCATGTCGCAAGACCTGACGGACAGAACGGCGGCTGGAGTGACTGGACGGTGGGCTGAAGTCGAGGCCTAGGGAAGACGTCAACATACTTAGCCGGTACACCCGCTTCGGTGGACGGAGGTCGAGCGGCGGCTTCGGCGTAAGTCAGAGGTGCGGCCGTCGGAAGTACTTGAGGTGGTCTGGCGACAACGTGAGCGTAACTCGGCGGTGCAGGAGCCGGAGGTTATTGGTGGTACGCTGGCATGACCTCCGAAATTTCTTGCTCAGTTGCTCGGCGGAGGGGAGGAATAAGGGTGGTCACCGATTGTGGAACGGCCGGTGGGTGGGCAAAGGCCAGGAGAGAGAACTGCCATGCGATTTCTTCACGGATGAACGTCTTGAGCTCTGGCAGAAACGCCGCCTGGTCAGAGGTGGCCACCAAGCCAGCAAGCTCTACATCTCGTGAAGGGGAGCAACGGGTCATCGAGCGCTGCCGGCGGAGCTCCTCGTAGCTCTGGCACAGCGTTATTACCTCGGCCACTGTGACAGGGTTTTTAGCGAGCAGCATGGTGAAGGCATCGTCGTCAATACCTTTCATGACGTGTCGGATCTTCTCAGACTGAGACATGGTTTCGTGGACTTTCTTGCACAGGTCGAGGACATCTTCGATATAACTGGTGAATGACTCACCGGCCTGCTGAGCACGTTCGTGTAAGCGCTGTTCGGCTTGCAGCTTACGAACGGCAGGGCGGCCAAAAACGTTGATGACGGCGGTCTTGAAATCGGACCAAGTCGCAAAATCGGACGCATGGTTGTGATACCACAAACTCGCTACTCCCACAAGGTAGAACACCAAGTTGGTCAACTTGCCGTCGTCGTCCCATTTGTTGGGGACGCTCACGCGCTCGTAAAGTGCGAGCCAGTCCTCCACGTCGGTGCCATCGGCGCCAGTGAAGATGGGTGGATCGCGGATGCGTGGTACACCGGGACAAGGGGGGCGGCACGGGGGGAGGCGTTTGCTGAGAAGCGTCTTGGGGCATGGTAGATGGCAGGGTACGAGATCGAAGCTCCACAGGCATCGAATGGGAGCACAGCACTTTCCACCAATTTGTTCAAAGTGTTTATTAGCCGGCACTCAGCGATAATGCTTCAGCGATAATGCGTCAGCGACAGCCACGGCCAGGCACGGGCTGTCAGCGCGAGCTGCTCTTTCTCTTCGAAGAGGGCGACCCACTAGAAGCCGCTGAAGAGGATGACCAACTGTATAGTTCCGAAGCTTCGCTACAATGTGTATATATATATATATATATATATATATATATATATATATATATATATATATATATATATATATATATATATATATATATATATATATTATTAAGGTGTTTATTTGCAGGCACTCAGCTATAATGCGACAGCCATGGCCAGGCACGGACTCTCAGCGCGAGGGGCGTCCTTTTTGGAGATGACCCAGTAGAAGGTGCTCTAGAGTGCAACCCATTTCTAAGTTCTAAGGCTTCGCTACAATTAGCCCGGGTACGAAAAAGGCAGCCGCCGGGCGACCTAACAGCTTGTCACTATGAGCGGGTCATAGTAGGCCTTCAGGCGCTCCACGTTGACAATGTCGCGCCCTCGACAGCGAATGTCCGAAGATTGCTCGATTGGTTCGATCAGGTAGTTGACCGTAGATGTGCGCTCGATGACACGGTAGGGGCCTTCGTATTTCGGCAGTAGTTTTGAAGAGAGGCCAGCTACAGAGGTAGGGACCGAGAGCCATACGAGCGCTCCAGGGAGGAACGTGGTCTCAGAAGTGGTGGAGCCATCACGAATACTCTTCTGCCGCTTTTGTTCATTCGTCGTAAAGGTCTTGTCAAGCTCGCGACACTCTTCAGTCAGCCTGGCTGCGTCAGAAATAGGGGCACACTCAGGTGGATCCGGCATGTACGGGAGTATCCTGTCGATGGTGCGCGACGGGTGCCGTCTGTATAGTAAGAAGAAGGGTGAAAAACCAGTAGTGCTCTGAGGGGCGGTATTGTAAGCGTAGGTGACGAAGGGGCAGTGCAGCATCCCAATTCCTGTGACCGGCGGCGACGTACATCGAAAGCATGTCGCCGAGGGTGCGTTTAAAGCGTTCGGCGAGGCCATTTGTCTGCGGGTGGTAAGCAGTAGTTTTGCGGTGGACATAATGGCACTCCGTGAGGATAGCTTCGACGACTTCCTACAGTAAGACATGGCCTCGATCGCTGGGAAGGTCCTGGGGTGGACCGTGACGCAGTATGAATCGATGCAGCAGGAAGGAGGCAAGATCGCGCGCAGAGGGCGGCGGTTCCGGCGTATCGCGTTACGTGGTCTACAGCGACAATTGCCCAGCGGTTACCAGCAGACGTCAGAGGAAGTGGTCCATACAAATCGGAAGTGGTCCATACAAATCGATACCAACGCTCACACACGGATTGTCAGGGCAAGGTAACGGTTGTAGACCAGCTCGGGACATTTGTGTTGACGGTTTGCTGCGTTGGTAATCGAGGCACGAGTGAGCAAACATCTGTACGTAGCGGTACATCCCTCGCCAGAAGTAGCGTTGTCGAATGCGGAGGTAAGTTTTGGACACCCCAGAGTGCGCGCATTGCGGATCAGAGTGGAAGGACTCACATATTTCCGACCGCAGACTGCGGGGCATCACGAGTAGCCACTGCCGGCCGTCGGCGTTGTAATTGGGTCGGTGCAGGAGGCCGTCACGTATGGCGAAATGGTGAGCTTGACGACGCAAGGCGCGAGTGGATGGTGTTGCGGACAGATCAGATAGCAAGTCGATCAGCGGGGTGATCCAATTATCCCTTCGCTGTTCGGTAGCGATGATGTGAACATCGATGACAGAAACAGCAATCAAAGATACTGAGCAGGGGGCATTGTCGTCAGGCAGAGGGGAGCGCGAGAGGGCGTCGGCGTCAGCATGCTGACGTCCGTTGCGGTACAGCACGCGGATGTCGTAGTCTCGCAGGCGAAGAGCCCAGCGGGCGAGACGACCTGAGAGATCCCCTCAACGACGACAGCCAGCATAGTGCATGGTGGTCGGTGACGACATCAAATGGGCGACCATACATATATGGTCGAAACTTGGTAAGGGCGCAGACGATCGCGAGACACTCTTTTTCCGTGACGGTGTAATTTGTCTCGGCTCTCGTGAGCGTACGGCTTGCGCATGCCATGACATATTCGGGGAATCCGGGTTTGCGCTGCGCCAAGACAGCGCCGAGGCCTACACCGCTGGCGTCTGTGTGCACCTCCGTGGGGGCCGTAGGGTAGTAGTGGTGCAGTATGGGAGGAGACGTCAACAAATGGCGGAGCTTGGCGAACGCGTCGTCGCACTCGAATGACCACGAATCAAGCGGCTCGTTATTTCCAAGGAGCTTCGTCAGTGGTGATATGATCGTGGCAAAGATCGTTTTGTGTGAATCGTCGAAAGTATGAACACAGGCCTACGAAACTGCGCAGTTCTTTGACGGACGCATGTTTGGGAAATTCGGTCATGGCCCGAAGCTTGGCCGGATCGGGAAGAATTCCGTCCTTGGAAACGACGTAACCTAGGATGGTGAGTTGCCGTGCTGCAGATCGGCACTTCTTCAGATTTAGTTGGAGACCGGCTTTTCTCACACGCTTGAAAACTTCTTTCAGACGTTGGAGAAGCGTGCAGAAATGCGGAGCGAAAACAACGACGTCGTCCAAGTAACACAAGCACGTGTGCCATTTCAAGTTGCGCAGAACGGTGTCCATCATGCGCTGACAGGTCGCGGGCGCATTACACAGACCAAACGGAATGACGTGGAACTCGTACAAGCCGTCGGGTGTGACAAAAGGCTCTCTTCGGTCGAGCGTCGTAAGCCGTGGGTGTATATATATATATATATATATATATATATATATATATATATATATATATATATATATATATATATATATATATATATATATATATATATATATATATATATCCTCCTGGCTTCCAGATGTGAATTTAGTGTCATGGATTTTTTTAAAAACATGCAAAAAAGCTTCTTCTGAGTGCAAAGGCGAAACGTGTCACGTAGATTTTCTGTATCTCATGTTACTTGGCCGCAGCATGTTGTTCAACATATTGAACAGTGAGGCTCTAGGGGGGCGTTTTTTGGGAACAGAGGGTACGGGGCACACAAACATGCGCTTTTGAGTGTGTTTCTAAGTTCTTACGAACAGAAATTGATGCCTAAGCACGCGTTAACACATGCGAGAATTCGTATCACAATGGACCCACTGCCTAGGCGGCTCCCGTAAAAGTCGCTCGTGCTCAGTCGCGCGATTTCCAACAATCCTGGAAAGGCGAGAAACGCCGGGACTTTGGCCATACTTGCTAAATGGCAGCATGGGTCCCAGTAGCAGCTAAAAACGTGCTTCCAAGGAGGAGCCAAGCGCTTCGAAAGCAGTTGTGCGCTGATTTCCATTGTCCAATATATTGGACAAATTCCCATTGCTGGAACTCAGGAGGATGTATATATATATATATATATATATATATATATATATATATATATATATATATATATATATATATATATATATATATATATATATATATATATATATATATATATATATATATATACGGGGCATGGCGGCAACGGTGACGCCGACAGCGAAAAGCAGCCAGAGTGTCCATATAATTGCTATCGCAATAATAACTTGCTATGTTTGGAAATGCAGCGAAAATAATTCATGCTTCGCAAACGTAAGCGTCCTTTATATAGGCGTCAAAATATAACATGTAATATCTCAGTAATATTGCGTGATACAAGCGTACATTGCCATCAGGCGTTAACATGTGACTATCATAACGATTTCCTAGTTTAAAGCCGGCCACCCATTACAAAAGGCACACACCTTACTGCACGTATTCCCTTAATACGACGTAGTGGGTGCATAGCAAGTATGCACTAAGTGGTTGAAGTACGCACTTGGGATAGGATATCGCTATCGCTTTCAACTTATAAAGGCGAAGCTCAAGAGTTCCCCAATTATTCCTGTGACCGGCTTAGTTCAAGTGTAACCACCGCGCGGCGCACACTGCTCCGGAATGTCTCGACACCTGAACGATTGTGGATGATTGAGATTTCGGATAGGATTGCGTATGTCACACCAGATGTCAGTGTTATTGTTGAGTTGAAGAAGGCGCTAAAGGTAACGCTGGAAAGTTTTCGGTGATCTGGCAAGTGAGGAAACCGATGCGTTCCACCAATGGCCATATTATCAAAGAGCAACGATTGTGCTTGGCGCGCAGGTTCTTTCAATAAAATGTTTCATCGTTACCTGCTCTATCTCACCATCACAACTATGTGACATCTGGTGGAGCTCTTTGTCTATGTGTGCACCGGAATCGGTTAGACAAGTCTTAGCTGTGTAGAAGTAAGCTAAAACTATCCCGGATTCTCGAGCTAGCCGGATTCTCGAGCTAAAATAAACGAATTGACTATTATTGCGCGCGTGCGCGCGATCCATCAACCTTGGCCTTTAGTTTTGCAATGCAGAGAGAAAGAACTGCACTTACATCTCCGGCAGTTGTTTCCCAGGTTATTCGCAAGCATTTGGTAAGACCGGCTGCAAAAAGAAAGTAGGAACGGATGAGCAGGTTATGGGAGTAATTGGTGTCGATGCACTTCGACGGTATTTGCGTCATTCTTTAGTTGCACGAGAACCATAGTGAAATATTGATCAACTCTAAGCTAATATATTCTGTACATGTAAATATTTCGGGGGTAAGTATACGTTGACTTCTTCGCACGCATAAAGACACATATGCACGATATATTCAAAATGTATCCCTTGTAGAAAACTTCAATGAACACCAGCAGATAAAAAAGCCTTCAATATCTGCTTCCATTATATGCTCGTTTTTTTTTCATTTATTTACCCTAAGGGCCCAAAGCGGGCATTACATAGGGGGGGGGGATGTAACAATTCATATAAACACCGAAAAAGTGTAATACAAACAAAAACAGGTAAGGAAAAAGAAAATGCTGAAGAGAAATAGAAATTGCCAGTAGTTACACTGCTTCTCAACCTACATCATCGAACAGCATTTGCGACGTTATACACAAAATAAACTTACATCATGTGACCTGCATATTCGCGCATCGTAACAGTATGTCAACGAAGAAGAGGTTTTTTTTCCTCGAACGCCTCATTTAGAGCGTCTTTGAAAACAGTGTAGTCAGTTATTTCAGCAATATTGCTTGGGAGACGATTCCATTCTGAAATGGCTAGATGTAGGCATGAAAACTGTAAAAGGTTAGTACGTGCAAGGGGTTGTTCAACCTTAAATTTGTGATTGATGCGTGGAAAAATCTTTTTGGCGGGTAAGATGTGTACTTGTGAGAATGTACTTGGTTGGTGAAAAAGCTGATTAAGGTTCTGTCAAAACGAGAAGAGAGGAGCCCTTAAAATTCCCTTCCATCATTCCTTGTAGAGAAGTAACCGGAGGGTTCAATCTGATTCAAGCAAGATAGCGATAATTACCACTGAAAATACGGCTTCGTAATGTTTCCAGTGAGACATTGCAGTGAATCAACCAGATGAAGCCTGGAAGGAGAGCGGGTACGTAACTCTCATCCAAAGGGTCTGTCGCGTCACTGTAGGGTCAGGAACAGTCGATATGAATATGTGTAATGTAGTGCGCCATTTATGGAACTTGTTTTACGCAACCTGCAAGACTTCAGGTGTAGAAAAATTAAGGCGGTTACATAGGATCGTCTGATAATGTGAGTCACAGCGCCTAATGGCCAGTGTAACGATGTGGAATGCAGCTATGAGCGCACTCGTTGAGGGATAGGGTCTATACAATGGAATTTTGAAATTCCAAGGCAGTGAAAGAACACACAACCATGCGACCACAAGAAGCCAAATGGGGCATGGCGCTTACCAGAAGCGAACGCAACTCACGCATCTACCTCCGCCTAGAATGTGCACACTGCGCTGAGCCATTACCCCAGGATCGGTGAGGAGCGCATGTCTCACCCTGCTTCCAGTCGCTCCAGCTCTGTGGCTCATAAGACAGCGCGAAGGCGAAGTGCACGACGCAGAAGCGTAGTCCCTGGGATCTCGTGTTTTGTTTTACTATTTTATCGCGATAACAATAATATGGACTCTATCGCCGCATTTTGTCATTACCGTTGCCGTCATGTCCCGGATATGTATATGTATGTGTATATATAAAAAAGAACAACGAAAAATGAATCAGATGAAAATAAAATTGGCAGATCCCAAGTACCATGGGAGTCGATGTTATCCGAAGCATGCCGAGGCAGGGTGACTGGGCTGTAATTCTCATATTGAGGGAAACGTTACGAAATGACGTTAAAGGTATGTACAAGTGTTGTACGCGCAGACATATGTTGAACTGTCGCATATATTTCATATCACCAGTTGTTTACAGTTGCGTAACGATGCCAACAGAAACAATGGCATTACCTACACCAGAAGCGGTAATCTGATATGTAACACTTGTGCTTGCGAGGATGGTAGCCCTCGATAGTGCTTCGTGGACCAACAACAATAGATGGCGCTTAAGTATACAACTGACGTTAACCCGACATGACACCTGCCTCATAGGAGTACATATGTAAGGTTTATAAAATTACAAAGCCAGCACTGGAACCACAGTTGACCTATCAACAACATTACGCCTGCATAGTCTTTTTCCGAAGCAGTTCCAAAACCTGGCGTGGCTCTGCGGTAGAATACTTGAATGACACGCAGTTTGCTTGGGTTCGATTCCTGCTGAGACCCTGATATTTATTATTTGCATTCGTCGGGTCAATGCTGCCGACGTCAGTTTTTCTTAACGCTCTCGCTATTAAATTACTAATGTCTGTCATCGCTGTTCCTTGGTAGACATAACACCTCTGGTGCCTACCCGCATACCGCGGCCTGCGGTATACGGGTATGAGCCACACGTGTCTGGAGGAAAGGGTTTGACGACGTACGCGACAGGAGTTTCACGTTATTCATGTCATGACCAGACAGTTGTATTCCCCAAACTCTCTTACCGTACCCTACAAACTTTGGTACACCCCAAGCTAAGGAGGCGATCACGAGAGCACGCAGACGTAGGCGGCTAGATAGATAGATAGATAGATAGATAGATAGATAGATAGATAGATAGATAGATAGATAGATAGATAGAAACGCAAAAGTGTTTACTGTACGCAAACAAATGCTTCGCATTTAATAATTCCGAAGCACCTAACCGGGGATTTGAACTAGTTACCCAGCGCTCTGCGGCGCGGTGCATTAGACCGCTGAACCACGCACCATGAATGCGTCGGTGCAATAACGTCAATCTATTTATATACACAATGTACCCCTGTCGGTAGGCAGATCTCGGAGGAGCTTGAGCATGTTTTCTTTCACGCAGTGCTCCTATATATATATATATATATATACATATATATATATATATATATATATATATATATATATATATATATATATATATATATATATATATATATGATTCAAAAGAAAGTTCTGTGGGTCCGGTGCACATATAGTCAAGAAAAGAAGGAGCACACTTACGAAAATTGAATATTTTTTACTGGTTTACGTTTCGGCCGTGGCACGGCCTTCGTCAGAATGAAAAGAATTACAGGCATGTGGCCGCTTTTATGGGCATGAACACGTGGGTACAAAACACGTGGGATCAACACGTGAATGTTTAAAAGGATCAAACCAACCATGATAACAACACCAAAACAAGGGGAAAATAAATAAATAAAGAAAAAAAAACAATCCATAAATTTAATAAAGCAGATTGGATCACAGGCATGAAAAGGCATTTACAACGATGAGCCATTGACCACAGTAGTCACGATGACCGTACATGAATGAACAAAAAATGATGGCGATTGTTATATAATGAAAACTTTCGGCACGTTTCGTTAAATATATAGCAAAAATGACATCAGGGCATCACAGAAAGACACGACACTTTTCCAACGCTCTCATTGATGCCGGCCGACACAGTGTTGAACTTATTTATGGATTAAAAAAGATTCTCTAATTTCGCGATCATGGTGCGATTTGAAGCCTGATTGTAATAGCGTCACCATGATCTTGTCAAACGAATGACCTGGCAGATGAACATGTTTAGACAATGGGAGATGTGGCAAACTGTTAGCGTGTGCTCTGTGATTGTTGAAACGGATACGAAATGATGTTTCGGTCTGACCGATGTATTGCATATGACATACTGAGCATTCTGTAAGTAGATGACGTTGGTGCTGTCGCAGCTGAAGTCCCCGTTAATCTTAAGTGAAAAATTAGATGCCGTGCTTTTAGCAGTTGTCGCAGTGGTCATATGCGCACAAACTTTACATCGTGGTTTGTTACAGGGATGACAACCAGCAGGAGCAACAAGTTTAGTTTTAGAAGAAGTCACAATGTCGCGCAGGTTCCTTGATCTTCGATAAACTACTCGGGGTGATTCCGTGAAAATGTGCTTAAGCCGATCGCTCTGTGTCAATAAGTTGTAATGTTTACTGAGAATGCGTGATACGTTAGGAATAGATGCAGAATGCGTTAATATGAGGTTAGTTCGTGAGGTTGGCGCCAATCGCTTGTCATTACTGATGAGATCTTTACGATCGAGACAGGTTGGCCCGCTGGAGAGCGTCGTCAATTATACGTGAATGGATATTGTTGATCGGTTAGCGTTTTACGGAGCTGGTCACAGTTGCGAGCGAATTCACTGTCGCCCGAACAAATTCTTTTAAAACGGATAGCTTGGCTATAGGGGATACTTGTTTTGCAATGTTTGACATGGCTGCTTTTAAAATGGAGATATCGCTGTCGGTCAGTGGGCTTCCTGTAAAGGTTCGTCATTAGTTTACCATTGCACAAAGATACAGTGACGTCAAGGAAGTTTATGCTCACAGGTGAATAAGAGTGGGAAAAGGAAATTGATGGTTCTGCGTTATTAAAGTCAGCAATGAAAGAAAGTAATGCGGCTCACCATGATGCCAAATTAAGAAAATGTCATCGATGAAGAGTTTGTAATAAAGTGAATAAAGATAACGAGTGGTGAGGAAATTATTTTCTAACATGCCCATGAAGATGTTCGCATAACTGGGACCTATGTTCGTACCCATCGAGGTGACGCTGGTTTCAACGTAATGTTCACCGTTAAATTCAAAGTTGTTAAGTTCGAGGATCAGCGCTAAAATAATGCCTAAGGTGGAACCGTCAATAGGTTTGTCATCTACCGAGTCGTTATATGCATGGATTACAGACCGAATCCCGTCCGCATGGGGAATGTTCGTGTACAACGACGCCACGTCTAGTGTGACCAAAAGAGCATCACTTGGAACACGCATGTCAACTATATCACGCAGAAAGTGGTTAGTGTCCTTGATATATGAAGAAAAGTTACGAGGAATAGAACTGATTAGGCTGTCTACATAGCGACACAGGCTTTCAGTAATGGTTCCTATTCCTGATACTATTGGTCGGCCTGGATTGTTCTGTTTATGAATTTTAGGGAGCAGATAAAATCTGCCAGCTACCGGAGTGAGGGGGGACTAATTATTTAAGCGCAGATGCTGGAATTTTATTTTCTTTTGCTAGGTCTTCTAAAGTTTCTTTTACTTTGGTCTTCAATTCTTCGGTCGGGTCGTAGCTCAAATGCCTGTAAAATGCGTGGTCATTCAATTGTCTGTAGGCCTCACGAAGGTAATCACCTTTATCCATCACAACAACTGCACCACCTTTATCAGCAGGTTTAATGACGATGTTGTCACGGCTAGCCAGGGTTTTCATTGCTTCCCTTTCTTTGGCGCTAAGGTTACGGTGGAATGGCGACTGGCTTTTGTATGCTTCGAGTACATCGCGCTGCACTGCTCGGATATAAATATCCAGACATTTATCGCTCTGTGAGGGAGGAGTCCAGTGCTTAGTAGAAAAAAAACGTTGTTTTATTAGATGCAGGGCGATCATGGAAGTATTCACGTAACCGCATGTTTGTTTCAAAATTGTGTAAGTCACTGATTAGCTGGAATTCGTTATAGCCGCCAGTGGCAGGACAAAAGTTTAAACCACGGGAAAGAACACTCAACTCTTCCGTCGATAACGTGGTACTAGAAATATTTACTATATTGTCAGTATCTGCGGACGACAAATACGCCGAAGACGTTGCATCATTGGGGGTACTGACGCTAGTGCAAATGTTATCGCGCATCAGTTTTTTATATTTTTTTGTCGCTGAGCTCGCGAATCTTTTCTTGCCTGTAGTTGTCAAGCAACGCTCTTTCTTCGACAGTGAAATTATGAGTGGCGAAGAGTTGATTCTCTTTGTTTGTTAGCTGTTTTGCGGATGACTCATAATGGTTAGTGACAATACGCGTGAGCTCCAGAGAAGCTTGTTTGAGTACATTCTCCCACCTCGACAAGTTATTGCTAGACATTTCACACGTGGCAGGCCTTAAGTTAAGGCGCAAACCTTTAGGCACTGTAGATGCAGCAATATATGTTTTTAAGGTGGTAGCATGCAGGTCACAACGGGTACGCTTTTCAATTACTTTCCTAATTTTCAAAAAATGCGCAGAGGCGTAACCAAAGGTAGTCTTACCCCGGCTAGAGGGTAGTCAGTCGGTTTCTTTGGCAGAATCGGACCGCTTGTTTCTAAATTGGTACCTTGGTTGAGGCGACGTGGCACAGCGAGCCGGAGAAGCTGCCGGTGACCTGGCTGTTGCCTTGCTATTCACTGGATTGTTAGTCACATCATTACATGTCGCTGCTTTGTCCGTCGTCGTCGTCGTCGTCTTCGTCGTCGTCGTCGTCCTTGCCGATGCCGTGTGTCTCGTTGGTGGCTTGGTCGTTGCGTTAGGTGGAGGCGATGTCCTTTTTGTTTGTATCAACTTAGCCGTTGCATCGCTCGTCGATGCCTTGTTCTCAGACGCCTTGCTTGTCGATGGCTGGCTTGTCATTGCCTTGCTTGTAGCTGCCCTTCTCGCTGATGTGTTGCTTGCCGTTGCCGTGGTTGTTCGGCTCGTCGTCGAGTGAGTTGTAGTCATTTGGTTTCCACTTATTGGCATTCTCGCAGTAGGCGCTGCCACTTTGTCAAATGACGGAATACTGTCGTGATGAAGTTGAGTTTTCGCGGTACGAGTCACATTACAATGCATTATGCTGGTTGCGTGGTCTTCCCAAGAAGTTGATGACGCATCATGTGGATTCTTGAAGCACAACTGCCTAAGGTGGCAGGCAAGTAGCGCAAAGCCCTCGAAGCTCAGGTGGAGGCCATCGCTTGCGAACACGCGAGACGGTGGCAGCCATTCAAATCCATGATCAACGTGGAATACCAGCTTTGAATGTTGGCAAAAATTCCGTAGTAGCTGATTAAAAGATCTTGCAGACTTATTGCAACGTTGCACAAAGGCTTGGTTTCTGCTGCCGTGACGACGGTTGCAGGATCGTGGCAGGACCAGGCTTGCATATATTCGACGTATCCCGGGGCGCTGTTTCGTTATGACGTTCAGCATATGGTGTAGTAGCTCAAATTCGACGGGGACACAGAGGACAAGAAAAAACACGACACTCGCAACTAATTTTATTTCAGAAGCAGCACTTCACATATAACCCAAATCCCTAGCGACACAGAAAAGAACTACGAACAGAGAATCATTGCCAAAAAAAACTTTTTTTCGGTGATAATGTACACGGCAGATAACACGGCAGATTTTTGGCAATGATTCTCTGTTCGTAGTTCTTTTCTGTGTCGCTAGGGATTTGGGTTATATATGAAGTGCTGCTTCTGAAATAAAATTAGTTGCGAGTGTAGCGAGTGTCGTGTTTTTTCTTGTCCTCTGTGTCCCCGTCGAATTTGCGCTACTAAACCATATGTTAAAATGATATCTCACCAACTAGCCCAGCTCTCAACCCTACTGACGTTCAGCATCTCACGGTACCTGGCAAAAGCCGTGTTGCCAGAACACACTGGGACGTCATTACTGCCAACGTGAAGGATGAGAGTTTCCGTTGACGGAGGCACGAATTCTAATAGTGAACTTACGTCACTAATGGTAGCACCACTCAAAGAGATGAAGGCTGGCGTCCCCACATGAAGTGGATCAAAATGTTGATACAGGTACTTTGTCTGCGAGTCGCCCAAGATGGCTGTGCTTGTCGTTCTTCATGTGAGATTCCAATTTTTTGCTATCGAATTTATTGCTTCGCCTTTGCAGCGAAACTGTGCATATTTCTTTCACTCACAACAAGCAGCAGAGGTGACATGGAGAATATAGTCGCGCAGACCGCGCATTCTGTGATTCATTTCTTGACTATATATATATATATATATATATATATATATATATATATATATATATATATATATATATATATATATATATATATACGTAGATTATGAAGAGTCTGGCTTCGGTTGCCGTAGAACAAAATAGGAAAAATATATATACGCCTCTAAAAAACTGTTTATTGGTGACGTTTCGATCGGAGACCGATCTTCATCCGATCGAAACGTCACCAATAAACAGTTTTTTAGAGGCGTATATATATATATATATATATATATATATATATATATATATATATATATATATATATATATATATATATATATATATATATATATATATATAGATAGATATATATATATTAACTTGGAAACTGTCCTTGAGACGCGCACGAAAATATGGTCCCTTTGTGTACCATCTCGTCATGTGGAACGAAAATAAACATCGCCGGGCACGCCTTGCGTCAGGCGCCACCCCGTAGGCAGAAGATGCACAGGGTCACTCCACGCGCCACAGTTTAAAAGAAAAAGAAATATCTAGGAGCATCGGGTTCTGAATTGTCGACATTTGTAGCGCGTAGCTCAAAGACAATGGCGCAACAACTGCGAAAATTGTTAGTTCACGCTTGTCCTGTGTATACGTTTCCATTCTTTTCGAGCGTCCTTTGTGCTTCAGCGGCACGCTGCACGTATCGAGCTGCTTGTCGTTCTTCATGTGACATTCCAATTTTTTGCTATCGAATTTATTGCTTCGCCTTTGCAGCGAAACTGTGCATATTTCTTTCACTTACACCAAGCAGCAGAGGTGACATGGAGAATATAGTCGCGCAGACCGCGCATTCTGTGATATGATTCGAGAGAATAAGCAGATAGAAAGAGAACGTTGCATCAATTACAGCAACGTTCTTAAAATTGGTGGCACTTTTTTTTTTTTTCATTTTATGGAAGAAAACACGCGAACAATAAGACGCACAACGAAGAATGCTGCACGGGTACACGACACTCAACAACACATGGAGAACCAAAAAAAAAGCACACACGCATATCCACGAAGCGAATGCTGATTATGGGGTGAAGTCGTGATCCGATGGGGCGGCGGTGAGACTGCGCAGAGCGCGCGCCATTATCAGTGACCGCTAGCGGCATTGTGAATCTTCACCTCCGGTACACCATGGCCTCCGAGATGGCGGGCGCGCGGCGGGTTTTTCTCCGGCCGTCCCAATCGCACGGAGAGAGCGTATTTCCCGAGGTGGAGTTGGCCCGCTCTTTTCTCCGCACCGCGGCGCACTTACTTGGGATCGGAAAAGCTGCCGCGCTGTTGGCGCAGCTTGCATGTGGTGAGGAGAAAAATGGTTTTGCGCTTTTATTAACCTCGCGCAGATTTGGAAATGTCTGGTCAAGTTGTACGAGAGGCCAAGTCAATGCCGGGGCCTATCAATTCTCAAATGGGCTGTTTTTTTTTTTTTGCTGTAGATTTGCGCCGCCTTTATTAGAGCTCCTAGAAAAGGATGCCTCTGCAAGAGATCCGCATGTGCTAGAAACTTACTAATTTTACCTAGGGTATATTGAAGGTACTATCAAGCAGTAAGCGGCACATCAAGTTTTCAGAGTGCACGCATTTCATATTTGGCAGAACCAGGATGTTGCATTGCTTATAGGCAGGCATTAAGTACACCGTTGGTTTAGTCAGATAGGAGTGCAGTACTAACAAGGACGTTTAGGTGCTGTGTTGCCTTTGGCACAAATTGAGATTTAAATGTACTATAAAAAACCAATGCTGTCCATTCTGGCATGTCTGAAAAGTATATATTTATATTGTTCTTGCATACCTAAATTTTAAATAAATTTCAGGGTGCGTATAGGTCCTTGAAAACCTCGGAAACCCCTCTATTTGAAAAGTGAGCTTTCATGGCCCTTGAACGTCCTGAAATGTTATTCTGTTCTTGTAAACTCTGGGGCCAGTTCAGCCCCCACGAGCAGTGATATGCAGTTTTAAATGCGAATGCATTTCTTAGTCGAGCTATGTCAGGCATCCGGCGTTGTGCGGCGTTGGCGTTGTCCGCGGCAGGTGTTATCTCTCCGCTCTCACTCTCTCTCCCATAGCAACAGCTGCGGGCGCGCGCGCTTATCCTCGCCCCTAGCAACCGGAGCAGGTGGTGCGGGCGGAGTAGCGGAGAGTGAGTGGAGAGGAGGACCGCGCTCTGGTGTGTGAGGGCGCTCGCATCGCGGGAGCTCGGCGGAGCTCCCGCGTGTGTGGAGATAGTGTAGGAGAGGGTAGACAACAAAACGGAAAGTCGGGCTAGTTGGTCTTGATTCATACTGGGTGGAATTGCACAGCGCAAAATATAGGACGAAACACTTGAAGAAGTACACATGTGTACTTCTTCAAGTGTTTCGTCCTGTATTTTGCGCTGTGCAATTCCACCCAGTAGGAGAGGGTAGGTGCAGTGCTTCGCCGCTCCTTCTCTCGCCGTTCGCTCTCGCTCCTCCCTGCGCCCCACTCTCCCGTCCGCTCGCTCACACGTATATATATGAAAAAAAAAGCAAAACAATAAAAAAAATTAAAAAATGAAAAAAACAAAAAAGGACAAAAAAAATCAAAAAATAAAAATAATAAAAAGAAAAAAATTCAAAAAAAATTTAAAAAAAACAGAAAAAAAGCAAAAAAAAGGCGCTGCGCCGTGCTCCCGACCGGGCTGCAGAAATCAGGCGCCTTTTCCTTCTTCGAACCACAACCACCATATATAAATGGAGTGAAGCGCGCGCGAAATGCATTCGCATTTCCTCACGATTCCCTTCGGGGAGGTGGCGGCATTTTTTAAATTCAAAGCATGTTATTGTCTTACCCTCACCCAACTTTCCAGTCAAAATATTTGGAATCATTTTACATGTGGCATTTTCGCATGAGGCTTAATTCAGCCATTAAAATGATGAGTAGCTAATTTTCTAGTCGCATTTGATGGCACTAGCTGGCATGGAAATATTCTAACAGTAGGTCTACTAACGCATAATTCTAATGCAAATGAGTTCTGCGGAATCCCGCAAGGTGGTGGAAGGGTCACAAAAGGGAAAATAGACAACCACCCGTTTGTAGCACGAAGCCACAAGGAAGTCCGTACGGATTTCTCAGGAAGAAAAGCACCTTAGTTGCCGAAAAGTCTCAATTGGTAGAGCGACCACCCCGGAAAGGCGTTGGTCCCGGTTTGGAACCCCGGACCAGGATGAATTTTCCGGCAACTAGGGAGCTTTTCTTTCTGAGAAATCCGTACGCATTTCCTTGTGTCTTCATGCTACAACCGGGTGGTTGTCTATTTTCCCTTTCTAAACCCTTCCGCCACCTTGCGGGATTCCGCAGAACTCATTTGCATTACTTCTATCCATGTGCTTTGAGTTGTCGATGAATTCACCTTCGCGCTGCCAAGTGCAAGCTTCCTCGTTAGCTCAATTGGTAGAGCGACTGCCCCTGAAAGACGTTGGTCCCGGGTTCGAACTCAGGACCAGGGCTAATTTTTCGGCAACTAAGGAGCTTTTCTTTCTGAGAAAGCTGTACGGATTTCCTTGTGGCTTCGTGCTACAAACGGGTGGCTGTCTATTTTACCTTTCTTAACGCATAACTCTACGGGTGAATCGTGGTTGCAAAATAAATGAATAAAAATTGCGTATGTAAAACAAAACATCAGAAAATACAGCAACACTGCTTAAAAAATCACAGCAGATCCGCGGAGTGAATGATGATGAGTGGGCGAAGCTCCTGAGGTACATCATCAAAGACGTGATGGTGGTTGGTTGCATGCGGTCAAACGATGTGCATGTGAGACCATATCGCGATGCCATGTGTTGTATGGCATCGCGATATGTCATCGTCATCGTCATCCCGCAGGTGGCTACTACGTACTACAAACTACAAGGGACTCACGACCCACGGCATAAGGAGCTTCGCCCCTCGCGATGCCATGTGTTGTATGGCATCGCGATCGTCATCGTCATCACGGCACACCACATTCCATGTGGTGTGCCATGATGGCAGCGTCATCGTCATCACGCAGGTGGCTACTACGTACTACAAACAAGGGACGCACGACCCACGGCATAAAGAGCTTCGCCCCTAAAATCTTGACGGGTGATTCTATAGTCGACACCACACATCGTAATAAGAGAAGGTGATCTGCAAAAGCGAGTATAAAACGTTTTCATGCCTGATGGTAAGCTAATGGCAACACATAAAAATGGTACCCCAAGATGCCTATTGCGCTGTCCCATTTTCCTAAAAGTGTTGCAATCTTTCAGTTACTTATCCAGGTGCCTTTATGTGGAAGCAGACACCCAGTTTTCTGTGTATGCCATTTCTTTGGACTGTATGTGTCCTGCTTTGTGAGGAATTTTTTGAACTCTACTTATATAACATATCATTGCTGTGAATTAGTGCTCAGATTGCGCTGTGTATGTTGTTTCATGTGATCAACAGTCACCAAAGGTTGTGTACAGCACGTGAAAAAAAAATAGTTATTTTTGTTTTTGCTTTTTGTTCGAGAATGGGTTTGGCGGACCTCCAGATATGACTATGCGGACCCGCTGTGATCCGTGGACGCACATCAACAGTAATCGATCATAGATAGATTGATAGTTTATCACTAGTCGCATGACTTGCATAATGAACTTGCACATCAACGACAAACACACGAGGCACCCACTTTTTTTTCGGTTAGTAATTCTCTGCTGCACTCCTCATGTTCGTGCTCTGTAATCTCGTGTCAAGAACAAGACAGGTTGTGTCCTGCTGTGTCATAAAGATCCTACCGATTAAAGAGAAACGTTTTTTTTTCTGTAGAATACGTTTCACTGAGCCATACAATAATGCATTTTTAGTAGCTACTGCACAGTCCGTGGGAAGATTGCCAAGTACACGCGGACGTTTGCAACAGGGAAGTGCAACAGCATTATCTTTTCTATTTCGATGGAAACATGTCGCTCGCGAATTAGTGGATATCATGGTTAACCTTGGCGCCCGTCTTCGGCATTCATTTTAATGACAGCGTAATACTGAAGAGTAGATGTTATTTAGTAGAAAAGTAGCTCGTCCCGAGTATAAAAGCAACTAAATGCTGACTATGACTGATTGAGAAGTACTGTATGTCATGCCTGATCGTGCGTAGGCCCTCATTGCGGAAAGAGTCTAACTGCTCAGCAGGGGCCACTGAGCCCGCGTGCACCTCGCAACAGTACGTACACATGCAATAAATGTGCATGCTTCTATAGGTGGATACCAACAAACCCTTGTAACTCTGACGTCGACGCATGTAACAATAAAATGTAATCGTAGATGCTGTTCGAACAGCTGAGAACGCGCTGCTGCTACTGCGGATGAGTGCAACTCGCGGCTAAAAAGGCCAAGATCTCTCAACAATACTAATAAAATACACATACGCGGTTCATACGTGAGTTTCGCTACCTGACAGCACTCGTCAAGCTGGCATCCGCAAGTTTTAGCTACCAAGATATTCACGATGGATGGTTAACACTCAAACGCACCAACGTTTATCATTTTTATTGCGATAGCTCTTATATGGACGATCTCGACGGGTTTTAGGAGCGACTCACCTTAAGACCGAGCCTTGTCGGCGTGCGGCGGCGTGCACAGCACATGGCAGCTACCCACTATACGCCATGACAATGACGATGTCACTGATGACAATGAAGATTAAGCGCGTTAGCATGTGCAAGGTGCCCGATGACGATGACGACCATCGAAAATTCTCTTTCTGCCATGGATGAAAACGTACGTAAGGCGGGGGACGCGGCGGCGATACGACAAAAACACCCAGCGGACTCGGAGTTGAGGGCACGGGAAGGGGCTGCTCAACGGCAACGCCGACGACAAGTTGCTGCCCCGGGGGCGAGAGCTCGAAAAGCGGCAGCAAAACGGGAAAACCGCCAAGTGGACTGGTAGTTTAGGGTGCGGGAAGCGGCGGCTCAACGGCAACGCCGACAACAAGCTGCTACTCCGGGGGCGAGAGCTCAGGAAGCGGTAGTTAAACGGTAAAAACGGCTTGTGCAGTATACGACGTCTCGATACGCTAAGCAATGCATTTCGTATGACTGGAAACAACCAACAACTACCAGGGGAACGTGCATAGACCTCGTCTTTGCTAACTTCAGACTAGATCCGATCGAAGAACCATTGGCTCTACACTTCACGGACCACAATTCAGTAATAATGAAAGCGAAACGAAATCCACTACTCAGCACGGCACACCATTTATGACCAATAAACGCTGTATATAACTGAACACGGATTTTTCACTTATTTACATGCGTGAGTGGGCGATGTGACGGGTGATTTACGGGAACACCGAACGATCCCCCTGCTTCGCCCGCCCATCATTCACTGCGTGTACATGCGGTGTTTTTTTTTCCGTCGCCGTCACCGTCATGTCCCGTATAAAGTCCAAACTGATAATATCCCCCCGCGCATCGTACGTTCTACCGCAGGTAAAAGTGCACGAGCGGGGACGACGGACGTAGCTCAAGCAGAGATCAAACGAACCGGCCCATCTCCGTCGCTTGGAGGGTGAATGCCATAACATCGACGTGCTCGGGAAGCCTGCGGTCGTAACAGAGAGGAACTTCGGATCCAAAAGAGTTAGCTCCCAGCCTCACTTCGTATAACATTAAAGCTTGTTGCCACCGCATTCATTGCTTCGCCCTTGAGGTGAAACTGCGACTTTTTTGCAGCGCAAGAAACGACGAACAGAAGTCGGAAGTGAAGGTATTAAGAATGGGAAGGCACAGCGCGACTAAGACAATGGACGAAGAACACGCAACACACACGAGCGCTGTTCTTCGTCCATTGCCTCAGTCGCGCTGTACCTTCCCATTGCTATGAAACAACTCGCCCAGATCAAAGTCCTACTGGAGGTTACCGCGAGTTCATAACGCCGAGCAAACTATTTTGCAACCTAAAGCTCGCACAGAACCATGCCGATGATGCAAGAACAGAAATTGCAAGCTCCGCTCTCTCTTTGCAAACCATTTAGCACTGCCGCATTTCATAGTTGCCTGGATATGAAAGTATGACCACACGTTCCGGAGCCGGCGCCGAAACGTGAGGCACTAGGTTTGCGGCCAACTGCCTACGTGCGCCCTCACTGAACGTCTGCAACAAAGTAGAGCTTTTAGGGGCGACGCTCCTCTTAGTATAACCTTGTCACGCGTCAGGCGTAACCGGCAGTATCTCCCGAACAGTATAATAGATGGCGCTGTCTCATAGAAGTACATACAAACTGCAGTTGAGTGATGATATTCTAGATGGCGCTGTACCGCTAATCTCCGATTGGCTGCTGCGCGGGCTGTGCCTGGATGCGCGGGGAACGAGTGCCTCTCTCAGTCTCTTGGATCGTCGCCGTACGTGTCCGATCGTTGGTGGGGCATGGACGAAGCGGAGCCGCGGGCGCGGAGGGCCGCGGCGGCCCTCCGCGCCGTCGCGCACATGGCATCAGATACTCGCTCAGGTGCATCTCCCTAGACCACCTTGCACCTACTACCATGCGGGGGTCGTGCATAGACATCGTGTTTGCTAACATTCCCCTTAAACCGGTACTCGAACCCCTAGCTGTGCACTTCTCCGACCACAAGTGCGTAATATATAAAGGTAACTTGAAATCTCAATAAAAGTTTTATTCACCGTACCTCACGTTTTTGCATGATGATTTTATCGGGCGAACTTCTCGGAGGATTTACGGTATCAACCATAACCTCCGGAGCTTCGCCCACCTCACCATCATTCACCTCGTGGATATGCTGTGATTTTTAAATGCGAATGCATTTCTTAGTCGGGCTATGTGAGGCGTCCGGCGTTGTCCGCGGCGGCGTCCGCGCGCCGGCAGGTGTTTCTCTCCGCTCTCACTCCCTCTCCCATAGCAACAGCTGCGGGCGCGCGCGCTTATCCTCGCCCCCTAGCAACCGGAGCATGTGGTGCGAGAGAGTGTAGGAGAGGGTAGGTGCAGTGCTTCGCCGCTCCTTCTCTCGCCGTTCGCTCTCTCTCCTCCCTGCGCCCCACTCTCCCGTCCACTCGCGCCTCACTCTCAACCGTTCGCTGGCCGGGCGCCTCTCAAGGCGATGGCAGAAGTCGGTGAAGGCGAAATCTCTTTGGCATTTTTTCACTTCCACCAGGGATGAAAGAAAAGCAGCAAGGAACAAACGCAGAAAGAAACAAGGACAGAAAGATATTACTCTTAGAGATTCTAGTTGGACTAGTTTGTACGAATTCACTTCATACATAAATAATTCGCCAAAAAAAGAACAAAGAAAAACGAACATGGTGACGGCAGCAGACAGGACGTAGTGCTAAGCATCAACTAAAGCCCTACCGGCAGGCAACAAAACATGTAATTCACAAGATGGGCATGGGGCTGCTCAACATGGAGAAAATCTGGCATTTCCTCGAAGGGACTCATGACAAGTGGGTGAAGCACTGGGGATCGTTCTTACCGTAAATCACCCATGACATTGCCCACTCGCGCATGTAAATGAATGACAATGCGTTTGTACAGTATATACAGTGTGTTCTTGTCGCTGAACCGCCGCTACCCGCGTCATCAACCCCGGGGTAGCAGCTTGTTATCGGCGCTGGCATTTTGCCTTTCGCGGGTGAGAGCGTGTTCACGATCGTTTTCATCTGTGGCAGAAAGAGAATGTGTGGTCTGGAACGCGCTTATTCTTCATCGTCATAACCGTCATCGTCATCGTGTGGCTACAACGGCGCGACGGCGGACAAGCCTCTACCCTAAGGAGCTTTGCCCTTAAAAGTCACTCTAAAATGCCGCCATATACACACCATTAATATTTTCAAATCTTCCATGTGTGTGGTCGTAGTGGACAATACCGATTCTGTAGCGATATCGGCTACTCTTAACACCGTGGACAGCTGCGCGGCAGAGGAGGCTGCTATCGCCCTTGCTATCATACACGCTTCACAAATACCAGCACCGGACGAACCAATCACCGTGGTTACTGATTAACAAACTGCCTGTCGGAACGTAGCGAAAGGAACGGTCACACCCTACCCACACTGTGTCCTGACATCAATACACCCCCGCTTTTACACAGGGTGCGTATCGTCTGGAACCTGGACACGCCTCTCTCCATGGCAAAGAACGCGCTAATGCGGTAGCTCGAGAGCTTACAAATCGGGCGCCATCGTAACAGCTGTCCAACCCAGACGACGCACCGACAGAACCACTAAACTACACTGAAACGCTACATTACCGACAGGGCCGTATGTACTTCCCACGACCACACAAATCACTCAACCGAGAGGATGCTGTTGCCTGGCTGCAGTTTCAGACTAATTCATTCCCCCCTCCTTTATATCCTTCATCTCTTCCACCCCACACAATATCCCTCATAATGCCCCTGTTGTGGAGCGAAGCCCACGGTGCATCACTGCACCTAGGAATTTCCGCAACCACCGGCCAGCCGCCCTATTGCTTCACCCTCACACTACTCCTGGGAGACTGCGCCGACCAGCTCAGCCGCAGGAGCAGCGTCGGCTGATCCAGCGGGCACGTGGTGTAGCGCGAGCCAATGGGACCCTGAACTAAGGGCTCATCCCAAAGAGGACGATCTTTTAGGCCTGTATAAATAAAAGTTTTTCCCGCTGTCTCTCTCGCATGCCTATACAACCTCTCCTTACCGAATCTAACCAAACCGAATGGGTGCGTGTTTTCTTTTTTAATTTTTTACCGCGAATCGCAGCGAGACGCGAGACTAATCTTCCTCCGTTCGCATGCGTTAGTATTTTCTCGCACTTTGCGCATCTTGCAAACGCCATCCGCGTTCCAGCGCTTAAATTGACGGACCCTTTGTAAATTCTAAAGTGTATTCCGTGAACGCATGTGTCCATTGAGACGGCGTCGGTCAGAATGATTGCGAACGCTGGGCACAGCGACGCTACGCAAGCAAAGCGCGAGCGCTGTAGAGTTCGACGCGACCGGCGTCCGTTTACGCATCCCGGAGGCCACCTGGCTCCGTGCCAGAGCTCGGACAGACGGACGTACAGACGCACGGACGGGCGGACGGACGGACGGACGGACAAATGAATGGACAGACGGGCGGACGGACAGACGGACGGATGGACAGACGGACGGACGGACGGACTAATGCATGAGACTTTTTGGCTTAGCGCACACCCACATGGAAACACACACCCACATGGAAACACACACACACACACACACACACACACCCACATGGAAACACACACACACACACACACACACACACACACACACACACACACACACACACACACACACACACGCACACACACACAGCGCTAACGGACGGACGGACGGGCAGACGGATGGACGAACGGACGTGTGTGTGTCCTTCTTTGTCCCTGTGGGTGTGCGCTACGCCAAAAAGTCTCATGGATCATAACCAACTAGCCGCACAACGCGCCTTGAGCAATTTCGCTTTAATATGCGGCATGCGTAGGTTGCATGGGGTTGCGAAGAGTCGCAAAGAGTCGCAAAGACCAGTAGTACACGAAAGGGATCATTTTTAAAGCGATATTTTTCACGTGCTGTGCTGCTCCCTGCGGCGCTTGCGAATTCTATATATTGCCACGCGCGTTTTGTATTATACTTGTGCTGTATTCGGTTTACGCCCACAAAGACTGTAAGCAATGCTCAGCGCAAACCGCGCCTCCATTTTTCTAGAAGCTTCGCGATTATTGTAGATCGTTGTGTTAAGATTGCGCGCAAGATGCGAACACGCGAGCTTATTCCAGAGCTTTCGCGACAACCAGTGATAAGACTGGAATATTCGATGACACGCGTATAAATGCCGACGCGCTTCACCGTTTGCCAGTTGATCGACGGCCGACGCTCTGTTCGCCGCTATCAGTGCCAGCGTGTATAGCTGTAATCTTACTTTCCGTTTACCGGGCACAAGTTCGGCCTAATAAACAGTTTCATCCCGGACACTTAGCCTGCTGCCTTCGTCGACGTCACGACCACGTGACATCTGGTGGAGGTGCTGTTCCTTCATGTTCCGGACGCCCCCGTCAAGCCGTGAACCCAGCCCACATCGCGGAGAAGACACCGAAGCCCCTGTGCAGCAACGAGCTAGCCGCAGGCTGCAAGGCTTGCAGCCAGAGCACGGACTCCTGCCGGAAAACACCAGGCAAACCAAGGCTTCGACCTCAACCGCAGCGACGATGACAGCCCCTGTGCCGCCTGCGCCCGTCCTGCTCCGGCAGCCGAAGGAGCCGCCGACTTTTCGCGGTTCACCATGTGAGGATCCAGAAAGCTGGCTGGAGGAATACGAGCGGGTCGCCACGTTCAACAACTGGGACTGCGACGAGAAGCTCCGCCACGTCTACTTCGCCCTTCAAGACGGCGCAAGGACCTGGTATGAGAATCGAGAGTCCTCGCTAACATCATGGGACCTCTTCCGCTCCGGATTTAAGAACACCTTCACTAGCATCGTCCGGAAAGAAAGGGCTGAAACACTTTTGGAAACCCGTGTACAGCTCCCCAACGAGAATATCGGAATGTACACTGAAGAAATGACTCGCCTGTTCCGTCATGCAGACCCCGCTATGCCCGAGGAGAAGAAGATCCGCTTCCTGATGCGGGGTATCAAGCAGGAACTATTTGCCGGCCTTGTACGCAACCCACCCAAGACGGTCATGGAATTCGTCTCAGAGGCCACGACGATCGAGAAGGCCCTTGAAATGCGTACGACGCAGTACAACCGGCGGATTCCCTTAACGACCTACGGAGAGAGTCACGCGCTTCAATCCGACGACCTGCGCGAGACCATCAGGGCCATAGTTAGGGAAGAGCTGCGTAAGCTGTTACCATCCTCCCAACCTCAAGTGGATTCTCTCGCTGACGTCGTGCGCCAGGAGATCCAACAATCTCTGGGCGTTCCTCAGCTAGCACAGCAGCAACCGCAGGCTATGAGCTACGCTGCTGCAGCGCGTCGTAACGCCCCCCCACCGCGACCACGTGAAGGCTTCGCACCACCGCAGTTCCGCCGCCAGACGCCGCCGCCACCACCACCGACGCCATACCGTCTACCCGCCGGCCAGCGCAACGCTCCGAGAAAGACCGACGTCTGGCGCGCCCCTGACCACCGCCCACTGTGCCATCACTGCGGAGAAGCTGGCCACACCTACCGCCGCTGCCAGTACCGCCAGATGGGACTGCGTGGTTTCGCCATCGACGCGCCGCGTCCACAGCGGGGTGAAAGGCCACGCGACATCGCCGACTACCTCGCAGGAGCTCAGTGGACACCCCGACGACCATCCCGCTCGCCGTCGCCTGGCCGCTACATGTCACCGCACCGTCGGCAGTACGCTGGCCCAAACCGGGGCCGATCTCCTAGCACTTACTCGGAAAACTAAGGGCAGCAACCGATGGAGGTGCGGTTGCTGTACGACGAACTACCGAAGATCCTCCGCCGCCGCCGACGACGATGCCGCAACGAAATCTAAAGAACCCGTCGCAAGACAAACGAGGCCCTGGCGTGGAAACTTCGCAGCCCGAAGACATCACTACGCAACGTGGAACCGGCGGAACAAACCGACGCAGCCGTGACCCGACGCCGCGACCTAACCGCAACGCAAGGCGACGGACTAGCGACCTCGACGTTCTCATCGACGGTCACAACGTCACCGCTCTCGTCGACACTGGTGTCGACTATTCCGTCGTCAGTGGGCCATTCGCCGCCAAGCTGAAGAAAGTAAAGACCGCTTGGAGTGGACCCGAAATCCGGACAGCTGGAGGCCACCTGATAACGCCGATTGGAGTCTGTACGGCAGGAGTCACTGTCAGTAACCGGACTTATCCTGCGAGCTTTGTAATCCTACATAACTGCTCCAGGGATGTGATACTTGGAATGGACTTTCTAAGTGACCACGGCGCTGTCATCGACCTAAGGTCTCAGTCGATAACACTAACCTCAGAAAAAGCGCTGCCTACCCAGACGACGCCATGGAGCCACGCATTGAACGTGATAGAAGAGCACGTCACCGTTCCGCCTCTCTCCAGCGTCATCATTTCCGTCGGCACCGAAAAACCGGCAGACTTCGAAGGCGTCATCGAGGGTGATCAACACCTGCTTGTAAACCGTCAGATTTGCGTCGCACGAGGCATCGCCGAGTTGCGTGAAGGGAAAGCAACAGTGATGCTTACGAACTTCAGCAACGAATACAAGCACGTGAGCAAAGGCACGACGGTCGCCTACATCGAAGACATCGTGGAAACCAGCGACGCTTTCGCCCTCGCCGAGTTTACCGAACACGCTACGACGAACCAAGCTCATCAACTAACTTTCGACATCAATCCGAGCCTTCCGACGCATAAACAAGAACAGCTCAAAACCCTGCTCCTGCAATACAAGGATTGCTTTTCGTCGTCGTCCAGAGTTCGACAGACCCCAGTCGCACAACACCGCATCATAACAGAGGAAAGTTCCAGGCCACTACGTCAGAGCCCGTACAGAGTTTCAACGCGGGAACGCGAGGCCATAAAGAAACAAGTCGACGAAATGCTACGCGACGACATCATCCAGCCTTCAAAGAGTCCGTGGGCGTCACCCGTGGTGTTAGTGAAGAAAAAGGACGGAACCCTACGCTTCTGCGTCGATTATCGCCGCCTGAACAAAATAACGAAGAAGGACGTGTACCCTCTCCCACGGATAGACGACACCCTCGATCGACTCCACAATGCGAGGTACTTTTCGTCGATGGACCTCAAGACCGGCTATTGGCAAATTGAAATCGACGAGAGAGACCGAGAAAAGACCGCGTTTATAACACCAGACGGCCTCTTCGAGTTCAAGGTCATGCCCTTTGGTCTCTGCTCGGCGCCTGCGACTTTCCAACGGGTTATGGACACAGTACTGGCAGGATTGAAGTGGCAGACTTGCCTCGTGTACCTGGACGACGTCATTGTGTTTGCTTCAAACTTCGACGAACACCTCCGGCGACTTGACGCAGTACTTCAAGCAATCAAGACCTCCGGCCTCACTTTGAAGCCTGAAAAGTGCCGCTTCGCATACGAGGAGCTCTTGTTCTTGGGTCACGTGATCAGCAAGTCCGGAGTACGCCCCGATCCTCAAAAGACAGCCGCCATCGCTACATTCCCGCCACCCGCCGACAAGAAGGCCGTCCGTCGATTTCTCGGCCTGTGCGCCTATTACAGGCGGTTCGTCAAAAATTTTGCCCGCATCGCCGAGCCACTCACTAACCTTACCAGAACCGACGTCGAGTTCAAGTGGGAAACACCGCAAGAGGAAGCATTTCAAGAACTAAAACGACGCCTGCAAATGCCTCCGTTACTTGCGCATTTCGACGAACACGGCGAAACAGAAGTGCACACCGACGCAAGCAGCGTGGGACTCGGCGCCGTCCTTGTGCAGAAGACGGACGGACTGGAAAGGGTTATCAGTTATGCTAGCCGGTCGCTATCCAAGGCAGAGGCGAACTATTCAACAACAGAAAAAGAGTGCCTCGCCATCATCTGGGCTACGTCGAAGTTACGCCCCTACCTCTACGGTAGGCCCTTCAAAGTTGTGAGCGACCACCACGCCTTGTGTTGGCTAGCTAACTTGAAAGACCCTTCAGGTCGTCTCGCAAGATGGAGTATGAGACTTCAAGAATTCGACGTTACCATCGTTTACAAGTCCGGACGAAAGCATTCTGACGCCGACTGCTTGTCTCGCGCCCCCGTCGACCCGCCTCCACAGGACGACCTTAATGACGACTGCTTCTTGGGAACCATAAGCGCCGATGACTTCGCCGAACGACAGCGAGCCGATCCGGAACTCAAGGCCCTTATAGAATACCTCGAGGGCAAGGCCACCATGGCTCCAAAGGTATTCAGACGAGGACTGGAGTCGTTTTTCTTACGGAACGGCATTCTCCTAAAGAAAAACTTCTCCCCACTTCGGGCCGACTCCCTCCTCGTAGTACCTTCAGCGTTACGTCCCGAAGTTCTGGACGCTCTGCATGACGACCCGACGGCTGGACACCTTGGATTTTCCCGTACGCTCGCGAGGATACAACAAAAGTACTACTGGCCTCGCCTCGCTGCCGACGTCACCCACTACGTGAAGACCTGTCGAGATTGTCAACGACGGAAGACACCACCCACTAGGCCAGCCGGACTTCTGCAACCCATCGAGCCACTTCACCGACCGTTCCAGCAAATCGGCATGGACTTACTGGGGCCGTTCCCGACGTCGAATTCCGGAAACAAATGGATCGTCGTAGCAACGGACTACCTCACCCGCTACGCCGAGACAAGGGCGCTGCCCAAGGGCAGTGCAGCCGAGGTAGCAAAGTTCTTCGTCGAGAACATCGTACTGCGTCATGGCGCCCCAGAGGTCCTCATTACCGACAAAGGTACGGCCTTTACAGCGGACCTAACGCAGGCGATCCTGAGGTACAGCCAAACAAGTCACCGCCGGACCACCGCCTACCACCCGCAGACCAATGGCCTCACCGAGCGTCTAAATAAGACCATCGCCGATATGCTGGCCATGTACGTCGACGTCGAGCACAAGACGTGGGATGCCATCCTTCCGTATGTAACCTTTGCATACAACACGGCGGTACAAGAAACGACGCAGATGACGCCGTATGGGTTGGTCTACGGAAGGACCCCGGCAACGACGCTCGACGCCATGTTCGCCCAATGTCTCCGACGAGGAAAATGTCGACGTCACCGTGTACCTTCAGCGCGCCGAAGAAGCCAGACAACTCGCCCGTCTGCGCATCCAGAGCCAGCAAAAGACCGACAGCCGTCGCTACAACCTTCGAAGACGCCACATGGAATACCAACCCGGTGACCGTGTATGGGTCTGGACGCCAGTTCGCCGACGGGGACTTAGCGAGAAGCTTCTTCGACGATACTTCGGACCCTACAGGGTACTTCGACGTCTCGGCGCACTCGACTACGAGGTTGTCCCTGACGGCATTACGAACTCTCAGCGGCGCCGTGGGCGACCTGAAGTCGTCCACGTCGTGCGCCTCAAGCCCTATTACGCGCGTTAGTGAACCTGAAGACTGTAATTTTTGCTTTATTATTGTACTTTCGTGCTTGTGCTTATTGTTTATTGTACTTTCTTGCTTTATTTATTTATTGTTGCATGAACCCCCCCCCCCCTCCCCCCCGTGTTCTGTTTTAAGCATCGGGACGATGCTTTTTCAGAGGGGGGGCATTGCCACGCGCGTTTTGTATTATACTTGTGCTGTATTCGGTTTACGCCCACAAAGACTGTAAGCAATGCTCAGCGCAAACCGCGCCTCATTTTTCTAGAAGCTTCGCGATTATTGTAGATCGTTGTGCTTAAGATTGCGCGCAAGATGCGAACACGCGAGCTTATTCCAGAGCTTTCGCGACAACCAGTGATAAGACTGGAATATTCGATGACACGCGTATAAATGCCGACGCGCTTCACCGTTTGCCAGTTGATCGACGGCCGACGCTCTGTTCGCCGCTATCAGTGCCAGCGTGTATAGCTGTAATCTTACTTTCCGTTTACCGGGCACAAGTTCGGCCTAATAAACAGTTTCATCCCGGACACGTAGCCTGCTGCCTTCGTCGACGTCACGACCACGTGACAATATTTTGGCGAGTAAATCCCGAGTTGAAGTTTAGCGCAGCGTCCTGTCTCTTGTAATCATGTTGGCGTTGTCCTTTTTTGCGCTAATTAGCTATGTCTGAATTTAAAAGCATTTGGTCAGGCATGTAAAAACAAGTTTGGCTTGTCCCAATTTTCCGAATAAGGGAAGAGCTCCTTCTGAATATGTGGTCACCCGCGACGCTAATCCCAGCCGTGCTAGAGCACGACACCTATATTCCGACTACGTCGACTCGCTGAGAGGGCTTGGTGACATTATGTTAACATAAAGCGTGCGCGAACATGTCGTGCATGAACGTACTGATTATGATTTATGCCTTAAGTTGCGGGGCTAGTGGTTGCTGCTACAATGCGCCACTTAGCGTCCACTTATTTTCGCGCTTACATGTTACGCGGCTGAATTTAGAAGTTTTTTCATAGGTGAACAACATCGCCGTCGGGATTGCGACAGTTTCTTTTTTTATTCGTACGTGTGGCTCATAGCCACATATTCCTGAGTATTATCCCCATGCCCGCATCTTTAATCATGACGTAGCTGGCAAGCAATGCATGTTATTGATATTACGACCTATCAGCCAATTGTCCTATATTAATCCGGGATCCTTCAGTTCCTCGTACGATAGGTTGGCATTGCCGACTTTACGGTTCTGCTACGTTAAATAGTCGGAAACACCTGTACATCAAAACCCAGTGAGCACGTCAACCCCTAGTGTCCTTCCTTAAAGGGACCCTGAAATGGTTTTGACGATTTTGCACAAACACATTGGGCCAGTAGACCAAATCCTAAGGCTCATTTACAAGCTAACTTGAGCTCTCTGCGTACACTGTGTAATTTATTACAACGCTATACGCGATGCGCAGCGGCTATAGGCACCGTCCACTGACCAGAGGGAGCTGCGTTTCTCGCACTGCCCCGACCCAAGTTCGCTGACATTGGCCGTAAGGGGCACGCAGAAAAAAGACGCGAGTACGCGTCCCCCATGTAGCACGGTCGCAATCCGCCCACTCACGCAGGGAGGGAGACGCGCGCGTCGCGTTCCGTTTTCACCGACCCCGTCTCATTATTGCTTTTTTTATCCGCTAGGCTTTGCGTTCTGGACGCTGCAGTCACAATGGGAAACTCGACTGTACGGTGCCTATAGGGGCGCCACTTAGAGCCGCGTAGCGGCGGCCGTCGGAACCGCAAGCGGGCCGCGTAGCAGACGCCTCCTTTCACTGCAAGCAAGTATGACGGAAGTGCGCGCGTGCTATTTGCCGCTTTTGCGTGTTCCAAATAATTACTTTTGCGGCGATAGTGTGCGCAAAGGAGCCGCACTTTATAATGGTGAACCAACGCGTGAACCAACGTTTTTTCTTGACACAGTAGCTTCGTTTACGTGCCATGTGTTTATATAGTAGATTTTGAAGGAACGCTGTCGCACCGGCGCATGGATTTCACGGGTGTGGCCACGCGAAGGGTCAGCGTTGGTAAAACTTTGAAACCAGCACGACAAACTTGTGAAAAAATATCTCCGCAGCTTGCGCTAGTGGCGCAAGGGTTTCCTATTAGCATTGTTATAACCGGCAGGGCGGTCTGCAAGGGACGCTCATCGGCATGCCTTTCAAACGCAGTCCGCGTCCAGCAGCAACGCAAGAGGTGTTCTTGTTTGCGCTTCAGGGAACGCGTCCTGTGAAAAGACTTGACGAGACGCGCGTGCACGGGCGGATATAAAAGGAGCGCATCGAGAGTGCGCTGGGGGCCTCTTGTCGCTTGCGAACTCTTCTCATGTAAAGGCGCGTCTCTACGCCTAGTTTGTTTACTCTTGTAAATATGTAAATAACCTGGCCTTTTTTGTAAGCAAGAAGCCTCGCAAGAGTTCTCCTTTGCCGGAGCCTGGGTGGCAGCCTGCACCCCCTCCTCGGTCACATGAGCATGAAGTCATGTTACGAGGCATTCAAAAGGAGGTTGAATCGGTTGAATGTCCTGTTAAAAGCCTTCAATGCGCACAGATGCCATGTTTTACAGCCAATATGCGTATAGTTGAGGCGAGCGCGCGGCGAACATTCTGCACCGGTGATCGCATTCCAGTGCCATCAATAGGTAGAATGCAGCCGATTTCGTGCAGCACACGTGTGATTCCACGGCGCTTTTGTAAAGGAGCCGTCACCTGCCCCACATTCTCTGGCATTGCACTTCGCGCCATTCGTTTTTGAAGATAGCCTAGGCATCGCGTCTTATCAGTAATAACAACCTTATGTGCATTGTAGTGTCTACAATGCCGGCGAGGCGACCAAGTGTAAACGTAGTAGCGTTCGCTGAAGACGTAGCGACACAAATGGAGAAATAAAAACACGGTAATCGTTCTAACACTGTCGTAAAGAAAGCGCGATTGCTTACCTTCTGCGTCGGACAGCGCAATCCACCGCCTTCGCTCTCGCTCATGAAATAGCACCGGAAACCTGTAGAAGTGCGTTCCTGGCGATTTTTTGTATGTGTTTGAGCAGCCGACAACGCGGCAGTTATTTTTCGGCATCGCTGAAGCCCGACAGAGGCGTTAAATCACGATAAAAACACGTCCATCCGTGCACTCGCGTACACGCTCGCGAGAAAACTGCTCGCCCGAGCCCGCTAGCGCTTCCGAGCCGTGGCGGCAGATGGCGTCGTCGGCGCTTTCAGATCACTGCGGCTCAGCCCAACGTGTTTTCAACCGCCCCTTCCGAGTACGACATGCAGTGTGCGCACGACGTCACCGGGGCTGCTGGATCTGATTGGCTGTGGTGTGCGCGCACGAAAAATTGGCTGGTAGGGTGGCGGCACCTGTCGGAGCAGATATCAACCACTCCGCGATGTCTCTGTTGCCAGACGGCGTGAGCGCTGCCGGGCGCACTGGGCTATGGTCTCCGAGATTGCACGCAACCTGTCGGCGTGAAATCTCGGAGGTCATTACTGGGCGAAGCTCAAATCGTCGCGTGTGCTCACGTGAGCTCTGCGATCGCCAGCGATGCCAGCGTAACCAGACGGCGAGGTGGGCTAGTTGGTGAACATTCATGTTTAAAGGAGCACTGACATCAAATTTCAAAGTCGAGATGTGTCCTTCATTCAGTGGCGTAGCCAGGGGGTGGCACACCGGGCACGTGCCCGAAGCAGTTCGGTCTCTCGTTTGATACGAGGCCCAGTCTCCAGGCCGGGGATATTCCCACCGTATACGTGTGCCCTACTGCAGCTGAAAGCAGCGATTCACTCGCCAAACGTCCGCGACATGAGGTGCGTGTTTACATGTGCAGTACACGATAACACGACTACGAGCTATCAAAAGAAGAAATATCATCGCCAACAAGTAACACGCAGATATCGCTAATATAGCTGATTGTGCCATATATCTCACCATTGAGCGTGGCCCAAGCGTGCGTCCGCAGGCAATTCCTCTTCACTGCTCGGACCGGTGTCCATTTCCTCGTCGCTGCTCTCCAAAGGGTCGAAGCGAAAATGATTCGCGACGTCGCGAATCGCGGCAATTCCCAATTCCAAGCCGTCGTCATCCTCGCTTGTCGATGTTGACCGCGACGACGGCGAGGACGACGATGTTGACGACAAAGACATGGCTGCACGTGTGCTCCTAGCAGACGAAATGTCAGCGATGTCAGCTGGACGTGACGTCACCTTTTTTTGCGGCAGCGGGATCAGCTGGGAAGCGGCCCCGACGTGGCCGCGAGGTAGCGCTACCAGCACTAAAATTTGGCGGGTTTTCCTCCCGTTTTGAATCGCGTTCGATACCGGATATATTTATCAACATTACTGGTACTTATTCGTCCCTCCGCTGCATTTTGAGTTGAGAATCGTTACTTGGGGGGTCGATAGCTACTCGCGGATGCAAAAAAATCCACATGTGTAAATTTGATGTCAGGGCTTCTTTAAAGCAAAAGCTTATTAGGCGCACATGAAACGAGGACAGAATAACGAAGAAGCGCTGTCCTGTCAAAATTCTTTGTTATTTTGTCCTCGTTTCATGTGCGCTTAAAAGCTTTTGCTGTCCGCCTCGGTGGAACAGTGGCTACGGTGCTCGGCTGGTGACCCAAAGGTTGCGGGTTCGACCCCGGCCGCGGCGGTCGCATTTCGATGGAGGCGAAATGGTAGAGGCCCGTGTATGTGCGATGTCAGTGCACGTTAAAGAACACCAGATGGTCAAAATTTCCGGAGCCCTCCACTACGGCGTCTCTCATAATCATATCGTGGTTTTGGGACGTAAAACCCCAGATATTATTATTATTAAAAAGCTTTTGCTTTAAACATGGATGCCAGCGTTCTCATGAGTTGAGGAGGCAAGACAGAGGTGAGAAGGAGGGTATGATATAATTGTCCGTAGCCGCCTTGGTACACGGCGTGCCGCTAAATTTGTGGTGCCAATGGTTCGATGATGTTCTAGCCTAAATGCTGACAAAGCTTCAAATAACTGTTTCAGGGTCCCGTTAATTACTTTTTCCACCTAATCTGGTATATATGAAACTATGTCAAACTAAGCTCATGCTGTGGTATCATGTCTGTCAGGAACGTTAACTGCATTACCCTTTTGTAAGATGCTATTTATCGCACATTTTTTCCCAAAACGGGAAATAGGCAGTGGAAGCGAAAGTGATTCGAGAGAATGAGGGGTGTCGCACAGTGATCGAGCCACAACAATATATGCATAATGAAATAATAGCAGTTGCGCTTCTTAATAACAGGAGTTAACAACCTGGGTGGTAAATAAAATAGCAATAAAGCGTCCCCCCTTACTTGATACGCCATTATTTCCGAGAGAGCAAGCTGAAAATAAAAGAACCACATCCACTATATGAGGTATTGCTTGAGGATTCTGTCTTGTTATTTACACATCTTGTTGTTACAGATCTTGTTACACATCTGTCTTGTTATTTACACATCTTGTTTTGATACAGTACCAGAAGTGTCAATGGTGATTTGTCTACAGCGAAGAGAAGCGCCTCCCGCAGTTTTATTTATGTTACACCAAGACTATCCTGGTTACACGCCGATCATGAAAGGAAAGCGCTTGTACTCGCAGATGTTGCGCGACACTTTCCCGCAAATCTGCGAGCACCTGATTGGATTATTGTCACTGGCCGACAGCGGCATTGAGCTTGCACCGGTGTGATATCATCCGGTAGATGTGATAGTCAGAGTGTCCTTGATGCATTCGCTTGAGGCGATCAGAAGACAAAACGTATCTTCTTTATTTAAATTTCTCAGTCTATTGCAGCGATCCCCCCGAGGTGTTTTGCACCTCAGATATGGTTACACTGCTTCGGGGATCACTGTACATTTTATCAAGGGACGATGGAAAGTGCACATGATGAGATGGCTTCAGATATTTTCATATTGTTGAAGTCACGCTAACTCGGACGAGTGGCATCATTGACGACGTTACGTCAGTTCGAGAGAATGTGGCTTTTCGATCACCGACAGGCACGCATTATTTCTCTTGAGCACCCTGTGAAATTTCGGACATTTATTTGTTTGTTTCCATCACTAGTGTTAATCCTGTTGCGCACAAGGACTCGCGAAGTATCGTGAGCTCTCATCAAAATTTGAAAAGCATGTTGACTCATGAGTGGTGCTAAGCTTTCGGCATAATAAACCTAACAATAACTAGCCCACTTGTCACGCAGTAGCCGAGGCAGCCAGGATGTCATACGGTGTCATGAATGATAACATAATAATTTTCGTAAGTGACAGGCATCTTCTTATGTTCTCTCTTGGAGCCAATTCGTATTGACCGTTGCCGCCACCCTCTCCGCTGCATCATTCTCTACCTCAAGTAGTGTCGCACTGCCTCCGCTATCGGACCACCTTTGCCCAAGTGACAATGTTGTGTGATGACGTCTTGATGTAGCGGAACGTCATGTGGCGCCATAATGCCTTCACTTAGGCATCACAATCACATCATGATTGTATGATGATGTTATTACTTGTTCTCGCGTGAATTATGCCATGTTCGTGTTGACGCCTCCACTGAAGATCACTTTTACAGTTTGCAGATATATCGTTGGTTCTTGACCTAATATTGTCGCTTGGTTGTGACTGCGAGCAATGCAGTGAAGGAGGCGCAAAACTACGCAACCGCAAATTTTGCGCGTATGCAGGCGCAGAGGCAGCTTTTCGCGATGCTGAAGGGCGTCGTTCATGTTGCTGCTGCTGTTTGTGATGGTATAACGGCACTGACCTACGTGCTTTTATATAGATGTTTGTCTATATCTAAGGTGAACACCTCATTAGCCTCATAGAACGCAATGTTGAATACATAATTCGGAAATATTGTGTATATTCACAGTCTTATTAGGCTTCATATAACAGGCCGTTTCCTCGGGAAGTAAAAGAAACGTTCTAGTTTTATCAGCTTGAATACTAACTGGGTTCACCTTAACCCATTAGGTACCAGCGTGACCATACGGTCACGCAAATCCCGACGAAGCCTTTTAATTTATACAGTTTTAAAAAACCCCGCCGAAAGCACGGCAGTACGCCTTGTGATAGCTCAGGCTTCTCCTTACAGACACCATGTGGCAGAAGTTTTCTTCGTTTATTGGGGAGCTGCTAAAACAGGTGCTAAATAGTGGTTCTACACTTCGGCGCGTCGGCATGCAACGTCCTTCGGGTAAACAGATTTCTTTGTAGTATTATGTTTTGCAATAGCGTGATGCACATGTCGTTGTAGAGTACGTACACTATGCAATCTCCGGTGAAAATTTGAAGTAGATTAACCAAAGTCTTGCTCGCTAACAAGCGTGTTATTTAACGTATTACCATAAGGTCACGCTAGGCCTTTAGGCTCGCTATTTTATTAAGTTCGTTCCGTCGTTTTATGCTCCTTGAAGGGTGATTCGTTTGACGCTCCTTGAAGCCAGCCCCATATATTGACATAATAGGGAGGAGGGCGAGAGGGGGGGACCAACGCCAGCCCGATACGCTGACATAATAGGGAGGGGGAGGGCGCTGCGACGAACATTCGCCCTCCCCCCCTCCCTAAAGTGGAACCCTGCGCAAGCTTGTGGTGACCACACAATCCAATAAATGCGACGTCGCCATGTGCATTGCGTGCTTCACGTCATTTCACAGTGAGTGTCCAACGAATCCCTAATTTTTTTTTTCACGACGTGTCACGCCCTTAAACAAAATTCGTCACTTCGTGATTTTTACTGTAGCCAAAGGGCCCAGCGTGACCATATGGTCACGGGCCATATTTGGTAAACTAAGAGCTTGTTCACGACGAAATTTTCAGTGCGATATATACACAAGCAGATACAATAAAAAATCACATCTGCTTTGACAAGACTCGTAAAAAAAGAAACCGGTCCCTAATGGGTTAAATATGGTCGACCCTGCGCATCTAAGTCTACCACCAGTTGCAAAATTCACATGATGGGAAATATGCCCTTTTGCGCCGATACAAAAGTTCTTGATAGTGCCACTGAGGTTGGTGATACATGGATGATTCTTTTGCAGAAACCAGGATGCTTTCAACACTTACGCGTTTCGGAATTCTTTTGGTACGATGCCTGGTGCGATACTATGAACCTGACAGGCGACGTCTAGATAATTGGGTTCGTGATGCTTGCTCGCCAAGATACCGTCATAAGGTGTTTTCTTGGAGTGCTTCTCATTAAATAGACCCGTAAGCAACAAGGTTTCTATCTCGGTAACCTTCCCCTAATTTATTCTTTTTTTGTATTCATCGATGTCAGAAAAATAATCATTTTGCACTGCAGCGGAGCTGGCTTCTAGAATGGTATCGGTTGACGAGTGCACTTCGTAATAATCCACCATTAACATGTTGTGATATGAAAGATGGTGCTCACTTTAGAGAAACAATTACTGATCTACTTCAATAGTGGTTCTTTAGTATCCAGACATTCCGCCCCTTTGCCATACATTTTGATAACATGTTTTCACTCTTGTATAGTTCATCTATATATTGCCTGCCCACTTAGCACTGCGGAAATTTTTTTCAATAATTGTATCACAATCGTTTTTAAGCGCTCATTTCTATCTACCTTTTTACCCCTTTTCTCTCTCAGACATATATTTGTATTTTGAAAGGGAGGCGTAAAAAAATGTAGTAACGCTTCACCACGTTTATTAAGAAAAATAAATGCTGCTCAATAAATATGGAACACCCTGCAATATTGTGGCACTGGCTAGGAGATAAACATTAGGTTATTAGTTGCCTATGCAGAAAAAATGACGATTAAAACTTACCAATTGTTGTGAAGAATAATGCCCAAGAGAAAAGCCGGACCATATTGTCGGTAGGTGTGCTAATCTGTGAAAGAGATTGTTTTACACGTTCTCACAATCTTTGATGCAATATGCAGTCTCGAGGCAGACGAGTGTTGCTTACATAGCAGCGCGGGAATCTATGTGCACATTCTAAGCAAGCATGGGTCACGTGATATCCGTCCGGGAAGTAAACCGCTACGTTTAGGCTATGACATCTGTTAATGTATTCATATCCACGAATATAATGGTAGTTACCTAAAAAATAACGCAGGCGTATGCTTAGCACGAACAACAAAAAAACTATACTTCAATGCGCTTTCGAGCCGACACTGTACGAACCTTATGCGATAACTGTTTTCCCGGAAGAAAAGTGTTCCCAATTAACCGCGTGCAGCTATCTATCTATCAAACTGAAGCACAAGCCGAAGACGAGGTTATTGGGCTTCTGTGAAGCAGCCAGTAAAATTATATTGCCAAGTGCTAGAGTGGTTTGCACTTCAGCTACCACTGTCCCAACTGCTCGACCTTTAATCGAGAGGTTATCTGGTGAACAGCTCTGGTTAACTGACACCCGGATCGTCTGGTCGAAAAGATGCAAAATAACCAAGAAATAACGTCTAGCCAAAATGTTGCCAACTACAGCCAAGGGCAGTAAAAGTAGCGAAAACTGGCCAAGCATGTGTAAAAAACAGCAATGTTTTCATTGAACGACTACATTCAAAAGAACCTTAGTGTAAATGTAAATATGCACAAGCATTCTTGACACTTAAAAATTATTGTTGCTGGGACTAAGGAATAAATTGTTGACTATAGCAATAATTTCTTCGAACACTCAAGGAAAGTCATTGATGCATCTTTCATTGCAAAAAGGGGAGATAGCTGTATCAGTTCTCTTTCGGTATCATTTCAAGGGACGAAATAGAATTCTTAGAGCGACACATGAGGTCACTCCCACGTGTGTGACCTGTTGTTTTTTTTTAAACTGTGTCATTGCAACTGTTCCTTGCTCTTTGTGTTTGGTTACCTATAAATTCACCGCCTTTCTCTGAATAAAGTCACTTGGAAGTTCTGCGCTTGTGTGTGCATGTGTGTTCCTGTTTTCGTCCTGTTTCATCACGGAGTTTAAACTTTTTTGAAATCATTTGGCGCAGCCTGACGAAAATTCTTGCACTGTTACGGAAATGACACTCTATTCTCTTTCTTGCGTGACTTTTCTGAAAATGTCTAGAAGTACCCGCCTTTGGGGCGAACAAAAATAGGTTCACGAAGTTAAACGCGGATGGTAGGTGGTACCTAATTCTATAAAATGTCAAAAGTCATTCATCATGTATGCGATCCCTAATATCGATGAGTGCAAAGGGCCCTAGATGCTGATCGCTTTCGATTCCCCCTTTTACTTTCAATTCACGTTCAGCTATACTTTGTCTTGCGAATGAGGCTTCAAGCAACAGTTTTACTTTGATTCACAGCCACGTAAACAAAAGGCTTGTTTCCTGTGTGATGAAAGCGCCAAGCGCCATTTTGGGAGCCAGAAACACGCCTTGGTCCCAATGTTGTGGCAACGCATACTCGAACGCCAGCGGCTGCGAGGTCATAACGCATTAATAATTTGGCTCAAATTATGGGAACATGATATTAGCTAAAAGAAGCCACATAAAGCAGACGCTCAACAGTAACCGGCATAAATATAGAGTAGCCTAAATGACAAATCTAGCCAAACCTTGAAAACTCTGACCTGGAATGATCGGAAAGAATGTTTTAATTTTCTGACCGAGATGCTGGTTTTGAGAAAACGTAAACCGTTGCTTACACTGTGGCATTCTGAAAATTCAAACTAAATCTTTCTGCTGCGTCATCTTCAAATTATTCTCCTTCTGAAAGCTTTCGGAAAACCATTCGCTTAGCTTTCTTGACTTTCCTTCTTTTCTTGCTCCCGGAAAAGGTCTAAACTTTGAATTTCGTATCCTGTCATGCTGCATCCTCGTTGGCAGAGGATCTCAAAACACCCCTTCTCTAACCTCAATGCCCTAAAAGATTTTTCCTAGCATTGTTGCCACCATTTTAACAAATGACCGTATATTAAGTTTGTTCGGGATCGGGATTTGACAAATTAGACAAATCCTGATCCCGAACAAACTACGGCTTACAAAAATTAGCAACATTAATACCAGACATCTTAAACAAACACCCAGGTATACTAACCCTTCTGCAAAATAGAATCTCCCTAACACAATTTAAACAGCAAGTAAAAGAATTAATATTTCCTGAGTCTTACGGTTTTGTTCTAAGTTGTGTATTGATGTGTTCTTAAATGCTGTGTAATGTATATTGTAAAATTTTTTTTATACAGATACTGCCCCATATGTGTACATCTGTATCGCTGCTTTTCGTTTTTCTGTTCTATTTTCCTCTCAAAGCAAAAAGAGTAGTTTTCTTTGTTGTTCTTGTATTGTATCATACATGTATGTGTTTTCTAGTTATGTATATTGTGAAAAACAGAACGCTCTGCAGCTGCTGTCTTGGTGACGTAGCCTAGACAGGCAACTTTCGGGCCTTTTGCTGCGTCTCCTAAGACAATTGTAAATTATCTTAAATAAAGTCTGAATGAATGAATGAATGAATGAATGAATGAATGAATGAATGAATGAATGAATGAAAATGCACTCAGCTTATGGGCACACGTAGGAAGTCTGGGCTCACAAAGCGACTATTCTTGTACACTGACTTGTTATGGGCGCACCCAGGGAGTCTTCGTTAAAGAGGTGCACACAATAGCGAAACTTCGAAATATAAACGTGTGAGCGTGTTTTCAAAAGTCTGATTTTTTCGTATCCGTTACGACTGACCCCTGTCATGCTGAGGTGGTGATAAAAATTTACACAACTTGCACTTAGCCCCGCAAGGGTGGGCACAAGAAAGTGAATGGCACTGAGCTGGTTCTGGCTTGATTAGGCAGACATGCATTCGCATGCCGATGTCCGAAGTGTTCGCGTGATTACGTTTTAAAGCCCGAGTAATGATCAGGTTTCATTGGATATCGCTTGGCATTTACAGCATCGACGGGCTGCTTTAAATGTAATCTCTTTTTTGCACATGTTTTTTTGTATTCATTTACTTTTCTTTCTATCTACGATGGTGTGCTGAAAAGTTCCTGGCTTTGCACTGAACGTATATAGTGACAGATTTGAAAGTACGCAATTGTTTGAAATAATATTTAATCATTTGCAGACAATTAGATGTATATTTTCTAGATTGTTGTTTCACATTTTCTAATTCATTAAAAGAAGCATGTTGTAGGTCAAGGGTCGGCAACCTGCGGCCATCGAGGCAGCATTATGCGGCCCCGGGTACGACGTCCGAACATTTCGCCTCCCCTTGTCACTTCCTATGTGAAGGCCGACATGGTATTTTTGACCTCTAATGGGGTTCGCACTTGTAGCCTATGTTTGTGATTCGCAACCTTCTTACATGCGTGCAAAACTAAACATGATTTATATTCCAATTTTGCACAGTATTGACAATACGCCGAGTTTTTTTCTGACTGCCACCAACCTCCGTCCCGGTTTGCAGTTCGGCCCCCGCTGAGTCGTGCCCACACTGGCGCTAGGTCGCCAAAACGGCTCTCACCGGCATCATTAAGATCAACAATGTCGTCACAATGATGTACTTTCAAGCGCTTCTTCGAGTAAGGGAACAGCCGGTAGCTAGGAGGGTCGAGGTCACGTGAATATATGCCATGGTGGGCCACAAAGGGACCCAGGGTCTTTAATTTGCAATCACAACTTTGAACATGTGCGAATGTTCATTGTTGACTGCTTAGACATTTCGGTACAGGTTGCGGTTCATTATTGCGGATAGGTTTCGGACATTTCGGTTCATTGTTGACTGTTAAGACATTTCGCTGACAGGTTGCGCATGCGTAGAATATTGGTGTCAATAAAACCTACTTGCTCCCGAAAGATTCCGAGGAACTGTGTTATATTTTTGGCAGGTGTTTGCCTAGGTGTTCGCCTGCTCCATGCGGCCGCCGCGGTGGGGTATTCCCAAACAAGCTTATTGCGTGAAAAGTAGATAATCAAGAATCAACTTGTAGACATCAAAGCTTGTTATCGGATGCATCAAGGCTATTGGCCCGCCACAGCGTGGTTCTTATTCAATGGTAAAATGTTATGTCTTCAAGAGAGAGAGCCAGCTTTTCAGTGTCCACTGCTCCCCTAATGCTTCTGACATTTCAATGTGAATGTCCTTTTTGGAATTTTTCAGAGGAACAAAAACTACGTGACGTTTGATGACTCCACCAGCAAGAAACCAGCTTATACAATTGCCATTTCAAGTTCCGTGTAAAAGTGAAACGATTTATGAAAATCAGAGACATCTCATACATGCAAAATTAATTAAAAATGTATCGAGCATTCATGTACTTCTATGCCCATGTTTTAACTTGGAGCGATAGGTTAGAAAGCCGGGAACTTTTCAGCACCTCTTTTTCTCGCCCTTTCTCTTGGGGTTGAAAAGATTCGGTGTCCCCCTTCTACCGGACGCGCTTCTCTTGCCTGCTAGGTAGGATGACGCCGGCGTTGCTCCATGTAGGTTTCGCTGGCAGCCCTATACGAAAGCACCACCTGTAAGCCTTCGTGGGCATGTCTGTGAACACTTTTAAAACGAGGGTAGTTTTATTACTGCAAAAAAAAATATTGTTTGCACTCAGTCGCATAATGGATGGCACACGTATCCATTTTCCTCTTTCTCTTTTTTTTTCGTCTACGATTAAATTTTCTCCCCTCTCTCGCTAACCCTCACTATCACATATTTCTTTTTCACGCGCACTTCCCTTTCCAACCCTCTTGCTACAGAAGGCTATGCTACGTTCTGGTAGAATGCCTCGATAGCCGAATAGAGGACGATGATAGACTTATGCTGATGGTGGGCTTATACCAGATTACAGGTATGCTTGTGGGCGTCCACTGCTTATGGCGCTCAATAATGGCGGGCTACCATTGTGACCCGTATGCTCGACCGGCACGTGTTTACTTTGGTCAATATATGCAGCGGCATCAGGAAGCGCTGATACTGCACCAAGGTTTACCTGAGTGGCTGGCCAGGGTCTTACCCCTGACAGCACTCAAGAAATTTTAAACACACAACTATGGTGTAGAGTGGTCTGCGGTGTTCTGCTGGTCTACATGTACAAATTTTTTTCTCATGAAGTATGTGTTCTGATACATGATGGTAATAAAGAAAAAAAATGCCGAATGCTCAGGACGCTCGGCTTCGGATCGATGGTACGTGGTGGCGAATTCCGCCTCGGGAAATTTTTTTGGGGAAGAATTTTTCTGATTCCATTGCTTCATATAAATCTTTCTTTCGGTCTGCCTGTTTTTTTCTATCTCTTTATCTCTCTGCACTCGTTCTCTCACTCATCAGGTTTATTACAGGCCCCGCCGTGGTGATGAGTAGTGGAATTTGCCCAAATTGCGTGGCACGTAGCCGTTAATGATGCTGATAATTTCGCCGGAGGGACGCCATTTTACGGCTGGCGTAGAGAGCTTGGCTGTTAAGAACAGTCCTGGACCGAAAGAAGCACAGAATTACTTATAGACGCATTGCATGCGGCCGCCGCGGTGGGGTATTTCCAAACAAGCTTATTGCGTGAAAAGTAGATAATTCATAAAGGCAAACTTTATGACATACATCTCTTACATTGCTATATCTGTATAAATGAACAGAGCGTACCAGCATGAGGCCTCAATGAAGCGATCGCGCGGCTGCTGCATATAGCTCTGACATTTATAGAACCGATTACATATCGCAAGCCTGGTGTCCAGCCTGCTCCATGCCTACCTTGGCATTAATGTCACCCACCAGTACAGTATACTGTGTCTCCACTTTACTGTTGTTCATCGTGTTTCGGTGGCGGCGGCTCCTCATCTCGCGCGGAGGTGCTCTGGTACAGCGTGTCATGGTACAGATCCACCATATTAGCGATCTTTTGAAGGCGTGCGCGCAACGCAGGGTCCATACCGACACGATTCCTAGGAGCTCGGGCCGGCACGACAAGCACGGAGTTGACGGAGTCGCGGAAACCAGAAGTAGACGGTGTTTCGAACAGTGTGTCACCGATGACTTATGCCACGCGAAAGTGGGAGGGGCATTTGGCGAGGAGGGTAAAGCGGGTGTGGGAGAGGAGACAAATGGAGGGAAGCGAAGGAAAGAGCGAAAGGAGCGATCGCCGCGTTTCGATCATCAAACGCGTCCAAATCTGCTATTGAGGCACCGTTTCGAAAATTGCTCACTGCTACGTGTTCGTTGTAGACTCGTGCACAACTTCCCCATCACAACTACATTTCGCCCTCTGGATTGTTTAAAAGTTTAGTTATGACGCTTGCCACCCTCTCACTAATGCTTAGCAGTGTTGCTGGTTCTCAAATGGGGGTTCCGCGGAACGCCGGGGGGGGGGTGCGGAAGCACATTCAAATATATACATGTACTTCATGATGCGCTGCTATCCCCAAAGGTCCACAAGGGTCACCTAAAGGAGGTCTAGAAGGGGTCCCTAAAATTCGTGCCTGAGAAATGCTGTGCTGTAGTATTCCTCTATGTTAATAGCTGTATTTTTGTAGATGATGACACCCCCCCACCCCCCGCCCCCCGATTCCTTTCTGTCGACTGAAGTCATAACAGCATAGGACGTGCCCGCTTTTTAGCGATTTCTAGGCCTCATCTCTCTTCCTAACTTTACTGAACCCACTTACATGCCATTAACACCCTGAACTTCGTCGAATAGCACAGTGTAATCGAATATAATCTAATGACTCGCGTCATTAGGTTACATTCTAGCGTTAAAATTGCCAAATTCTGATTCCAATGGCAACCTGTCCGAACCCAAAGTCCTTAGCACCCTTCCCTCAATCGCAGGTTTTTGTGTGACTATGAACTAAGCACCACATACTGATGGGGCGCTATAGGATTCTTTTTTATGCACAAAATATTTCAACATAGCAATGTTTACACGCGCTCTATAGTTCATATTTTACTTATGTTTTATAGATGACCACCTTTCAGTCGGCTTCAGCTATATCGATCAATATCAAGTTCAAAGCAACTGAGCATATTGAGCTTAGCTGTGCATTCACGAAAGGAAAAATATTTTACGCCTGCATTAATAGTAAGCTATGTCTGCCCAGATGGCATAGAGTTGCCACGTCGAAAAGGCAAACTATTACCGAAAATTTGGAAGAACCAGCCGAAATGCAAGGAACGTGAGCCTAGGGCAGTAAAACTGGCCAAAGTAAAGTGTGTGTGAAAACAACTGCGACATCTTAACAGCGAAGCTATTTATGCTCTCCTAACGTCTTGCAAGGCTCCACAGGTGAGCAGGTGCCACAGCAATTGGAGAAGCCCTAACCAAACCTTACCTAACCCAACCTAATCCACGCACCAGGGCAGTATATGCCCTGGTGCGCATATACTGCACAAAGAATTTGTTTCCCTACTGTCTCAAACACTCTCCGCACTGATCATTAGTGGCACCGCGCTGTGCTTGCAAAATATGCATAGTATCTTTAACAATTGTCCTCATAAAAGCAATTTGACTTTCTTTTAGGTTTTTGTGCTTGCTTCAGCGGGTACATAGATGTTTACATGGTAATTTTTTTAAAGGTCCCTCGGTAGGACCCATTTAATACTTGCATGAGTATTTAAAGAGACACTAATATAATATAAGTCTTTAAAGGGACGGTAAAAAGAAACAATGACCTTGTTTAGATTGACAAACTGCACTCTGAGAACTCTAATGTCATATGTTTCACTATCAGAACTTTATTATAAGCGGAGAAAATCAAGGATGAAGTTTCATTTTTAAATCGCACGCCAAAATCTCCGCGCGTGACGTCGGTAATCTCAAAATGTATTTTTCGTATTTTCGCTACAATGGCAGGATGAAATTTTCTGAAACTTCGTATGCTAGGTCTATGGGACCCACAAATGAAATGTATTTCATTTTGATCGATTATCATCTGCGTAGGATCCAGCAGACGCCTTCAAAATCTATGGCGTCACAGTGTTTGTAGCGGGAATTATTTATTTCTTTTAAGTATTTTCTTTTCGCGCGTTTTCTCTAACCGAGCGTCGTGTCGCGGTAAGAGTGGTGTTTTCGGGATTGTGAAATTGTACTTTAGTGATACGCGAAACATCGTTTTGAGCTTCAATGTCCCTTTAAAAGCAGGGGTCAGCAAGCGTTGCCATTTGAAAAAAGAATACCGTTTCAACCCCTCATATACCGGAGAGAGAGAGAATAAAAAGAGAGAAACATTTTCCACATGTTTTCATGGTTTAGTACCCTGGTGTTATGTTAGAATACTTCCAGCATTCTGTGTTACGTCTTTTCTTTCGACAGACACCCCTCCTGCTGTTGCGAATTTTACTTTCTTGTGTAGTTTTACTAAGGCCGCGAGATCATTGTTCACGATGCAAATCACTTGCCTTTATGTTATACAGATGTTTCCAACTCATTTCTGCGTACACATCTGTCAATATGTAGGGTATTAAGGCGCAAGCCTTTAATGTCTCATGCTCACGTCCGTCCGGTGTCCGTCCGGCGTCCGTCCGTCCACAACCCCACTGCGCACACGCCAACCCATTAAAAAAATAAAAATAAAAAACCTTCTCTCCACCTCTCTCTCCACTTGGCATCCCTCCCCGCGGAGGCCACACCCTCACTGCGCATGCGCGTCCCCTCCCTCTCTCCCCTCCTACGCTCCCCCTTTCTCCCCTCCTACGGTCCCCCCTCTCTTCTCTAAGCATCCCTGCCCGCGGCTTCCAAACCCCCACTGCGCATGCGCGTCTTCCCCTCTCCTACGCTCCCCCTCTCGCCTCGCGACGCCGACGCAGGCAGCGTCTGCTAGCGAGTTTCTTGGTTGAAAAAACCGACTGCTCGCACTGCACAACCGTTCACTGGCCACCCCGTGTATATAGGCACTGGATCTTGACCTGCAAGGTAGTGCCGGTGGGAGATTTCTCCTGTGCATTGTAGAACAATGAAATCCGCAGCGTGCGCGTTAACTAAAAGTGGACTCCGAGTCTCTGAGTCCAGTCGGAGTCTTCTGTCTCTCATTGCCCATTAGCAGCGATTGGCACGTTCCAGCAGGAAACACCGGTCCATCACTGCGTGATTGCGCCTCCAAAGGTTTCTCTCCTGCGCAACGCCGCGATGAGCACCAGCGTCAACGCCGCCGCCAGTGTAAACGTTAGCTCTCGCTGCTTCGCATCTACACATGGTCCCCTTTAGCGGGAGATGGTGTAAGTTTTTTTTCAGCCGACTTTGAACCTGAGCCTCGTGAACTGAAGCTGGTCAAGCGGTGGTTGGCTCCCTACTTCTGTGTACAACCTCCAGGCTGCAACACAAATTGTTACAAGGAGGTTGCTCAGCAATGGCCAATACCACTTTTTCCCATGTAGACAAGGACGATAGTCGCTGATGAACCTATCCAGCAAGTCCACACCGCCCATGGGAGTTTCATCAGCCTGACCTCCTTACGGTTCCAGTGGCTCTGAATCCGCGTTCTTTCAGCTCTTGCAGTAAAGCCTGTGATGTGAAAAAACTGTTCATAAAAATTACATGGTCTGATGGCACATCAACACACTTCAGAGCTTTCAAAACAACGCGTGTTCCAAGCGAAACATTTGTGCTTTCGCCGTCGTTTTTGCCGCAGTAGGTATCAATGTTTAAAGGGTACCTTGATGAAGAGCATAGGACCCATTCCTTGTAACCAAAGCGTATTGGTTTTCCTCTTATAAACATAGTGCAGCTGTGCCTGCCAAGATACGGCACCATTTGCTGGTCCACTCTCAGATTTTTCGAAAAAATTCCGTACTGCTGAAGGGAGCTATTGAAAAGCCTAAGTAGAGGCCTGATCTTCGCCATTTTGTCACCCTTCTCAAGGTTTTGACTGTCACACGCATGGATGTATCTTTTTATCAACCGGAACTTTGAGCGACACATTGTATTTGCCACCAAAGGAACACTGAGATCTTCAGCTTTCGACCAATAGAGGTCAGAGCGTGGAAGCTTGCGGTAACCGCTCAAGAATAGAATGGCGACAACTATTAAGTATGTCATGTTCGGTTATGCTGACGTTGTGATCGTTCTGTTGCTGAGCATAGCGAGTGGATTCGTCGGTTATGAGACCTATGATTTCCTTGTTTAGTAGGCGGGTAAATTGATCAAAGGGCTCCTCATCGACAAGCTCGGAATGGGTCACTCGAAGTGGCTGAAACTCATTCTCTACTATTGCGCCCGAATACTGTGTAGTACGCCTCCAGGCACGAGGATCTTCAGACGGTTTTTTGGTCTCGGATGTGCTTGTTGCTGCAGAGCTGCTTCACATTCGTCGGCATCAGCCGTGTGGACTTCAATCTCACCGGCAACATCATTCGGCAGAGTGTCCACGACGGCGATATCACTGTCGCCCTCCTCTTCATACGTAAGAATGTCGTCCGCACTCGGTGGGGTAGGAGCACAACACCGGTTACTTTTGCAGAATCGTCGGCGAGAACCATTTCCACCGCTTCCTCCAGCGTATAAGGAACTTTTATTGAGGCAACTGAGGGAAGAAAGATGCGTTGAAACCCACATAAACGTAACTGCAGAGCGACCGCTTGCCCCTCCCCGCTTTGCGCCAACGTTCCTAAATGGGAACATCCACATATTTGTCGCCATATTTGCATTATGAATGCAAGCAGCTACTCTATTTAGTGTGTCCTAATACTAAAGACATTCAAAAAGATGCTAGAATATACAAATCCGACCATGCAGTTGAAAAACTTACATTTTTTTGCAGAGATGCTTCGTGCGACGCACCGCCGTGTTCGCGCCAAAATTTCGTTGAAGTTGTCGCCGCATAACACGAAATACGAGACTAAAAAGGAAACTTCTGCGTCCAAAGAAAACTGCGCATTTTTAAAGCTGTTTTTACCAAATAATAGCACTTTTCTAGCTATGTTCGGCCATTATGGGTTCAGAAAAGAACCACGTGTGGCGTTCCCATTTGTGAACAATGGCGCTAAATGGGCCTTTTGGCTAAACTGTGAATTAGTATGGCATGACGCCTTCAATATTGAAATTACTGAGATTCACGTATAAAGAATTGATTTTAGCGATCAATCGTGTGTATTATGATGAATTGCCTAGTGGAGTGGTAAAAATGACAATCTCTTCTCTTGCCTTGCCTGACTATTCTTAAAGGTTTCTGGGATTGAAGCATCAACTTGCCCTTTTCAGAAAAAAATTCTTCTGTGGAGACGAATTTTATGCAGTTGATAGTACACAAGCCGCTCGTCGGGTATCCAATTTCGGAAATCGTTGATTGCACTTCGCCAGTGAGGCGGAGCACTTTTCTCGCGATTGCGTTAAAGAGCTCGTTTAGCAGAAATTCCAGCGTTGGCGTCGGCAAGGGTGTCGTCGGCTGTGAACAAATACTCGGCGCTGTCTGTAAGGGAAATTTCTAGATAGATTGAAATAAATAAGTGATTCAAAACCTTCAGTCCCAGTGAGAATCGAACCCATGCATTCCAAGTGGAAGCAGGTGTCCTACCATGGAGCCAAGCCGGTGCTTGAAACTGCTTCATAGGAAAGGCTTTTTGATTGTCATGTAGTGTGAAGTGTCTCCATAACGCACGTAATATTGCGTAGCAGAACCGTAGAGTCGCACCACTAATCAAAACAAGTGAATTATCTAAGGAGGGGCTCATTTAAAGCTGCCCAGCCATTACAAAGTGTCGAGCTGCATAGGTTCGAATGCCACCTAACGGACGCGTGGCGGGTGCTTCGCTCAATTGCACAAGTAAGCATTATGGCGTAGGGACTTCCTATGGCGTGAATGGCACTTCGCAACTGTGCTTGCTGTGGCCATTCTAGAATGCTGTAAAACGGCCAATCCTGCGCGCACAGACGTTACTTTCCTTGCGGCAGGATTCAGTTGTCGCGCGTGGAGCGCGATGAAGATATCACGATCAGCTCTTAAGCACAAAGCTTAAGCGTCCTGTAAGTTTTTTAATGTTCTGTTCCCTTCTGATTACGTTTTAACGCGATAGGGGTAAAGCGCACGTTTCGCAAAAGTGACAGTGTCGGCTTCGTTGGTTGTGAGCGGCAAATCATCATCTTGCCCGTGACCGCGAGATAAAAAATGCGAATAAACTAATAAAAATATTCGGTATGAGGGAGAACGAACCCAGGCTGTCTGTGTGGCAAGTACGTGTTCTACCACTGAGCCGCGCTATTGCTTGAAATTGCTAGAAAACAAACCATTATGGGAATATCATGCAGCGGAAGGAGTCTCCTTAACGCATGTAATATTGCGAGGCAGAATCGTAGAATCGCGTTAGGTGTCAAAGCGTGTTAATTGCACTCGAGTGGGTGTTTTGAAGGACCACTCATCACAAGTCACTCAGGCATACTTAGTCACGGTCAGCTCCAAAAGCATCACCAAAATGAGTAGCTGCGTATTCCGTTTGTTGCCTTACCTACGTGTATTGGGCCATTAGGTGATTCGCAAAAGAAATTAAGCCTAACTCCATTAATATGCACGAAAACGAACGTGACAGCGACGAGAGACGCGACGTCGATCGCCTTCGGGCAAGCGGTCGCTTGCATGGGCGAACCCCATATACGCGACGGCTTGGGCAAGCAATCTCCACTGTTGCTGGCATAAGCAAAGATTACACAGACGTTTCGTCACCTGTAAAAGTGGCATCTTGGTACTCAAGATGCCACATGTCATGTTGGAGTTAGAGTGTTTCTTTAGGCAATACAAAAAAAATGTGTAAAAGATATTGGAACTCACTGCTAATGAAAATGCAAATCTTGCTTGCAACGTTTACTATCTTGAAGCTATCTTCCGTACAGAGTGAATTCTGAATATGGCGCTGAATACATATAGCTAAAAATATGACGCATGACCATGAAAATTTAATAAATGACACTGGATATTATGGTAGTAATGCAATAGGTCGTCTTAAGGGCTATGTACATTCTAGAATTGATGGATAACAAGATTGACGTGTTCTAGATCCAATTATCGAGCGCTGAACTACAAAACTTCATAGCTAAAAAAATAAATGTAACATACCAAATTGACTGGGGGCATAGGTTTTCGACAATGTAACTCGCACAGGAGCGACTCAAAGGCACGCCGTAAGCGCTGCGAGAATGCGTCTTGTATCTAAGCGCCCTGTCTTACACAAAGAAAATTCTTGAGGGCACAATCACGGTTCTAGGAGCAGTATAGGTACTCTGAATGTGCCTTCTTTCTCGCCGCATTTCCCGAAGGGCGGTTCAGCATCTGGCGCGGGCAGTAGATGTATAGACCACACATGGTATTGCGGGACTCGCAATATAGTTTATAAACCGCATCGAAAGAACTGACCATTCGCAACACAATATGGCAATAGTATTAGTGTGATAATCAAGTTCATTCTACTCTAGCAGTCAGTCGTTCCCGCTCGTACCGCGGAAAGCCGCACGTCACAGGCAGCAGTTAGCCGCTGCAACGCCCAATCTCGGCATTTTAAAGACGATAGTCTTTCTTGGGATACTTACACGCAAAAATTTTGGTCTGTCTGTCTGTCTGTCTGTCTGTCTGTCTGTCCGTAACCTGGTTCAGCTACTCGGCCAAAGTTTAACCACTTTCTGAATGCCCACCCATCTTGAACTGGTGTTTGCGTTCATACTTGTGAACATATTCGATCAAAAAAGCAAATACTACGCGTACCTGAGGCGCAATATTAATATGTAAGTATCAGGTCGTGTGTTCTTTTATTATAAAATACATAGACACGTAATTCTAAAGACCCAAGTGTTTTTAGGCTGCGCTGAAAATGCGACGCTGTGCACGAACTGCGACGCTTTGCACGAAAAAAGCCCTGTGCCGACGATAAAGTGCTGCAGCTGGCAGTGGGCCTTGGTTCAGCACAAGCTCATGTTTTTCGATGGTGTCCATATCTCGCACAGCGCCTCCTCTATTTTATCAATTCCATCCAGATGCAGCCAATTCAACGTAGAGTAGGCACTGTCTGAGGCAAGGTAAAACATCGTAGTACGGCCGGCACAAGACTATCGTCTTTCGACGACATTTGCAGCGAAGCACGCAGATACGCGGGCCAATTTTTAGCTTATGATTTGTGTAATTGAAGGTGCAGATATGACCTCGCTTGGGTCAGCTATGATCAAAACTACATTTGAACGGTTATTAGACTCTTCGTAACAGAAAATCCACGATCTTCACAGCGACCGTGGCTGACAAAGTGCGACCCTAAGACTAATGGTCGTTTCGGCTAGAGTGAACTAGTGCGGCTCTAATACGCGGAACGTAAACAAGGGGGGACAGAAAATATTTCCAAACGGGTGACGGACAGTACAGTGCTCAGTGAGCAGTTCAGATGCACGCGCTTAGTCATACATAGGTATGACTAAGCGCTTAGCGACACAGTGCGATTGCCGCAACAAATCTGCGATTACGCTAAATTTTGCTGCAAAGCAAGCCAGGCAGGCGTTCTGATCCATGGCAGCCCATAACGAACAAACAAACAAACAAACAAACAAACAAACAAACAAACAAACTCGTGTCAGGTTGGCGCGAGCACGAAGAGACGAAAATCTGCGTGTCTAAGCGAGAAAACAAAACTATTGGATACCGGAATTACCTGTAACACGAAGAAAAAATATTCACAACCTCGTTTTTGGAGTGTGGCGTAGTGGGTAGCGTGTCAGACTCACGATGAGTGGTGCGTCGACGTAGCAGGTTCGACTCCAGCGCTCTTGTGTTTTTGTCCCAGTGCTCGTGTTTCAGCCTTAATTACGGTGTGGACGTAACCAAAATTTTTAAATACAATTTAAAAGCCCGATTTTGGCCCGTAACGCGTGTCCCAGTGTGCAGCGCGCCAGCGTCCACTGTGCCTCGTGCATATTGACCACGCGCTCGCGCTAAAGAGTATTCCTCCTCTTGTTCTTCGAGCGCCGTGGTAATATTAACGCAGGCAAAACCACATATAGCATTGCCGATAGGAAACTCTTTGGCATAGCTGTCTTTATCATATTGAGCGCGCGCTCGCGTCAATGAGAAGTATTCTTCTTTTTGTTGTTCGAGCGCAGGCAAAACCACGCATTAAGATTGTAAAGAGGAAGCAAGTGAGAAATAGAAAGAGAGAGAACGAAGTGAAAAAATAGGATGAAAAATAGAAATAAAGAGACAAAAATAACAAAAGGAACTGGAAAAAAAAAGAAATAGAAAGAAAGTGAGAAGGAAAGAGAAAACCGAATAGAAACAAAGAAGGCTGCCCAGCTCCGCTCTTCCGTTAGGCGAGCGCGAGGTAGAGAAAAACGAAGTCAGAATAGAACAGCCGGCCCGCAGCAAGTGTGCTGTCTCTTGTTTCGCTTAAGATGGCGCAGTCGCCGAAAGGCTTTGTCAAACACCAGCTGTTAGTTTGAGGTGACACGTCTTCTTGAGGAACGCCGTGCCCCTTCCTCGCTGATGGAACCCGCAAGGCGACCGCCGTATCAAGTATCGATCTCACCACCAGTGGACGGCGTCCAGGCCTCCATGTGGTTCCGGGGAACTTGTCCGCGATGTGATACTTTGCGCCAACCGTGCTTATGGGCTCCTCTCGCCTAGGGACGGCGTGCATGCCTCCTCGGCACCTGTCGATCTCTTGGCGCTTCAAGCACCACCTCTGGTCGGCGTCCGGGCATCTGTGACAGCGCAACCTCGCTTCATCGACGCCGCGATACCACTTCCCGACACACCACACGGGTTCCGCTTGCCTACGAACGCCGTTGACGTTTCCAATGGCATGGATCATGTTTCAAGGAGTCTTACCAAATCTGTGTTCCCAAGGGACGCCGTTCACACGTCCTTCGCCATGCACTCTACCACATTGAGTACCGGTGCCGCTGTGTCCTCCGCATATGCCGGCCTTGGCTTTTCTTGCGGATCACCGGACACTGCGGCGGAGCTGCTGCATACCATCGCGCGATCCGCGTCGACCTCTGCGCTGTTTCCTGCGGCCTTGCCAGCATTGAACGCAGTCGGAATCACACTTGTCTAGAGCGCCCAGCCGGCCGCTGCAGCAGCTGTTTTCTGAAGAAATATGCAAAGACCGACGCCGTAGCGATACCAAACATGGTCCTACCGCATGCTAGGTCTTTGAGCTATAATTCAAGCATGAACGGAAGCTTGTAGCTAACGCGAGGTAGATAATAATAATAATATCTGGGGTTTTACGTCCCAAAACCACCATATGATTATGAGAGACGCCGTAGTGGAGGGCTCCGGAAATTTTGACCATCTGGTGTTCTTTAACGTGCACTGACATCGCACAGTACACGGGACTCTACCATTTCGCCTCCATCGAAATGCGACCGCCGCGGCCGGGATCGAACCCGCGACCTTCGGGTCAGCAGCCGAGCACCGTAGCCACTGTTCCACCGAGGCGGACAACGCGAGGTAGAAGCTGTGGCTGACAACAGCGGCGACAGCCACGCGCTCCACTCCTCTAGAAAAGTGTCATTCTATCCGTACTCGATCGATGCCGCGTTGGCCGCGACCGCCTCGCAAGACCATGACGAGAAACAAAGAAACCCGAAAGCCGCAGAGCGCTCCGTACACCATCGTGGCGCTCTCATACAAACTCGGCTGCGTGGCGTCGTCATTCTCAGGAGTTGTTCCTGCCGTATCACCATCACCGGCTGCCATTGAACTACCGGAGTTCAACGGATTTCAGGACGACGCCGACAACTGGGTGGCAAGCATCAATGCTGTCGGAGCTCGTGAGCCATGGACGGACAAGCAGAAACGATGCGTGGTCATAGACCACCTTCGCAATGGTGCCGCGGCATGGCACATGTATGAAAGCGTGAGGCAGCAGTCCTGGGCAGACTGGAGCACCAGGGTGAAAGCTACCTTTGGACGGATAAACTACGGCCTCAATGCCACTGCCCATTGCCACCTCGCCGCTACCGAGGGTGGAGCTCTGCAGGGGCACCACCTCGAGGCTCCTACTGCGCAGTGCAGCTTAGCGATAACAAGGTTATCCTCCAGCCCCTGCATACAAGGCCACACGGCAGACACAAGCCATGAGCAGGGTCCCCCGCCAAGGATCTGCAACTCCAAGGCGTTACCAGAGACCATGACCACATTTGCACCTGGGTCAGCACCTCTCGTGTACGCCCGCCTATCGCGAAAGTACCCGAAGAGCCCATGACACACGTCACTGTGCTCGCAGACCCACCGGAACCACATCTGTTACTTAAAGAGCATTCGTTGACCGAATGCACACCCGATCACGTCACGTTGAGCGACAAGGTTATCCAGGATAAGCACACGAAAGTTGCCTTGTCGCTCATCACATAGCCCGTTGATACATGACGAAAGTCCTGACCGTCTTGCCAGCGTTGGCAATCATGCAGGTGTAACCAGAAAGAAGCACCGAGAGACCCCGACAGCCACAGTGCCTTCTTGGATGCCGTTCCGGCATCCTTCGCCGGGCATGCCGCATTCATCGTTACCTCTGCGACAAAGCCAAAGCCTACCACCAGAAGCATGTTTTCCAGCTCATACGACGTCGCCGCGAGGCCGAGACCGACCACTGCGAGTTAGCCAGGGTCGTCCACCCTCTAGACCCCCCTTACCGCAGAACCACCAGCCAAGTCGCAGCCTGGCGACCACTGCGACGTAGCTAAAGCCGCCCACCGGAAAGACTGTCGACAGCTCCGCACGCTCTGCAGTCATGGCCGAGTGTAATGACCAAGAAGTACACCGATGTTCAGGCGCGCGGGCAGCTGGGGCGAGCACGAGGAAGAGAACAACGAAGGCATAATCGAACAGCGGGCCCGCAACAACTGTACTGTCTCTTGTTTCTCTTACAAAATATATACTTACAATCTACTGTTACATACGCATTCAAGACACCGGTTGTGTTTTATTCACCCCGATAAGTCTATCCATCGCATGCTTATATGTACTGTCTGGCTTGCACTATATCCATTTCGAACGCCACGATATTTGAATGATGACATTTTCCACATGTTTTCATGGTTTACTACCCCGGTGTTATGTTAGAATACTTCCAGCATTTTGTGTTACGTCTTTTCTTTCGACAGACACCCCTCCTGCTGTTGCCAATTTTACTTTCTTATGTAGTTTTACTAAGGCCGCGAGATCATTGTTCACGATGCAAATCACTTGCCTTTGTGTTATACAGATGTTTCCAACTCATTTCTGCGTACACATCTGTCAATATGTAGGGTATTAAGGCGAAATCCTTTAATGTCTCATGCTCACGTCCGTACGGTGTCCGTTCGGCGTCCGTCCGTCCGTCCACACCCCCCACTGCGCACCCGCCAACCCATTAAAAAATAAAAATAAAAAACCTCCTCTCCACCTCTCTCTCCTCTTGGCATCCCCTCCCCGCGGAGGCCACACCCTCACTGCGCATGCGCGTCCCCTGCCTCTCTACCCTCCTACGCTCCCCCCTTTCTCTCCTCCTTTGGTCCCCCTCTCTCCTCTAGGCATCCCTGCCCGCGGCTTCCAAACCCCCCACTGCGCATGCGCGTCTTCCCCTCTCCTACGCTCCCCCCTCTCTCGCCTCGCGACGCCGACGCAGGCAGCATCTGCTAGCGAGTTTCTTGGTTGAAAAAACCGACTGCTCGCACTGCACAACCGTTCACTGGCCAGCCCGTATATATGGCAATGGATCTTGACCTGCAAGGTGGTGCCGGTGGGAGATTTCTCCTGTGCGTTGTCGAACGATAAAAAATTCGCAGCGTGCGCGTTAGCTAAAAGCGGACTGCGGGTCTCTGTGTCCAGTCCGAGTCTTCTGTCTGTCATTGCCCATTAGCAGCGACTGGGATGTTCCAGTAGGAAACACCGGTCCATCACTGCGTGCTTTGCACCCCCAGGTTTCTCTCCTGTGCAACGCTGCGATGAGCGCCAGCGTCAACGCCGCCGCCAGTGTAAGCGTTAGTGCCCGCTGCTTCGCATCTAAGCATGGTTCCCTTTAGCGGGAGATGGTGTAATTTTTAAGGCGAAAGCCTTTAATGTCTCACGCTGACGTCCATCCGGTGTCTGTCCGACCTTCGTCCGGCGTCCGTCCGTCCATCCGTCTGTCTGTCTGTTCGTCCGTCCGTCCGTCCGTCCATCCGAGCTCTGGCACGGAGCCAGGTGGCCGCCGGGATGCGCAGACGGACGCCGGTCGCGTCGGACTATATAGCGCTCGCGCTTTGCTTGCGTAGCGTCGCTGTGCCCAGAGTTTGCAATCATTCTGACCGACGCCGTCTCAATGGACCCAGGCGTTCACGGAATACGCTTTCCGATTTACAAAGGGTCCATCAGTTTAAGAGCTGGAACGCGGATGGCGTTTGCACGATGCGCAAAGCGCGAGAACATACTAACTGATGCGAACGGAGGAAGATGAGTCTCGCGTCTACCTGCAATTCGCGGTAAAAAATTAAAGAAGAAAACACGCACCCATTCGGTTTGTGTCTTATCCCACTGAGAGTGTAAAAGAAAAAAGACATGGCATAATCAGTGGAATTGCCACACGCTTTCGCCGAACACACTTTGGAATGTACAAAGTGTCCTTAAATTTTTTTTTTATTGATATGAAAGTGTTCTATGCCGGGGTCCACCAAAATTTTCACAAAGCACTTCCGTAACGGAAATACGTCAGGAAATCGAACGTTTCCAGGTATGAAAGACAAAAAAGTCGCAATGTCGCTACTAGGGCGAAGCAGTGAATGCGATAGCAAGAAATTAGAATATCACACGGTGAACGAAAAGCAGCTCGATACTTGCAGCACGACGCTGCAAAACAATGATGGACGCTCGAAAAGAACGCATAGGTATAGACAGGACAAGCGTGAACTAACAACTGTCACAGTTGTTACGTCTTTGTATTTGAGCAATGCGTTGCAAGTGTCCACAATGCAGAAGACGACGCTGTTTTTCTTTTTCTTTTAAACTGCGGCACGTGGAATGATCCCTCTGCGTCTCCTGCCACGCGGTGGAGTCTGACGTCATGTGTGCTGGGTGTTCTTTTTTTCCCCTTCGACATCATGAGTGGGTACAGAAGGGGACCGTTTTTTCGTGCGCGTCTCAAGGGCAGTTTTCAATTTGAAGAAAATGTAAGAGCGTTGCGTGATAGAAAACACGCTCGAGATCCTCCGAGATCTGTGCACCGCGTGCGGTAAATGGTGCATGTGAATAGCTCGCTGTTATACCACCGGCACAAGCATGGCGCATGGCTATGTTGGCTAGCGTAGCCGGCTGCGGAGCGAGGGGTCGCTGGTTCGAAGCCTCGGTCAGTTGCTCTGGAATTTTATTTCTACTAATTTATTTTCTTTCGACGTTCCTTATATATGTATATATATATATATATATATATATATATATATATATATATATATATATAATTACATAGACATATGCGGGACATGGCGGTGACGGCAAAAATCAGCCGAGAGTGTGCACATAATTGCTATTGCAATAAAACTAAAAGTTCTATTGACAAGAGTTTAACACATGCCCTCTCTGTCCTGAACGATGGCTGGGGGCGGAACCCACTGCGCTATTGTCAAACACATGAAAGAGGCTACACGAACGCGCTTTTCATCTCTCACACTTCCCTCTCACAGGGCTCTTGTTTCACGGGGTGATATTGCCGTCTTGAAGCGGAAGTAATTCATCGCCTCCGGGATAGGCTCCGGGAAGGCGCTGTGGCGCCTTCCCATTCGGCGCGTTTTGAATAGGAGAAGAGTAATTTTGTGAACGTTTTAACACACGACGAGGTGGCAGCTTTAGCCCAAGCCTCACTCACAGCCTCCATCCATGTTAAAAAACAGCTCTCCGGCGCTCGCCTGCATGTCGCACCCATGGTCTCGCCACATTCCCCGCTCGTCCTTTGTGAAATCACGGCCAGTTGAGAGGGAGACTGTGGTTAGAATTTAGATTATTTGAAGCGCGCGGCCGTTTGCGCGTGAGTGTCGTGCGATTGTGCGAAGAAGACGCCGATGAGCTGGGCTCGCACAGGACGGTCGGTCATGGGGCTAGCATGAGCTGCCTGGGCGGGACCCGCGTTCCCGTTAAAGCCAGCTGTGCCGTCACCCAAGGCTCGTGTTCCTGGGAAAACCATTCACCCGGCGTTGGTGTGTTCCGGTGCGGCCGAGCCATGCCCTCGGTCTTTCCTGTGCTGCTGTGCAGGGCGATGCCCCCCCCCCCCGACTCTAGAGTGCTGGGCCTCCGTCCCGACTAATACCCGAACCTACCAAGACATCGTCGTCGTGCTGCCCAACATGCAGTGAGTGCATCGCCGCCGCGACGATAGACGCTACCGGCAAGACGCTAGACTCGAGTGTGTTTTATTTGTGTTGTGCTTGTTCAACGTGCCCGTCAGTCCTGTCCCGTGTCCGCATTAAAGCCATCCTTGTGTGTGCGAGTCCTGAGCCCACAACATCATCACAATTTCGGCGATTCTGCCAGGATTCTCAAGCACACAAGAGGAAACGATGGAATTCGAGAGGGTGTACGCCATAGGAAAAGACCTTGGAATGGCGGGCGCGGAGCTCAGGTGCTCGGCTGACGCGGAAATCGCGAGGGAACGGGACCAGCGTGCCCAAAATCGCGAGGACGCAAAAGAGCAGGCAGAGCGAGACCGTCTGAGGTTGGAGGCCGAAGAACGCGTACTCAAGCTCAAGATCGAGCTCCAGGAAAAGATGGGCAGTACGCAAGGCGCGTCGACTGATCCAAATGCGGGACAGCTACTGACCAGGGCTGCTCCTGACGTGTTCAGCCCACACAAGTTGATCTTGCAGTTTAACGAGGAACGGGACGATCTAGACGCCTACTTGAAGCGCTTTGAGTGAGTTGCGACAAGCCTAGAATTGCCCCGCTCGAAATGGGCCCCCTCTCTCAGCCTGTGTCTGACAGGAGAGGCCTTGACAGTCATAGGGAGACTCGACTCAAGTGCAGCCACGGACTACGACCAACTGAAGGCTACCTTGCTTCAGCGCTTCCGATACACCGCTGAGGGGTACCGGGAAAAGTTCCGAGCCGCAAGACCACAAGACAACGAGACCGGCCTGCAGTACGCCGGAGGAATGTCTGGATACTTCGACCGCTGGCTTGAAATGCATGAACTACAGAAGACTTTCGACTCTCTCCGAGACGCCATGATTGCGGAGCAGTTCCTGATAAGCTGCTCGGCATCATTGCGAGTATTCCTCAAAGGAAGAAACTGCAGGGCCCTTGACTCTTTGGCGAAGAATGCTGATTGCTTTAGAGAGGCACAAAACTTCACCAATCTCTGCAAGGAGAAGTCCCCTAGGGAGGTCACGGCGGAACCTTCCGGGCACACAGAATTACCGAAGAATTCATCTAGACTTACTGACCGGTGCTTCGTCTGCGACAAGGCTGGTCATCACGCTGCAGAGTGCTGGTCCGGAGCGCAAGAAAATCCTGCTGAACAAAGATGGTTCCACAGAAATGGACAAGGAGGAGCCTCCCCGAGACCAGGAAGAGGACGAGCACAAGCTTCATGTATGCTGGCGTCATCGCAAGCAGGAAACCCTAAAGGAGAAGATGGATGTGTCGCACTACAGAGCAGGGAGATCGTACCAGTCGTCGGCATGACACTAAGGATCCCAATACCCGAAAGTAAAGACGTAAATGTGCCGGTCGAAAGAGGCTTCCTGGAATCACAACCGGTTTCCCTCTTACGTGACACTGGCTGCAACATTATAATAGTGCGGCAAGCTTTAGTACAGAAGGAGCGAATGACTGGAACGAAAAGCCCGGTGTCCCTATTGGATCGAACAATTCAGTACCTACAGGAAGCCATCGTGTTCCTGGACACGCCGTTCTTTGCAGGAATCGCTCGAGTGAAGTGCATGCAAGATCCCATATACGACGTGGTGCTCGGAAACATTGAAGGTGCCCATTCACCTACAGATCTGGCAAGTTCAGAGAATTGTGTGAGTGACGGGATAAGTAATCCTACCATGAAAATGTCGTGTACCGCACGATCCCGCTTAAAAGAAGAAAATTGAAGGACACTTTGTACATTCCAAAGTGTGTTCGGCGAAAGCTTGTGGCCATTCCACTGATTATGCCATGTCTTTTTTCTTTTACACTCTAAGCGGGATAAGACACAAACCGAATGGATGCGTGTTTTCTTCTTTAATCTTTTACCGCGAATCGCAGCGAGACGCGAGACTCATCTTCCTCCGTTCGCATGCGTTAGTATTTTCTCGCGCTTTGCGCATCGTGCAAACGCCATCCGCGTTCCAGCTCTTAAATTGACGGACCCTTTGTAAATTGGAAAGCGTATTCCGTGAACGCCTGGGTCCATTGAGACGGCGTCGGTCAGAATGATTGCAAACTCTGGGCACAGCGACGCTACGCAAGCAAAGCGCGAGCGCTATAGAGTCCGACGCGACCGGCGTCCGTCTGCGCATCCCGGCGGCCACCTGGCTCCATGCCAGAGCTCGGATGGATGGACGGACGGAGGGATGGACATGGACGGATGGACGGACGGACGAACAGACAGACAGACGGACGGACGGACGGAAGGTCGGACGGATACCGGACGGGCACCGGACGGACGTGAGCATGAGACATTAAAGGCTTTCGCCTCAAAGATTACACCATCTCCCGCTAAAGGGAACCATGTGTAGATGCGAAGCAGCGGGCGCTAACGCTTGCACTGGCGGCGGCGTTGACGCTGGTGCTCATCGCAGCGTTGCGCAGGAGAGAAACCTGGGGAGGCGCAAAGCACGCAGTGGTGGACCGGTGTTTCCTACTGGAACATGCCAATCGCTGCTAATGGGCAATGAGAGACAGAAGACTCGGACTGGACACAGAGACCCGCAGTCCGCTTTTAGTTAACGCGCACGCTGCGAATTTTTTATCGTTCGACAACGCACAGGAGAAATCTCCCACCGGCACCACCGCGCAGGTCAAGACCCATTGCCTTATATACGGGGTGGCCAGTGAACGGTTGTGCAGCGCGAGCAGTCGGTTTTTTCAACCAAGAAACTCGCTAGCGGACGCTGCCTGCGTCGGCGTCGCGAGGCGAGAGAGGGGGAGCGTAGGAGAGGGGAAGACGCGCATGCTCAGTGGAGGTGTCGACGCCGCGGGCAGGGATGCTTAGAGGAGAGAGAGGTGGAGAGGAAGTTTTTTTATTTTTATTTTTTTAATGGGTTGGCGCATGCGCAGTGGGGGGTGTGGACGGACGGACTGACGCCGGACGGACACCGGACGGACGTGAGCATGAGACATTAAAGGTTTTCGCCTTAAAACCATATGCACTGTCCTGGTATAGGAGACCAGCGCTGGATAGGTGGCGCGCCGAAAAAGGGCACCTGGCGGCGAGTCGCGACACAACTCAGCCGCTCGCGCCCAGACGGCCGGCCGCAGTGTACCGCGGCGAGAGCACGCGCGTGCGCCGTTCCCCTGCTTGATTTTAGCACGAGCAGCCGTTCCGCCAGTAATACTGCACTGTGGTTCTTTAAAAAAAATGAACTTTGTCCGAAGGTAACTCTCACTGTAAATCACTGGAAAACGGAGAGAAGCTCAGTAAAGCGGACTGCGCCTATATGCTTATGGCGACGAAGAGACAGTGCGGTGCCATGATTGCGATTCCCTCGTCAACATTTTCTGGCTGCTCGATGGGACTCGTGTCAGGCTAGTGCAGGCTGCACGCCTCTATTGATAAGTACGTGCTGCGTCGATATCCCGGTGCCCACTTCTGCAGTAAGAAAAATAGAGACAAGGAGTAGCGCCGTCAATTTTTTTCTGGCGTGGTATGTATTCCCAATGCGGGGTATGTGTACACGCGGACGTTGATGAAGCAAACCACCGTGGTAGTATAGCACGTACGGTGTCACGCTGCTATACTCGAGGCCGTGGTATAGATTTCCGGCCACGGCGGTGGCATTTCGATGGGGGCGAAATACAAAGAACACGCGTGTACCTGGATTTATGTGCACATTAAAGAACCCCAAGTGGTCAAAATTGATCCTGGTACCCACACCACGGCGTGCCTCATAATCATACCTTGTCTGGCACGTAAAAGCCTAGCAATTATCGATGTTGATCAAACCCCTTTATTCTAAGGAGACACAGCAAGCGGAAAATCTAAAACACTTGGTTAGGCGTATTAAACAAGTAAAACTACAATGTCTGTTAGTTCTAATTAATATTGTGTTTAACAAAGAACCAACGAGCCCTTAAATTTACTTTTCTTCCCTTCATAGGTAAAAATCCAAGACATCTGACAATTCTCTAGGGAGGCATAAATTCCGATGTCACTTCGGCACGGCATCCAATGCAGATGCTTTCCGCATCGGCTGACTCCAGAAAGCTAAGCCTCGAGTAAACCGCTGCTTTATTCGTAACAAGACCCATGTCTGTAGCACAAATTAAGTTAAACGGAGGCATCACAACATCGAGTATCCATCGCGTGCGTATTTTTTATAACAGCTAGTTCAGCGGCTTGGGCGAGCGTGCCCCCGCAAACATCTCGTAGACAAGGCAGCTTTCCTTCTATACGAAACTGTTTGCAAATAATGTAGACTACTTGCCTGCCGTATCCTTCAAGATAACGCGGGGGCATCAGAAGGAGGTTGATGGTGGTGGTCAGATAAAAAAAAAATTGTTAGATATGCCACATGCTGCATAATATGCTAGTTTTATTTTGGACAAAAATTGAGGGTTAAATGCTGCTGTTCGGCCCTGGTTTTGACTGGTGGCCGTCTTGACTATCGTATAAATCTAGCAGACACGAACAATTCGGTTTAGAAACCAGCCCGGCGCCACTAGACAGGAGAGCAAGAGCAGACCATACTCTGCTCGCCCGTCCGCTTGGATGCAACGCCGCCGCCGTTTATATTCATACGATTTAAAAGGAAAAATGTACACGGATACGGCCTCGCTCATCTCTACATATTGTGGCACTTGAATACGCAACAGTACCGCCAGCGCCATTTGGTTTTGTTTCGGCGATGCGCGCCCGCACCGCCTCTACCAGTGGCCGCCCTCGTCTGCGGGAGCGGCTGAGAGGTGCGCGCTTTGACCACCAGGGCGGCGCTGCCCGCACCGCCAAAACTCCAGCGCTGGTTCCCTATATATGCCAAAAAATTTCAGCAACCGCGAGGGTTAAATCGTGATCATGGGCGTTTGTCGTCGGGACGGAGATGTTCCATTAGGCAAAAATTGAAGGACACTTTGTACATTCTAAAGTGTGTTCGGCGAAAGCGTGTGGCCGTTCCACTGACTATGCCATGTCTTTTTCCTTTTACACTCTCAGTGGGATAGCACACAAAGCGAATGTGTGCATGTTTTCTTTTTTTAATTTTTTACCGCAAGTCGCAGCAAGACGCCAGACTAATCTTCCTCCGTTCGCATGCGTTATTATTTTCTCGCGCTTTGTGCATCGTGCAAACGCCATACCGTTCCAGCGCTTAAACTGATGGGCCCTTTGTAAATTCGAAAGTGTATCCCGTGAACGCCTGTGTCCATTGAGACGGCGTCGGTCAGAATGATTGCGAACGCTGGGCACAGCGAAGCTACGCAAGCAAAGAGCGAGCGCTGTAGAGTCCGACGCGACCGGCGGCCACCTGGCTCCGTGCCAGAGCTCGGATGGACGGGACGGACGCACATGGACGGACGGACGGACGGACAGACAGACAGACAGACAGACAGACAGACAGACAGACAGACAGACAGACAGACAGACGGATGGACGGACGAACAGACGGACAGACACCGGACGGACGGATACCGGACGGACGGACAGACGGACACCGTACGGTCGGACAGACGGACACCGTACGGTCGGACGGACGGACACGCGACGGACGGACGGTCACCGGCCGGATGGACGGACAGACGGAGGGACGGACGGACGGAAACCGGGCGGACGGACAAACGGACGGACGGACACCGGCCGGATGGACGGACGGGTGGACAGACGGACGGACGGATGGACAGACGGACGGACACGGGACGGACGGACGGATAGACGGACGGACGGGCACCGGACCGGCGGACGGACAGATGGACGGGCGGACACCAGACGGACGGACGGACAGACGGACGGACACCGGACGGACGGACACCAGACGGACAGACGGACAGACACACGGACGGACGGACACCGGACGGACGGACGAACGGACGGATGGACACCGGACGGACGGACGGACGCACACCGGACGCCGAATGAACACCGGACGGACGGACACCGGACGGACGTGGGCATGAGAAATCAAAGGCTTTCGCCTTAATAATGTTGGGGCGTCCTCATCAACCGGTGATATATGTGCCAAACACCCACAAACTTTGTACAAGCTCTGATATATCAGTGCACTATAAAGAATCAACTGCTTCTGTTAAGGCTCATTTCACTTTCGTGCTATACCGATTCCTTGGACGGAGGGATCCGATATGTGTTTTTCTTATTCCGCCTTCAGTGTTGCAACGTTGAGCTCACGGATGCAGGTACGATTCCTGGCCACGCGGCTGTCTGTGGATCGAGGCGAAATGAAAGTTATTCATGCAGAAAAATTTTCGTGCACGTGGGAAACGAAAACCGCAGGGTGTCACTATTTATACGGACTTTCCCACAACGACGTGTCCAATAATGATATCCAGGTATTGGCACATAAATTTTCATACTTATGATTATTTCCTTTTACATTCAGTTTCCTGCATTCGTGGTTTGTTTATTTAAACAAGAATGTTCAGCAAAAAATTTAAGTACACTTTGTACATTCCAAAGTGTGTTCGGCGAAAGCGTGTGTCCATTCCACTGATTATGCCATGTCTTTTTTCTTTTACACTCTCAGTGGGATAAGACACAAACCGAATGGGTGCGTGTTTTCTTCTTTAATTTTTTTAGCGCGAATCGCAGCGAGACGCGAGACTCATCTTCCTCCGTTCGCATGAGTTAGTATTTTCTCGCGCTTTGCGCATCGTGCAAACGCCATCCGCGTTCCAGCTCTTAAATTGACGGACCCTTTGTAAATTGGAAAGCGTATTCCGTGAACGCCTGGGTCCATTGAGACGGCGTCGGTCAGAATGATTGCAAACTCTGGGCACAGCGACGCTACGCAAGCAAAGCGCGAGCGCTATATAGTCCGACGCGACCGGCGTCCGTCTGCGCATCCCGGCGGCCACCTGGCTCCGTGCCAGAGCTCGGATGGACGGACGGACATGGACGGATGGACGGACGGACGGACGAACAGACGGACGGACGAACAGACGGACTGACAGACGGACGGACGGACGCCGGACGGAGGGCGGACGGACACCGGACGGACGTGAGCATGAGACATTAAAGGCTTTCGCCTTAAAGATTACATCATCTCCCGCTAAAGGGAACCATGTGTAGTTGAGAAGCAGCGGGCGCTAATGCTTACACTGGCGGTGGCGTTGAGGCTGGCGCTCATCACAGCGTTGCACAGAAGAGAAACCTGGGGGGCGCAAAGCATGTAGTGATGGACCGGTGTTTCCTACTGGAACATCCCAATCGCTGCTAATGGGCAATGAGAGACAGAAGACTCGGACTGCACACAGAGACCCGCAGTCCGCTTTTAGTTAACGCGCACGCTGCGAATTTTTTATCGTTCGACAAAGCACAGGAGAAATCTCCCACCGGCACCACCTTGCAGGTGAAGATCCATTGCCATATATAGGCACCCGACACTGACCAGGGGGCGCGATGGAGCTCTTGTGGGACGCCTAAGCATTGACGGCACCGACCGCCAGGGATACCAAGAAAATGAAACACTCGCTGAACACATAGACGCGCTCAAGTGTCTCCCTTTTGGGCATGTTTTCAACGAACGCTTTCTGAGTGCGTCCGTAATCACCCGTGACCGCCCTCCCCCCCCCTTTAAAAAAAAGTGCACATGTGCCCTGGCGGGTCCGTTTTTGCTGCGTCTACTCGCGAGGCGAGCTAGGCTATGTAGTGGAGCGCCTATTTTATGCTGCGTCTACACGCTAGGCTGTGTGTTCTGGCGCTACCGTCGGATTTCGTAAACTGCATTGCCGGGTGCCTATACGGGGTGGCCAGTGAACGGTTGTGAAGCGCGAGCAGTTGGTTTTTTCAACCAAGAAACTCGCTAGCAGACGCTGCCTGCGTCGGCGTCGCGAGGCGAGAGGGGGAGTGTAGGAGAGGGGGAAGACGCGCATGCGCAGTGAAGGTGTGGACGCCGCGGGCAGGGATGCCTAGAGGAGAGAGGGGGGAGCGTAGGAGGGGAGAAAGGGGGGGAGCGTAGGAGGGGAGAGAGGTAGGGGACGCGCATGCGCAGTGAGGGTGTGACCTCCGCGGGGAGGGATGCCTAGAGGAGAGAGAGGTGGAGAGGAGGTTTTTTATTTTTATTTTTTTAATGGGTTGGCGCATGCGCAGTGGGGGGTGTGGACGGACGGACGGACGCCGGACGGACACCGGACGGACGTGAGCATGAGACATTAAAGGCTTTCGCCTTAAAATACGATTCGTGGCCAAGGAAGCAAAATTAAGACACTCTTGCTCAATGGTATGTGAACTTAACGAGCGGAAGGCTACCCTAAAGAACTATTTTAGAGATGCATTTCGGCGCTGCCCTACTGCGCTGCCACCATTGTCCTTTTGTATCTTTAACATCTAAATGGACGGTGCTGGGTGGATGCATGCTCATCAAAACGGGTGGGTTGGTCCGCTTGTCTTGTTAGAGTAAAGCTCTTTGAGCAAGAGGAAAAACGTCAGGTGTCCTCAAAAAACCCTCCGCGCCATTGCTTATAAGCCGCACCCACCGACGGAGAGAGTGCGCGCAGCTGCCGCGCCCAGTTTTCCCGCAGCGCGAGCCGAGTACGTGCGACCAACGGCGCTTCTACCGGAGGGGGGCGGGGGGGAGCACAGCAAGCTTTGCGCGTTCGATCTGGTACTGGACTTTGGACATGTTTGCATTGTTACGAGTGGCCGCAGGGTCTCTTGGGTAGCCTGACGCGAGGGCCTAAGGACTGGGCTCGGAACATCCAGGCAGTGGCAAGGCAAAAGGCAGCCTCAGAAAAAAGATACGTTTAATTTAAAAGAGAACAATGTATGTCAAAGCATGTGGATAAAAAGCTGCGCCCGACGCTAGCAACACCCTCTAGAAAAATATGAAGGCCTTAGTTCTGTTCCCTTTCCACTCGCCCTACGTCAGCTGATGGGGCGGACGCATGAGGCGGCGAGTGAGTTTTGCCAGTCGCCGCGACACGACACGACGCATCCGCGCGTCCGGATCGCGCTGGTATGCGTTCATCGCGCGTCTGCAGAAACTCATTCCCTGGCGCGTCTGTACAGACGTACGTACAACTCTTCGCTGTTCAGTTGGCCGTGTTTTCTTCCCTGTGAAAGGAATGTGAAAGTGACGAAGCCGAAATGCCGTGCTAATTTTGTGTACCTCGATGCCGCGGTAACTACACGGGGGGACACGAAGGTGCACGTCTTCAAGTTGGCAAGAGAGCAAGCTCTCAGGAACGCTTGGATTCGCGCTGTGCCACGGGAAAACCTCACGGTCACCGAAAATTCCAGGGTAAGCTTTCTTTTTTCTTGGTATTTCAGTGTTAGGCAATTGAAAGAATATTTACGCACACGTGTAAGTGGCTCGTGAGCCGCACGTTCGTGTGACAAGTAGCCTTCGGTTTGCTGATTGCATATAATTTTTTTCTCTAGGTATGCGAACTTTACTTCATGGACGAGGACATTATTCGAGTCGCGACGCATCAAGCAACTTGCCGCGCAATGACAGTGCCGCTATCTCATGTGCGCCTTTGCCCAGACGCTGTACCGTCGATGTTCCCAAATTATCCGAGCTACATGTCCAGAAAGACCGCGAGGAGAGAAGATCCTGACTCCAAGCGCGCGCGTATAGAGCATGCGCGCGCGCTTCAGAAATCTATCGCTGAATCCAACGAGGCGTTTACCAGAGCACGAGAGGAGGATAAAATCAACAGTTTGAGCGAACTTGCCAACCACTTTAGGAGCCAAGGGATGAAGTTCTGGGATATAATCGAAAAAAATGAAAGGCTTCTTCTCATTCACATCGTCGACGATGAAGCACCGTGGTTGAAATACTCTGTGTGCGTGAAAGGAGAATTGAGTGTGACACTACATGTCATGAAAACGGCCGTAAAAAAGCTAGGCGCAAATCACTCTGTTCCCAAAATCGCTGACAGTAAAATGGGTATGGTGAAATTCCTGGAAGGCATGGAGAAGTGGGACGGTGACCTGATGTGCAGCTCAGTCGCGGAAATTTGGGAGGCTGTTTGTTTACTGCTAGATCAGCTTTGCACGTCCCAAGCAGGAGACGACGCCGACTGCATTCGATTTCTGAAGGAGCAAGTCACCTTGCACCTATCGAAAAAACAGTGCATGCCCTGCTGATTTCATGATGTTCTGCTGCATTCTTTTCACTATATCGCCCCATGCGTAAGCGTTAATGCGTAGCCATGGAAGCATCGGTTGGGAATCTGGAAGATCGGTTTGGAAAGTATAGGCAGCTGGCAGGTGCGCAATATCACGTCTCCATCAGGCAGATATATGTAGTCGAAAACAAGCTGCGCCTGCAGAATACCTTGCCTACTGTTTCCACTGACGAGCACTGGGAATGCGTCCGAAAGCAAGTCGAGGTGTTGCTTCCCAGCAGCAACGTTGTTGTGACCAGCCAGGCTCTTACGAAGATGCAGGATGTCCTCCCAGTCCTCGTCTACGTTGCAGGTTATGCAGTACACGGGACCATTAAAAAGTTGAATTGCGCCCAATGCAGGGACGCGTTCACCATGGACAGGAAGATCACAGTCTCTGCCACAAACGAACATTATGGTCTCGTGAAGCACTTGGACCGAGGAGGCTTAGTTTATCCATGAATGTTTGCACTTAACGCAATTGCTCACAGCTACGTTGTGGTAGAGCAGCTCGCTACACAGTCAGCACTGCTAAATGATGCCTGAACAACGCCAGGTTGTCACGAAACTGACGCTACAATTGCTGGCTAGCGAAGAGCAGTCCGACTTCGACACCTGTGAGAATGGCCACACGATTGAACTAATCTTAAACACATCCTGCATCCTGCGGGGCAGCACCAACATTCTGCCAAAGAACTTTTGTAGGAAGCTGAACGACAAACTTTTCGACGCTGCCGATAAATAAAAAAGAAGGAAAGCCATAACTCTCGAGGCCAAATAAGTGCATGTATTGCTTCTAATATAAAACAAGTACAAAAAGAAACTGGGCTGCATAAATAAATGTTTTGATGCTACAATTTTCTTGTGTTCTAATTTCTTTTAAACGCATGCAAGCTTGTTCTGACAGAAAAAAAAAACTGTTTCCGCGCAGTGCACCTGCGAGGCAACCTCTCTTGATCAGCGCTCCATATTTTTTTCCAATCCGCCCCATCGTGTGACGTCACGCGGAGAGAGCTAAGGCCTTCATATTTTTCTAGAGGGTGTTGACGCTAGATGCGTGGGCCTTTTATTAGTGCCGAGATGCTAGGAGGAGGAGGGTGCACTTCCGCGGTTCCGACGCGTCCAGCGTCTCTTGGGGACGCGCCCGATGTCTCTGATGGGCGCACCCAGTGTCTCTGCGAGGGACGCCAGCAAGGGTGAAAGCAGTGTAACGGCCGCTGGATAAAAAATTAGCAGTTGTTCCGTGTACGAATACAACCGATGAGCGAAGCTCCTTAGAAATGGGACGCAAGTGACTATGTACGTTTTGAAACTGTTTAACCATTCGAAGGATGCAAGGCAGATTGTCATTTCGGTGTGTCTGTTGATGCCAATGATCTTGCGAAAGTAGCTTTCGCTGAAGGTGACCACATCGGGCAGGTCGTATTTCCAGTACACGCAGAAACTGTAGAAACCGCAATGGGTCTACTGTCGGAGGAAGGAAGAGATGGTAGCACGGAGGGAACTGTTGTGGTCCATGTCAGCAGAGCGTGCGTGTGGCACAGGGGGGAACGCGGGCTTCTTGTAAACGCGAAGTGTTTTTTTTTTGCTTTTTTTTCGCGCCACGCGCATTGTTTGCGCGCGGAGAGCGTCTGCTGCGCTCGGTGCCGGAACGCGCGTTCGCCGGTTTGAGGGGAGAGCGCAGAGACAAAGGAAGTGGGAGAGGGAGACTAATCTGCCTCCTTTTCGCATGCGTTCGTATTTTCGGAGATCCTCTCGAGCGTTCAAAGAGATCGGACGTGTCTTTCGGAGCTCCGGCATCGGCGGGAGACGCTGTGGCGTCTCATGCGACGCTCTCCTCTGTGTCCTAGGAACTGATGCGTTTCGCTAAGCCGCTCGCCTGTTCATCATCCAAGCTGCCTCCCTGCACGACCGAAGACGTTGTTTGTGCCGATTTCCTCTTTGCTTTGACTTGTTCAGACCAAGCCACGGACTTAGCTCAGCTCCTGCCATATGCGCGCAGCCGTTTTCACGACTAGCATGGCAGGGACATCCGTAACCTCCCCGGCCCAGCCGACCGTTGAGCCGACCCAGCGCCCGCGGCGTTCCATCACCCGCAGCTCGTCGCACAGACGCTCGGCAAGTGTCGCTTGCCCACGAATGTTATGGCAGCTCATCGCCAACGTCGAGACTATGCGGTTGCGGCACGAGCAGGCACAACGCCTCTGCCGGGCCGTCAGCATCCAACCGGCACCTCGTACCTAGTCGGCGACTACCTCCAACGCGATGTTGGCTACGCCGCCTCTTTTAACGCATGACTCGGCTGCTCAGCTACACGAGATCGCCGAGCAACCGACTTCTGGCGCCGTCTGTCTTGCCACCGTCGGCGCTGCCTCTCTAGCAACCGCGCCGGATTTGCAGGCGCCTGCGGTCGGCATCCTTTGTACTGCGGGTGAGCTGCCGACAACCACTGCATATACTTCCTATGTGCAGCTTCGTGGTGATCGCGCTGCTGCATCGGGGTTGCAGTGCGCGCCTCTTATTGAACCACAGAACGTCTCTCTGCCGCAGGGTTCAGACTCTGAAGACATGGAAACCACTACCACGCGCAAGAGCTTGCGTCCGAGTGAGCCCGGTAGTGATGACGAGGGCGCCTCGCGCAAGCTACAAGCAGGAGGGCTTGTGCCAAACTCGGAACTGACTCCAAACTCATCTTCACGTGTTGCGGGCTCAGCCGAGCATCCGCTCGCCACTGCTACTGCTAGCACCAACCAGGGCGAGTTTAAACAAGTTTTGTCAAAGGCGCAGAAACTCCGCCAGCGTGCTGCCATCCCACAAGGCATAGCCAGGAACAACGCGCCACCTCCTAGAATCGGGCCTGCCTCCACTCTGCTTCGCCGCCTCCAGTCTCCAGCAGATTAACTGGTGGAACTTCTGCCGTGGCTCCCGCTGCTATTACCGGGACCCCTGCAACTTCTGTACCCACCCCACCACCGACGGCCTGCACGGTGCTATTTAGACCGGCACACAACGGTGCTGCCTGTCCCCGTACCTCTCGCTTGGCCATTGCACAGGCGCTCTCCTCGATGTCTGGGGTAAAAGAGGTGCGTGTTAACACGAAAAAGAACATAGTGGCAGCGGACGCGGTATCACCGGAGTGGGCGGAACGCCTCCTGGCCACGTCGGAGTTTATTCGGATGCCTGTGATTGCGCGCCTTCCCGCTGACCGTTCTCAGAGCAGTGGCGTGGTGCAGGGCGTACATGGCAACTACGCCGATGACGATCTCCTGGCCAATGCCTCGTCAGAGGTAAGGGTGGTCGCGGCTAAACGGCGGGGCACTACTCTGGTGCTGCGTTTTGCCGCCCCTATTCCACCTGCGAGGGTCTACCTCTTCAACATACCCTTCGAGGTACGGCCCTGCCGACCTCGGCCTCTGCAGTGCCTACATTGCGGATGCTACGGACACGCCACGGCAACCTGCCAGAGGCCGGTGCGGTGCCCAACACCAGATGGACTCTAGCTGTTCGAGCAGGGTCAGATGCCTGCATTGTGGGGGGACCTCATCCAGCCGATTCCGCCGACTGCCAGCTGTGGCAAAGGGAGCGGTGTCTGGCCAAAATCAAAGCGTCGAGTGTCACACACTTGTCGCACCGTGAGGCGCAGGCGGTCCTGCGGGCTGCTCCCAGCAGCGCAGGGGCCGCTGGTTCGAGTTCACCTCAAGCCAGTCTGGCGGGAGGCAAGACTTATGCAGCAGTGCTTGGCGCTCCTGTCACGGAGACCTCGGCGCTACTTCATGTTCACCTTTACGTAATGAGGTCTTTTCTGGTCTTGTACATGGACAAATACACCTGTCGCTGTAGAGCCCATTGTCAAAAACGGAATTCTTTTAAGCCGAATAGTTTTTCGCATACATGCGCTTATATCTCGATTTCCCATCCATGTAGACGGTCTGTTACGGAGCTAAAGGCGTTATCCTTTTCACCAGCCCATACGAGCCGAACGTGGATACAGTCTCCATTCGAAGTGGCTTGTTGTCACAGATGCTATAATGCAAGTTGACGTAGGTCACATGGTTAGAAGCTCAAGGATGCCATTTATGTATGCATTCGGACTGATGCAAGCCACTGCAGACAATTATCAGGATATCATCGGACATCTTAAATATTAGTACGTAATCAATTTCAATCCTTCACAGCAGCTCTGACATCTGACTTTGGTAGTTTAGTATTTGGTATTTGTGTTCTACGTATGATTGCTTAATTTCCCTGTTAAGCTTTCGAAATGTGCACCTGAATGACTTATTGTAATACTGCACAGTGTGGCAGAACAAACGACCCTCATGCAAGCCAGCATGTACAGGGTATACTGATTATTAGTTCTTACTCCAGATCCGCTGATATCTATCAGTTTCATACTCTTGTGCATGTAGTAAACAGCATTGAAGATGTGGTGTGCTCCCACTTTCAGGCTCTCCTAATCGCTATTTATATAATGCATTAAGGTGTGTGTATTGGTTCAAGAGCCGCATATAGCCTAACAACGCAGGGGTGGTTAGTGTAAGCTATGAGCAGTCACTTCTAATAAAGATTTAAAACAGAAAGACATTTATCACCTATGTATATGTGCTCCTAATGAGCTTGAATAAAACAATATGGGCATAGCAGTGATGCCTGCCCTGGCAGTTTTGCTCAAAGTTCGAATAAAAGCTGAGTTATAATATGGCGCCACATTAAGAGCCTTTATGAAACCTTGTACTCTCGATCACCTGGATAAAAGACTAACGGAGCGAACGCACCTGTCCAATTCCGAAACTTAATTGTGCTTTAGTAGGGCTTGGTGCCGTTGACTATTCAAATATGAAAGAGGATATGCTGTAGGAATGACAGCAGCATATCTAGTTTGCTTCTAGCATCCAATTCGTTACGTACAATTTGGACATGTTCTGCGGTTAGGCTTACCGCATTTATCGCATGTAGGTTGGTAACTGCAAATTCTAGATATACATGTGTGTTGTATTCGCGTCTGTCTATGTGGGCAGAATGCGGCTTCTCGAAGTCGCGTTTTTGTGTCGTAGATCGAATTACATAAGGGAGGTTTACTCAAGTGCACCCCTTTTCTGTTTTCAGCATCCTATTTGTTTTTGAGTGGTAGCTTGCTTTTTCGATAGAAAAGGCTTTCAGTCTAGCGCAGAGACACGTATGTAGGTGTTGTTTATCCTTGCTATAATTTTTCGAGCAGTTTGATAAGGAACTATGTTGGCGAAAGTGCATATGCGAACAGGACCACAACACACATTGGGCGTGCTCTTCGAATGTAAGTGGTGTACGAAGGAGTGGCATCAAACAATTTCATACTAAATTAGTTATTTTGCGGAACGACTTCAATATTTTACTTTGCCTAAGGGGTCAGTAGGAGTTGTGAAATCTGACATTTCATGTATGTTTATTTTTCTTTCATTTGTTTTTATAGGGCCCCTGACCACCCCGCGTTCAAAGACGAGGGAGTTGCTCCCTCCTCGCCTTCGCTACCCTACCTACAGGCGATATATCCTCCTCGCCACTTATTTATTAAAAGCACGTAAACAATGTCAGCACTAAGCGCTCGAGCCTATCAGGATTTTGCGCTGCTGGGCTACACGCTGTTATCGCAGCTTGCGCAGCCGGAAACACACAAAATGAAGTGAAATCAGCTGATCGCGCACGATAGTCATGCGGGACAAGGAAGAACGGATGGGCGGCGGCCAGGGGCGTAGCCAGAAATTTTTTTCAGGGGGGGGGGGCACCTCCTTGATTTCGGAGAGGGGGCACCTCCTTGAAATGGTCATTTTCCGCTCTGTATGCCATGGCGAAAAAAATTTCGGAGGGGGGGGAGGGGGGCACGTGCCCGGCGTGCCACCCCCTGGCTACGCCACTGGCGGCGGCATGGCAAAGCAGCGCAGGAGAGAATTCAAATCTGATATTTCGTGTATATGGACCAATCGAGAGCATGCATACTACGTATGTCACGGGAATAACTGTATGCGTCACGAACGTGTGCAAGAAAGACGAGAAACGCTAGGAGAGAATAATTGCGCTCGTTTTTTTTTTGTATTTTGAGAGGCTAGTGAGCGGCCCTTTGATAATGGCAATACTCAGTATACCAGAGACGTAAAGATAGGCTCTTTCCGGAGAAATATAGAATAAACTTTGTGGGAATCCCCGCCGATAAACCCCCCTCGTCCCCACTGGCCACGACACGAGGCATCATCCGACGGCACTGCGCATGTTCCACGCGTCAAGACGAGCATGTAAGAAGGGACTGTGGGCAGCCATGAGAGAGTGGCCGACAGACTGTCGCGGGGAGGATTCGTGCAAGGAGCGTGCGCCCCGCCGTGGCCAAGATTACGGCTGGTAGTTTTGCGACAATGTTGCATAACAGTGGAGTTCGTTTTAACTAATAAATGATGTTTTAGTTGCCCAGCAGTCTCGGAACAGCGTTCTTTGGGGCAGACGGCCACGAACCCTATAACTTATATTAGAGAAATGCCGGATGTATTATATTAGATTAAAAAACACGGACCAAGTGCCGCCCTTGACCTCAGTGCTTCAGTGAAAATCCCTTGACAAGGTACCTAACCTCGAGTTCTAGTGAGTCGAAACAGATATGTGCCTCTATAGCTGGCGTCAACCTAGAGTGGCAGTAAAGTGAAGACCACAAAGTCAAATCACACAACTTTTAACAGCGAAGCCGTTTAGCAAATCGTTCCTTGTCCAGCAAACCAAAAAACTCGGTCTGGTATGCGCCACAGGAATTGGGAAAACCCGCTACCGTTTAAATAAGAAATCAAAAGTTGTAAATGTTGACGAATGCAAATAATATATGTCAGGGTCCCAGCGGGAATCGAACCCAAGCAATCTGCGTCGCAATCAAGTATTCAACCACGGAGCCACACCAGTTCTCGGAACTGATTTGGAAAAAGACCCTGTGTAGGCACAATTTTGGTGAAACGTCAATTGTGGTTGCAGTGCTGGCTATCTTGATTTTATAAACATTACATATGTACTCTTATGAGGCAGGCGTCATGTCGGGTTAACGCCGATTCTATGCTTAAGCGCCATCCACTGTAGTTGGTCCACGAAGTACTAACCAGGACTACCATAATCGCAAGCACAAGTGCTACATATCAGCTCACCGCTTCTGATGTTGATAATACCAATGTTTCTGTTGGCATCGTTACGCAACTGTAAACACAATGGTTATATGAAACATATGCGACTCTTCAAGATACGTCTGCGCGTAAAACATTTGTAAGTATCTTTAACGTCAGTTCGTAACGTTTCGCTCAATAAAAAAAATTTCAAACCATTCACATTTCCCCCGGATTCTTCGCATAACATCAATTCCCATGGTACTTGGGATCTGCCAATTTTTTTGGCTGAGTGTGAGTCCGAGTGCGTCCGCTTGAAGATAATGTTGGCGAGTCTGAGTCCGAGTGAGCCATAAGCACCAAATATAGTTCTCGACGGAGTATGAGTGAGCTCCACCTTTTATTGCCGACCTATGGTGAGGTCCCAAAGTCTAACTGGTTGGTCCTTTTTTGATACAATGAAACGGAAGAGCATGTATTGAACAGAAAGATTTGCAAGCTTTATTTCAGCAAGAGCACGTTATTAGATGCGAGCTTTAGGAACTTCGCAAGCAAGCCTCTACATGCTACAATATTGAAAGCCCTGTGGCGTACCAATAATTCCGCGAAAGTGTGCAACGCAATGTTTTGCGAACATTTTTTATAGAAACTGCTACGCATTCCAATATATGGTCAGTAGAGTCAGCTATTTCAACACACGCAGTTCTGCACTGTTTTAAATTTTCGCGCACGTGAAAATCGCACTCGCACGCGTCAGTACAGCATTGACGATGCCTTTTGAAAAGGTTATTATTCTTTAAAGCTTCCCTTGATCTTTGTAAATGTACTAATAAAAATAAAAAAATAGCCCCTCTCTCTCCATCTCAATACTAAGTCTACTCATCATTCACGTTAGCATCGCGAAGGTTTCATATCAGCCCTCAGCCTGGCAGGTGTCCTCGCGCCTAAGAGGTCAGCGCTGGGAATGAAAATGATTATGTTCAAGACAAGCTAAAGTAAAATTGTGAGGCTTCCGGAGATGACATTTGAGCTATGTGCTTCTGCTGCCTCAGCCACATGCCCAAACCGACATTTAGAAACTGCTGTAAGCAACAAAGCACATTCAGGGGATCGGCACGGTTCCTAGAACATTGACTGTTCCCTGAGAAAAATTTGCTTTGTCCATTAAAGAAGTTCAGATGGAAGACGTATTTGCACAGCCCTGATAGCGTGCCTTCGAGTCACAGCTATGCTATTCGCATTGGCAATGGTCAATGTCACCAATGATATCATATGCTATTTTTATTTTTTTTGAACTGTGAATTTTTATAGTTTAGTGTTCGACAATCGAATGGAAAAGACGACATTCTTGTTGTCGATTATTTCTAAGTTGTACAGAGCCCCTAAGCAGAAGACCAATTGCATTTGAACACACATACGCAGTGTTATTTATTAAATTTTCATGGCTGTCCGTGACGTCTATAACTATATGTATTGAGCGCTACCTTCGAAACTCATTCTGTGCCGAAGATACTTTCAAGAGAGAAAACACACAGCAAGTACGCTTTGCGTTTTTATAACGAGATAGTTGCGAGGTATTTTAAATTTTTTGTTTGTATTGTCAATAAAAAGCCCTACTTAACATATAAATTATTAACACCACTATGGTGTAGTCACTGTGCTACCTATGTAGTTGCATCTTCATATGGACAGGGGGACCTGTGCCGCTGCTGAAACCTGTTAACGGTTTGTTGTTGGTAATCTTTGTGTTTGGTCGGAGTTGATATTTTATGAATTATAAATTCATCCGCCGTTTTAATCACCGTTGAACTCCTGCGCCTTTCTTTCAATGCGGTTATTTGTGAGAAGAATAATTGTGTGGAAAATCGTTAGTGACAATATAGTGCAAATGCGCTTTGAAATATAAAGTTCAATAGCATAATTCGAAGCAATATTTATTGCGTACATTATACAAAAGATTCGTGTGGAGATAGCCTAAATTAATCGCGCCAGAACTAATTTTATGAACTACATCAGCGTAATGAACGCAATCGGATATATGCAGCACAGTGACTGTAAAATTATGTTTGGTCAGCCTAGACAGTACGTAAACGTCATTGTGAAATCGCTGCCGAGGAACAGATTGCTCTTTTTTTTTTTCAGGAGCTACGGTCACCTTAATATCAGAAACCTAGTACCTACATGTTGCGCAAGAATGGGTGCTCGCTCTTGATGCCAACATTATTTTGTTTTCCCAGACCACTTCCAGTAGCACGGTGCGCTTCAATGGGAAGTGCAAATGGGTGACATGAAGGAGAGCGTGACAGTTGCAAACACCACAAATTCACTCTAATATACTTGACTAGGGTCCTTCCAGGGTGCTTTCCCGATGAGATAGTGAAACCGAAGATTGACTAATGCAGCCATCTTTTCTTTTGTCGATGTGAAATTCCTCGACAATTACCATGGTTAGTTCTTTCCCATAGAGCTGTGCACGGGCCTAATTTTCAAGCCCGAGCCCGGCCCGGGCCCACTGACTGCGTCGCAGGCCCACCCGAGCCCGACCCTAAAGGGCTTCGAGCCCGTCCGGCCCGGCCCGACGTACAAAAACACAAATCCGGGCCCGGACCGGCCCGACCCTACGAAAGTTGCCTGCGGAGACAGGATATCACTTTTTGATCATGTGGCATTTTATTCAACATATCAAAGTTAAACATACGCAAACGACACATGTTAGTGTGTATACACTGATTACAAGCTGTGTAAAAATAACAAGCTGTGCAGTGATTCGGACTTCAGTGAAGTGCGGCGCTCCTGCATCACATATCCCGTCGAGTTCGACGGGATAAGTTCCGTTCGCTGCTCGCACTGGTAGCCGGAATCGCAAATATTTTTTTCGCAAGCATAGCAAGCTTGGAATAATTAGACTCCTTGTTCTTCCAGAAGTTTAGTATCTCTGATGCAGGACAGGAGGATGATTGCATGGATAAATAATCACAAAGGTGATCTGTGTGCTCATCGCTAAGTGCTAGAAGACAATTCCGGCCCAACGTCTATATTTTTGGTTTGATGCGGGCTTTGCACCTGGCCCGGCCCACCCGATGCCCGAGATGAGTAGCCCGAGCCCGGCCCGGGCCCGAGATGGGAAGATGTCCGCATGCCCGAGCCCGGCCCGCAGGGCCGGGCCGGGCTCAGGGCTTTCGGGCTACCCGGAGCCCGTGCACACCTCTACTTTCCCATGTTGAAAAACCACGGTGGTGTCGTTGAACAGTGGCGAGCATCCGTGCTGAGCACAGTGTCCTTTTACTTGGAAATGACTGTTCGACCGTAATGACCTCTTATGCACTAAAAGCCTGGTGTTGACACAACGACTCGTCTGACGTATGCTTTACCACTCGATAGGATTAAACAATATACGACGGATAATTTGCATTTAACAATGTTTGTTGTATTCTTTCCCATATATCTGTTGGCAGTACTTTTTCCTCCTGTGGAAATTTTATTGTATAATCATGCAGATATTTTACCAAGCTGTTCAGAGCCAAAAAAATTACACCATCTCCCGCTAAAGGGAACCATGTGTAGATGTGAAGCAGCGGGCGCTAACGCTTATACTGGCGGCGGCGTTGACGCTGGCGCTCATCGCAGCGTTGCGCAGGAGAGAAAACTGGGGAGGCGCAAAGCAGGTAGTGATGGAGCAGTGTTTCCTACTGGAACATGCCAATCGCTGCTAATGGGCAATGAGAGACAGAAGACTCCGACTGGACACAGAGACCCGCACTCCGCTTTTAGTTAACGCGCACGCTGCGAATTTTTATTGTTCAACAACGCACAGGAGAAATCTTCCACCGGCACCACCTTGGAGGTCAAGATCCATTGCCATATATACGGGATGGCCAGTGAACGGTTGTGCAGCGCGAGCAGTCGGTTTTTTCAACCAAGAAACTCGCTAGCAGACGCTGCCTGCGTCGGCGTCGCGAGGCGAGAGAGGGGGGAAGCGGAGGAGAGGAGAGAGAGGGGGGTGACACGTATGCGCAGTGGGAGTGTGAACGCCGTGGGCAGGGATGCGTAGAGGAGAGAGGGGGGGAGCGTAGGAGAGGAGAAAGAGGGGGGACGCGCATGCGCAGGGGGAGTTAGACGCCGCGGGCAGGGATGGAGAGAGGGGGGAGTGTAAGAGGGGAGAGAGGAAGGGAGGCGCATGCGCAGTGAGGGGGGTGGTTGCCGTGGGGAGGGATGCCTAGAGGAGAGAGAGGGGAGAGGAGGTTTTTTATTTTTATTTTTTCTTTAACTGTTTGCGCATGCGCAGTAAGGGTGGGCACGCGGCACACCACCACCACCACCACCACCGGATTAAGCTTCGCCATAAGATGCTTCACATCTAAAAAATCCAAGCATCTAAATGAAGTGAATCATGACGAGTGGGCGAAGCTCTGGGTATCGTATGGGGGAGTAACCATACATTGCCCGAGCACTGCCCCATATAATATATATTGAACGACATGAAGTGACATAAAGTAACATAACTAGTCGACGGCTAAGCGAGGTCCTACGGTCCACAATGTTCACGTTGTAGTCGCCGACTAGCGTAAAGGGTTTGTGCTTGTAGTTGTTTTATATTGTTTCGTCCCAATTATGATTGACGTTCTTCTACTGTACATACATACAAACAACTTTATTAAAAGGCCAGAGGGACTAATTTAAGGAAGTCCAAAGACACCCACAACCAGTCGGCGGCTCCACCCATGTCGGCACTGGAACCCTCCGCGATGGCCCGGGCCCTCCGGACAGCCAACCTTTTTTTACATTTATCGGCGGGTATGTGCCACAAGATTGCGGGTATGTGCCACAGGGGATTAACAGTTTATATCTACGAACGAATAGCGAGAACAGAAAGTGGTAATTTTAGCGCGAGTGTACGTACGTTGAAAACGCCGACAAGTGTAAATGGTTTGTACTTATAGGGGCTCTACGTTGTTCTGTCACAATTACGATTAATAGTAGTCGGTTATGAGACATTTTCTTTGTGGCTCACGTCCACGAATCTCCTCGTGACGGCCAGACGCGGATGGACGGACAAGCCTCGGCTCTAAGGTGTTTCGCCCCTAAAACCAACATGTAGACCATACATGTTACGTACGCTCTTTAAGTTATGCGAAATCTTGTGAGCGTACGGTATTGACACTACGTTTTTTTTGTAGTAGCTTTTCGTTGCCTTTTGTTGTAAAACTTATCGCTTAAGTAACTAGACAGTTGTAAGCTGATCTTCACAGCACGTTTTTTTCGTATCCTGCATTTTGTAGCCTGATGATTTGGTTTCGTTAGTCTTCTCGGGGCTTGACATATATAAAAGTGCTCCTCATTTTGTGACCTTTGTATGTCCTGAACTATAGCCAAGTAATAATTTTCGCGATCGTCGATAGTATGACTAGCAGAGAAGTCGCGCTGCGGCAACTATCTCTACATCCAAAAACAGCAGTTTGTTGTTATTTGGTAATATAACCGTAAAATGCAGCCCCTGACTGCTGTCCTATAAGAGTTTCAAAACTTCTAATATTCCATTTTGTAGACCACACCGCTCAATAAATACAAAACAAGCATGCACAAAACGAAACGCACTGATTGCAAGGCAGTGAAGGTTCAAATTTATTGCCTTGTCTATTGTAGCTAAATAAATTTTGCTCACTACCGGGGATACACACGAGCCTAAGATAATGCCGGATTTCTGTCGGTACATAACATTGTTCCATGTTACCGATGTCGATACAAGATGAAAGGTTAACTGTTCAAGAGCAGCATTGAATAACACATCATTCTTATTCAAGAACTCTAACTTATTTTTTTTGTTAGAGTGTTTTACATTTGACAATGAGAGACCACGCGGAAACTTATAATGCAAATCTTGTACAGCTACACTGAAGCACTATAATTTCCTAAGTTATGTGCGCTTAAGTAGGTAACCAACTCTCCAGAGTTTCGAAGAACGAAAGGATCCGGCGTATTTTAGGTCACAAGGGGACTGTGAAAGATAGTACGACGATACATACAAATGCCACGAGTCTCGGATACTATGGCCCGGAACGGAACACTGAGTTCACTTGTCGGCCACGAATAAATCAATCAATATTCAATGGGCAAGCGCAATTTTTGGCATGGCTGACAGAAGACGTCCGAAATTATTGTTCTTTGGTACTGTGACTGCTTCTTTGCTTCACCTTATTAGCATTCACGTCCACGCGGACTAAACTATTTTCCATGGTTTCCAATGCCTTTTTTTAAAGAGGCATTCAGGTATAACAACCAAAAATCAATCGTTTTCTGAAGTAAGACAAGGTAAGCTGTTTTTTTACAGTAATGTTCACCAACGTTCTTACATGTTGCTGTTTTCTGTCGGTGGTTAATGTCCTGGTAAGCTCATCGACGCACTCGGTGCTGAAGCTTCGCGCCTCCCCATCCGACAACCGATGCGCCGTGGACTTCACCAGTGCCACTTTTTCCCGTGGAGGAAACATCAATTCGTAACAAAATTTGTAGTACTGGCAACCGGCACGCGCTCCTCCATGTTACCTATTTCCATTTCCGCTTTAACACGTGGAAGTCTTTCGCAATACATCTTATATGGCTGTTACCATCTACTGTTTATTTTTTAATATTTTAAGTGTCTGAGCTACGCAAGCCTTGGGCTAGCGCTCGAGTGTCTACAAATTTTGTGTGGCTCGGGGTTGTGTGCGCGCTTATATATATTGCCAGGCGCGTTTTTTATTTGACTTTTGCTGTATTCTGTTTGCGCTTGCAAAGACTGTCAGCATTGTTCAGCGCAAACCACTCCTACAGTGTTCGAGAAACTTCACGATTGTAGTAGATCGTTTTGATAAGATTACGCGCAAGATTCGAGCACTCGAGCTTATTCCTGAGCTTGCGCGACGACCAGTGATAAGACTGGAAAGTTTGATGCGTGATGTATATCAGAGGGCGGGTTCCAACGATGACCAGTTTAATCGTCGGCCGACGCACTGTTTCCAGCTATCAGTGCCAGAGTGTATTACTGTAGCCTGACTTTCAGCTTCCCGGCCATAACTACGGCCATGTAAAGAGTTTCTTCTTTCACACGCCAACTGTTGTCCTCGACAACGTCACGACCACGTGAAATCTAGTGGAGGTGCTGTTCGTCCAAGTTCCGGACACTCCAGCCAAGCCGTGAACCCAGCCCGCATCGCGGAGTAGACACTGAAGGCCATGTGCAGCAACGAGCTAGCCGCAGGCTGCAAGGTTTACAGCCAGAGCACGGAATCCTGCCGGGAAACGCCAGGCAAAGCAAGACTTCGATTTCAACCGCAGCGACGATGACAGCTCCTGTGCCGCCTGCATCAATCGTGCTTCGTCAATCCAGGGAGCCGCCAACTTTCCGTGGTTCGTCGCTGGAAGACCCGGGAACCTGGCTTGAAATACATGACCGTGTCCCTATCTTTAACAACTGGAATGCCGTAGACAAGCTGCGCCACGCCTACTACCACCTGGAAGACGCGGCAAGGACCTGGTTCGAGAATCCGGAGTCCTCACTTCAATCCTGGGATCTCCTCCGTCGTGCATTCCTGGAGACGTTCACGAGTGTCATCCGGAAGGAAAGGACCGGTTCATTGCTCGAGACCCGGGTGCAGCTGCCTAACAAAAACATCACCATCTTCTTTCGCCAAGCCGACTCTGCTATGCTCGAAGACAAAAAGTTCGCCTGGTCATGCGGGGTGTGAAACAAGAACGGTTCGCAGGAATTGTCCGTAACCCACCAAAGACGGTCGCTGAATTCCTCACTGAGGCAACGACTATCAAAAAGGCGCTTGAAATGCGTACCAGCCAGAAACAACCACCGCATTTCCTCGACGACCTACGGGGAGGCTCAAGCGAGGCATTCCGACGACCTGCGCGACACCATCTGAGCAACTGCTCGAGAGGAGCTGCACAAATTGTTGCCATCCTCGCAGCCTCACGTGGAGCCAATCGTCGACGTCGTGCGCCAGCAAATGCAGCAAGTTCTGGGAGCGCCTGAACCAGCGCAGCCTGAGCCACAAGCGATGAGCTACGCTGCTGCAGCGGGCCAGGTGCTTTTCTTAACTTTTCCTGTATTCTGTTTACGCCCCTACCTCTACGGCAGGCCTTTCAAAGTTGGGAGCGACCACCACGCCTTGTGTTGGCTAGCTAACTTGAAGGACCCTTCAGGTCGACTCGCACGGTGGAGTCTGCGACTTCAAGAATTCGACATCACCGTCGTGTACAAGTCTGGACGAAGGCACTCTGACGTCGACTGCCTGTCCCGGGCCCCCGTTGACCCACCGCCGCAGGACAACGAGGACGGCGACTACTTCTTGGGAACCTTAAGCATCGATGACTTCGCCGAGTGACAGCGAGCCGACCCGGAACTCAAGGGTTTGTGGAATACCTCGAGGGCAAGGCTACCGTTGTTCCAACGGTATTAAAGTGAGGATTCGCGTCGTTCCTTTTGCGGAACGGCGTCCTCCTAAAGAAAAACTTCTCGCCACATCGGGCCAACTACCTCCTCATAGTACCTTCAGCGTTACGTTTAGCAGTTCTGGATGCTCTGCATGACGACCCGACGGTTGGACATCTTGTTTTTCCCGAACGCTCGCGAGGATACAAGAAAAGTATCCTCGCGACTTCACCCACTACGTGAAGACTTGCCGAGATTGTCAGCGACGGAAGAAACCGCCGACTAGGCAGCCGGACTTCTGCAGCCCATCAAGCCACCTCGCCGGCCGTTCCAGCAAATCGGCATGGACTTACGGGGGCCGTTCCCGACATCGCATTCCGGAAACAAATGGATCGTCGTACGAACCCGCTACGCCGAGACAAGGGCCCTGGCTAAAGACAGTGCCGCCGAGATAGCAAAGTCCCTAGCCGAGAACATCGTCCAATGTAATGGCGCCCCAGAGGTCCTCAATACCGACAGAGGTACGGCCTTTACTGCGGACCCAACTCAGGCGATCCTGAGGTACAGCCAGACCAGCCACCGCCGAATCGCTGCCTACCACCCACAGACCAATGGCCTCACCGAGCGTGTCAACAAGACCATCGCCGACATGCTGGCCATGTACGTCGACGTCGAGCACCGGACGTGGGATGCAATCCTTACATACCTGACCTTCGCATACAACATGGCCGTCCAAGAAACGACGCAGATGACGCATTACAAATTGCTCTATGAAAGGAACCCGGCCACAACGCTTGACGCCATATTTCCGAATATCACCACGAAGACAACCTCGACGTGACTGTCTACCTTCAGCGCACCGAAGAAGCTCGACAACTCGCACGCCTACGCATCAAGAATCAGGAGACGACAAACAGCCGCCGCTACAACCTTCGACGACGCTTCGTGGAATACCAGCCCGGCGACAGGGTTTGGGTGCGGACGCCGATACGCCGAAATGGACTGAGTGAAAAACTTCTTCGGCGATACTTCGGTCCATACAGGGTGCTTCGACGTCTTGGCGCTCTTGACTACGAGGTTATGCCGGACGGCATTACGAACTCTCAACGGCACCGAGGGCGACCCGAAGTTGTCCATGTCATGCGCCTCAAGCCGCTTTACGCGCGATAGTGGACCCGAGGACTGCACTTTTTGCTTCGTTGCTGTACTTTCTTGCTTGAGGTTATTGTTTATTCCACTTTCTTGTTTTATCGTTGTTATTTATTGTTGCATGCGTCCCCCCCCCCCTCGTGTTCTGTTTTAAGCATCTGGACGATGCTTTTTCAAAGGTGGGCATTGCCACGCGCGTTTCTTATTTCACATTTGCATTCTGTCAGCATTGTCAGACTGTCAGCATTGCTCAGCTCAAACCACGCCTTCAGTGTTCGAGAAGCTTCGCGATTGTAGTAGATCGTTTTGTTAAGATTGCGCGCAAGACGCGAATGCTCTAGCTTTTTCGACAGCTTGTGCGACGACCAGTGATAAGGCGGGAAAAATTCGATCCGTGATGTATATAAGACGGCGCGTTCCAACGATTACCAGTTTAATCGACGGCCGCGCCGGTATCAGTGCCGGTGTGTATTGATGTAGCCCGACTTTCAGTTTCACGGCCAGAAGTTCGGTGAAATAAAGAGTTTCTTCTTTGACACGCCGACTGTTGCCTTCGTCAACGTCACGATCTCGTGACAAAATGAAATATTTTTTCTCAAATAATTTACTTGCGACTGTAGCGAGCGCGGTGCATTTCTTGTCTCCTTTGTCCTCGTCAAAAGTGCGCTACTTAACCATTCGGTAAAATTACCAAGAGCTGTTCACAAGACGACCTCTTGATAATGACGACAATTTCGTTTTCCTGAAATTTGGTTGACAGATGCACGTGATCAATCGGAGAACGTTTTTCCGCCGGGCAAATAGTTAACGCATCAGGTTCGTGAAGTGCCTTCTCTCGATGTATGGTTAAGAATAGTTTTTGCTACTGTTCACTCTATGCACACACCTGCGCTATATTTCGATGAACTACAAATGTAATCGTAGATGAAAACAATTTGCAGATGCCTGAACTTAACAGTAGCGCTAGGCATCCCTGCAGATGTCATGTGAACAGTGCTTACATAGTGCGCCTCCATATACTCGAGTATTGCCATAGAAGCAGCCCTAGGCTCCTATGAGGCTGGATATGGCGTCAGAGATTGTGAGACCGTATCACTAATTCCTTTCTCAGAAGACCACACAAACCCACAGTATGGTCCGGCACTTCTCTTGGACAACATTCTTTCTTCTTATCGGTAAGTATTGAAATCGAACTTTTGCTACAGACATCACCGAAAGGCCCGTAGCCAGAAATTTTTTATGGGGATAGGCGGAGGGCACACTTGCTGAAGGCCTTCGCTGTTTAAAGAAACACTTATTTCCATAGGCGTGCGCACGGGGAGGGGGGGGGGGCGCAAAGCCAGCCCCATACATTGACATAATGGGGAGGGGGGGGCGAGAGGGGGGGCGCAAAGTCAGCCCCATATGTTGACACAATAGGGAGGGGGGGGCGCTGCGACGAACCTCCCCCCCCCCCCTGAAGTGGAACCCTGCGCAAGCTTATGGTTATTTCATTACTTGTTTTCGGTAAAAGACGCCCTCCATGAATATTTTTCAAGAGCAGGGCCGAGCAGAGGAGGGGAGGGTTTAGGGCACTACCCCTGGCTACGGGCCTGACCGCCGTCAACCTGATATTTATCTCCTAGTCAGTGCAACGATATTACAGTACTCAATATTTATTGAGCAGCAAATTATTATTTTTCTTAGTAGACGCGGTGAGGCGCAATTTCTTTTGTTCATTACTCTTACGAAGTAGATGTATATCCATCAGAAAGGAAGTAGGTAACTATATAGATTAAAATCAGTTCTCAGAAAAGTGATGTGGAAATATGATCCATCAACTTTCCCATTGGAGAGTAGGCAGGCAATACATGGATGCGTGATACAGGAATAAAAAAAACACAGCATATCCACGGAGTGAATGATGATGAGTGGGCGAAGCTGCGGAGGTTCATCGGTAAACCGTCAATCTTCCGTGAATTCTGCCCGGTACATCATCACCGATGTGAGATCGGGAGCGTTTATACTAAAGGGTCGATGAGAGTTATGGTGACTGAAGCAATCATGGTTACACCGTGAAATCTTCAGTGGTTTCGCCCAGCAGTAATCAAAGCGATAGTGTGTGTGAAATTTTATTCAAACTTCAACGACCGGTCGTCGTCCATGGTCCGCCAAGCAGCACGATCCGGCAAGCGCACTCGTACGGCGGTCCGCACAATCGGAGAGCAGCTGCACCGCCAACGCCATCTAGCGTACCTTCACCCAACCGCCATATTGTACGCATGTCTATAGGACAGCGCCCTCTCGGAAACGAGACGAGAACTGGAGATGAGGACACCATATCCACGGAGTGAATGATGATGAGCGGGCGAAGCTTCGGAGGTGCGTCGGTAAACCGGTAATCTTCCGCGAATTCTGCGCAGTACATCATCAACGACGTGAGATCGGGCGCATTTATACTAAAGGGTCGATGAGAGTCATGGCGACTCGCAGCTCACTTTAATTTTACATGTACGTTGTGAATTTTTTTTATTGTTTAATCACGCACAGGAGACATCTCACACCGGCACTACCTTGGAGGTCGAAATCCAGTGCCTACTGGCTACTCAGAATGCATGGACAACCGAGGACCGCCGAGGTTATGCCATAAGGAGCATCGCCCCTAAATATATACATCATATACAAGTACTAAACGAGAGGTGGCTACATACATCGTGGACGCACGACCCACGGCTTAAGGAGCTTCGCCCCTAAAACATTGTATGTGGAAGCTTAGGGCACTGGATCGGTAAAGTCTTGAAACTAAGGAACCGATATTGAAGTAGTTCAGGAAATGGCAGTTTAAAGCGAGCACGATCTTTTATATCACAGCAGGCGAGGGGTGCCTCATATACCAATGGTGGACTATTACGTTGTGCACTTGTTGGTGGACGAAATAATTTTGAAAGCGATCTCTGCTACAGTAGGAAATATAAACTTTATGACGTGCACGAATACACAAAGTATTAAAGCGTTCAGAATATTCACGAGAAGGTTATTTTAGTGTCTAGTTGTATGTTTAATGAGAACTGGACTCCCAGTAGTGGACCTATAAAGGAGTCTTCACGAGCAAGGATCACGCACGCAGTTTTGCAGACTTCCCTTGGGAGATGCATCAAGCGCTGGACACATGGTGCGAATTCGGATGCGATTTGCCGTACGGCTGTTCGCGCCAACAGCTGCATTCGGCAGACGTACGACAGGTTCCAACAACATGTGGAGACGATTCGCACGCCGAGCGGGCATCCAACTTGTTGAATGTAGCCGTGTGGCTAGCGCACCGGTCTGGCACCTGCAGCCAATGACAGCGCGGGAGAAGTGTGACGTCACGCCACTGGTGGCACCCGTGTTGCTGGTTCGTTCCTCGCCGCTCCGATGGTCCCGATCACCCTGGTATGCTGGTGTGTGTGGCTATCGCCGTAGACGCTGACATGAAAAAAAAAAAAAAAACAATGGATAAACTGTTCCTGGCGTGAAATAACTCATGATTAATAAAGTGATGCTTGAAGTGTGCTAATTCTGCAAGGCGACGTCTGTTTGCGAACAACCAACGAGAAATTGAGCCGTGATAGAAGGCAATTTCACAGGTAAACAGTGGCATCGGCCGTGTCGGCGAACCGGCTCGTTTCGTTCCCATCCTTGCTCTTCACAATGATGCCGTCGATAAAACGAAGTGCGCGTGTAAACGCGACAGATAGGAGTACAAGTTTTTATCATGTTGGCAAAAATAAGTGCTCGACAATGAGCTCGCGTTTGATCGCGAGCGGCGCTACCGAGAGCGTCGGCCTAGCTAGGCCTAAGCTCGGAGTGGTTTGTGAATGTTGGCTGTGGCGATGTTTGTCGCTCGCGAAGGCGTAGCTTTCTTAGCAATGCTCTTAGAGAACGAAGCATGGCTGTGTGAGGTTTCTCTTTTGTAGTTAATGAAGATAATACGATGTTTTGCGAGCGTGCAAGCTAAGGTGCCGTATGTGGGCGGAGCCTGCGCGCTGACTACTCGTTCGCCCCATGCATCGTGAATCGTCGCATGCCACGTGCGGCGTCGCACGTCGCATCGGATGCCGAATCGCACCATGTGTTCTGCGCTTAATGCCTCACCAGGAGTCACGCTATAAGAATTCCGAAATGTGCTGGTATTTAAAGCGGCCTGGGATATCCATGACGCATCATCATTAGTTACAACGTCAAGAACCTCTGCATCAGCATTAATGTACATATTTCCTTAGCGTAATCTTTTAAGCCTCCATGCGTACCACAATGTGAATTGTGCAACTGGTGGCACCCTTAGATGCACATGGCCACCCGCGTCTAAGCTGAACATCTTATTAGTATTCTATGTGGTAAAACTAGAACGTTCCTTCTACGTCAGGAGGGAAATGTCCATTATCTTAAGTCCTCTATTGGTGTCGATATACACAACAGTATTTTCAGAATCATCAATGCAACATAACTTTGTATGAATTCTTGAGTTCTAATGAGGTGTTCACCTTAGATATGGAGGATACTGTACATAGCCACACGTAAGGGCTGTGGAGCTCATCACCATCAGCAGCAATGAAATCAACAACGGCCTTCAGTCTCGCGAAAAGCTGCCCGTGCGCTTTCATAGGTACAAATATTGTGGTTGCATGGTTTTAAGCCTTCTTCACTGCCATCTTCACCGTCATAGCCACGTGACAATATCAGCTGGAGAACTACAGATGCGCCTGCAACCTCGAAAAGTGACCGTCGGCGTCGGCGTCAACACAAAGAATACATAATATCACGTGATCACGCATGAAATTTTCATGACGCCATCATGAAGCCACAGATCGCCAGTATTATGACGTCTTCTTGAAGTCATTATGACGTCAAATAACACGGCGCCACACAACGACGCCACCACATAACATCGTCGCTGCGGCAAAGGTGACCCGATCGCGGAGTCAGTGTGTTGCGCCACCTGAGTTACAGAAGCCTTCAGCGGGAGTGGGGGGTGGGAGGGAGGGTGTCAAAGATCATTACAAGTGGCTCAGAAGAGAGCAGACGAAGGTGGCTATTGTTTGCGCGTCGTCTTAGGGGAATGTATATGATACCGTCTGCTTTTTTTTTACCGCCTCGCCTGCTATGACACGTGCGGCTTTGATATTTCTTGGTTTATTGTGACCAAACCTGTGTACGCGTCATGCGTCAACATGGTATACGGTCTTTGGATATATAGAGCTCAAGATACTTCGCGAATCAATGTCGGCAGCGGCAATACATTAATGACAAAAAATATGGAAAATGTCACATGGGGCTGAAATTACATAATGCGTGTCTATCGGCGTTCCAAAAGTCGTACGAATTCAACGCGATTTTACATCATCACTCATGTCACACGTCAAAAATAGCATGACCTCACCAATGTCAATTTATCTGAAGACCTCTCGAAATCACCTGATGAGGTCCATTTGCCATCGTCCCTTAGTCAAAGGGGCAATGATCCATGAAGCAGTGCAACAACATGGGGAGTTCAGAATGCCTTGAGGGATCGATTCAACAAAGTGAGAAGAACATAAAGAAAAAGACGATGGCTTTCGCTTTCAGATCTTCGTAGATGAATGTGTATGGGTCCCTGTGACTATCCTATCTACCTGTTCAGGAAACAGCGGTGCATGCTCAGTGCCCACGTCACGCGGTGCCAATAAGCTGCTCAAATACATGTAGACGTTAAGAAAAATCTCGCGCTACAACTGTGAGTACAAAGGCTTTCCTTCCATGATCGGCGTGTAGCAATCAGTAATATTGTGGTGTGCCGTCGATAAAACTGCATCGGTCCTTTTCATCTATGCAGATAAAACGCCATTGACATCTCTTGTACAGCCTATCACAACGTTAATCATGCAATGACGCATCTGTCTTGTTCTTGGTATTTGTTCTTAGTTGCAGCAAGTTTCTTACAAAAGTAATATCTCATATAGTGGACGTACTTCTCTTTGTTCCAGCTTGCCATCTCGGACACACGAGTAAACAATGTAAGGAGAGCACCCTTTTGTTATTTCATTCGCCATGGTACTTGTGTATTCTAGTTGATAAGACTAGAAAACTGCTATCATTTTATTAAGAATAGTAAATTTATTCTTGCGGCGCGGGCACTGAGTATCACTATTGTTTTTTTCGCAGCGGGTTGGATTCTGAAGCCGGCTCCCGCTTTAGGTAAGGAATCTTTGAAAAATATCACACAGATGGGTGGCTGTAAATAACGGTCATGATAGACATGTTGCCAGAACACTAGTTTAGTTTGATTAAGTTTGAAATGTAGCCTATTAAGTTATACTAGTAGTTAGGAAATGACACTAGACGTTGCCATCTTCATAGACTGCATGTATAGATATATACCTAAAGTAGCAGCATAACCTCCCCCAATCGACAAGGTGAACTTTTCTTACTAGGAGGTGAAGCATCCCGGAATTATATAGCACAAATATAAATCTAGGATGCTTAGATAGTGGTCGTGGCATCGATAACATGCCATACTAACACTAACCAGTTACGTCACATCAACGATGTGGGCGGGGGATATGAGTGATAGTCGGTTATGAGACACGCGTACAAAGACCTCTCGCAATGCTCACAATCAAGTTGCGTATTTACGAAATTGGTTTATGCTTACCCGCGTAACATGCAAGCGCGGGGACAATCAGTCGCGTGTTGCACAAAGTACTAACATGGTTGGCTTGTACGTAGTACGTTCATGCGCGACGTCTGCGCGAAAGCCTGGTGGCAGAATAGTGCCATCAAGCCAAGAATTCCTCGCAGCTGATCTTGCTCTAGAGTTTCTCATAATAATACCTAGAAGGAAATCTGGCGCCGCCGTCTATGCGAATTGCTTACGGGGCGTCGTTGCCGCAATATGAATGACGGTATATATGTCTGTGAGGCTTGTGTTGGCTGGTGTTGAGCTCGGCTTCGGTGAACAAGCGGATACGACTGCGCAAATAAAGCTTCTCTAAAATAAAACTTTGATAACCCGATCATATTGACGCATATTATATTCTTGAGTAAAGGCCCACTCACCTATACAGCATTTCAAACTACCAAAGAACGAACAAGATGTCAAGCAGTGGCAGAGTGAACGCTGGCCTTGTCGTCTGCCTTCCAAGTTTAGCGAACGTTCGGTAATTTTTAGGCTCCGTAAAATTGTACATCGACTCAGAAGTCTGGAACGTTAAATAAAACTATAGTCGATGACAACCTAAGAATAAATATAGGCACCGCCCACGAGGCCGCATTGCCCTTATTTTGATGCTTCCGTCGTGTTGCTACTTCACGCTGCGGAAACGACGGAACGGCATAAAGCGTTGCGAAACACTCCGAGCTGCTGCGTCTTCGGTGCACGTCAAACCCGGCACAATCACAAACTTCAATTGCATCGAATGACGAGCGACGAGGATGATGCTGTGTACGTGTGGATAACAGTTGAACTTTTTATTCGTTCGTCCTAACCATTACGTCATAGTAAATTGCTGCTCTAGTTGGACGCGCATAACACAACTGGATAGTGGTACGCTTTACTTTTTATTAAAGAGAAAATAGACAACCACCCGTTTGTAGCACGAAGCCACAAGGAAATCCGTACGGATTTCTCAAAAAGAAAAGCTTCTTAGTTGCCGAAAAATTCGTCCTGGTCCGGGGTTCGAACCCGTGACCAACGCCTTTCGCTCTACCAATTGAGCTAACCAGGAAGCTAGCAATTGGCAGAGCGAGGGCGAAATCATCGACAACTCGAAGCACATGGACAAAAGTAGGTAATGCAAATGCTTTACTTTTTATTCTTAGCTTGACACCGGATCCAGTTTCCGCGCAATGAAAGAAAGAATTAAAAAAAAGAAATTGCTTACTTCGTGTTCCTTCAGTACGAAATCAAACATTTTGACGCAAAGTACGCGTTCAAGCCAGACGCATCTTCGAGGTGTACGGGCTCTTCGTGAACGATGCCAATCTGCGCCAAGTGCGAATCTAACATATGTCATATTCCCATGGGTACAACAGATCGCAGCGCCAGTTTTTCACCTATTGTCGAGTACAACTTTAGAAGACAGGAGAAGCCCCGCCCAGATGACCGATGCGCAGCAGCCAATTTCCTCCGCGGCTAAAGAAATAGTCCCGCTGAAAAAAAATACGACTGCTCCTAAAATGCGTATTGATCGGCATAAATAAGATTTGCTCATCTTGACGAGTGCTTTGGTAAAACTGTCATGATGGAAACGCTACAGCACATGCCGGATCGCGAGAGAAAAATAACTCCGTGCCTTCTACAACGCTGTGCGTCATCTGCTACGGAGCAAGATCAACGGCACCGGGCGTGTAATTATAAAGCAGTCGCTGGCTTAATAACATAAGATTCATAGATACTTTTTTGCGTTTTTGCACAAGCTTTTTTTTTCAATGTGTTAGGCTTATTTTTAAATTATTACTTTTTTCTCTTTTTTTTTTGCGGTTGCGAACCTGCAATCTCGTGAGTTCGCGCACGTTGGCGCATGGCATTCCATGCCAGTTTTCTGCCACGGAGCCCAGCGAGGTGACATCTGAACAGCCAACTATCCATTCCGTGACCTGTTAAATAATAAGCAGTACCATTTATGGCGTACTCCGTATAATAGAAGCTCAATTCTGATAAGCAACGTCCTGCACACATCGTGCTCGATTTAAGAAGGAAAGAAGTGTGAATTTAGGAGCTCGTTTGCTTTGTTAAACACAATATTGTCACGTGGTCGTGACGTCGACGAAGGCAGCAGGCGACGTGTCCAAAATGAAACTGTTTATTAGGCCGAACTTGTGGCCGGTAAACAGAAAGTAGAATTACAGCAATGCACGCTGGCACTGATAGCGGCGAACAGAGCGTCGGCCGGTGATCAACTGAACATCGTTGGAGCGCGCCGGCTTTTATGCATCACGCGTCGAACATTCTAGCCTTATCACTGGTCATCGCGCAAGCTCAGGAATAATCTCGAGTGGTCGCGTCTTGCGCGCAATCTTAACAAAACGATCTACAATAATCGCGAAGGTTCTAGAACAATAAGGCGTGGTTTGAGCTGAGCTTTGCTGACGGTCTTTGTGGGCGAAAACCGAATACAACAAAAGTGAAAATAAGAATAGCGCGTGGCAATGCCCCCCTCTGAAAAGGCATCGTCCCGATGCTTAAAACAGAACACGGGGGGAAAATGCATGCAACAATAAATCACAACAATAAAGAAAGAAAGTACAATAATTAAGCAATAAGTGCAGTCCTCTGGTTTACTAACGCGCGTAATACGGCTTGAGGCGCACGACATGGACGACTTCAGGTCGCGCACGGCGCCGTTGAGAGTTCGTTATGCCGTCCGGGACGACCTCGTAGTCCAGAGCACCGAGACGTCGAAGCACCTTGTACGGCCCGAAGTATCGCCGAAGGAGTTTTTCACTAAGTCCACGTCGGTGTATCGGTGTCCACACCCAAACGCGGTCGCCGGGCTGGTATTCCACGAAGCGTCGTCGAAGATTGTAACGGCGGCTGTCGGTCGTCTGCTGATTCTTGATCCGCAGGCGGGCGAGCTGTCGTGCTTCTTCGGCGCGCTGTAGGTAGGCGGTCACGTCGATGTTTTCCTCGTCGGTGACGTTCGGTAACATGGCGTCGAGCGTCGTTGCCGGGCTCCGTCCGTAGACCAACTTGTATGGCGTCATCTGCGTCGCTTCTTGCACGGCCGTGTTGTATGCGAACGTCACGTACGGAAGGATGGCGTCCCACGTCTTGTGTTCGACGTCGACGTACATGACCGGCATGTCGGCGATGGTCTTATTTAGACGCTCGGTCAGGCCGTTGGTCTGTGGGTGTTGGCGGTGGTCCGGCGGTGACTTGTTTGGCTGTACCTTAGGATCGCCTGAGTTAGGTCAGCGGTAAAAGCCGTACCTCTGTCGGTAATGAGGACCTCTGGGGCGCCATGACGCAGTACGATGTTTTCGACGAAGAACTTTGCTACCTCGGCGGCACTGCCTTTGGGCAGGGCCCTTGTCTCGGCGTAGCGGGTGAGGTAGTCAGTAGCTACGACGATCCACTTGTTTCCGGAATTCGACGTCGGGAACGGCCCCAGTAAGGCCATGCCGATTTGCTGGAACGGCCGGCGAGGTGGCTCGATGGGTTGCAGAAGTCCGGCCGGCCTAGTCGGTGGTGTCTTCCGTCGCTGACAATCTCGGCAAGTCCTCACGTAGTGGGTGACGTCGGCAGTGAGGCGAGGCCAGTAGTACTTTTCTTGTATCCTTGCCAGCGTACGGGAAAATCCAAGGTGTCCAGCCGTCGGGTCGTCATGCAAAGCATGCAGAACTTCTGGTCGTAATGCCGAAGGTACTACGAGGAGGGAGTCGGCCCGAAGTGGCGAGAAGTTTTTCTTTAGGAGAACGCCATTGCGCATGAAAAACGACAACAGTCCTCGTCTGAATACCTTTGGAGCCACGGTGGCATTGCCCTCGAGGTATTCCATAAGGCCCTTGAGTTCCGTATCGGCGCGCTGTCGCTGGGCGAAGTCGTCGGCACTTATGGTTCCCAGGAAGCCGTCATCATTCTGGTCGTCCAGCGGCGATGGGTCGACGGGGGCACGAGACAGGCAGTCGGCGCCAGAGTGTTTTCTTCCGGACTTGTAAACGACGGTAATGTCGAATTCTTGAAGTCTCAGGCTCCACCGTGCGAGGCGACCAGAAGGGTCCTTCAAGCTAGCTAGCCAACACAAGGCGTGGTGGTCGCTCACAACTTTGAAGGGCCTGCCGTAAAGGTAGGGGCGAAACTTTGATGTAGCCCAGATGATGGCAAGGCACTCCTTTTCTGTTGTGGAGTAGTTGGCCTCTGCCTTTGATAGCGACCGGCTAGCATAACTGATAACCCTTTCCAGTCCGTCCGTCCTCTGCACAAGGACGGCGCCGAGTCCTACGCTGCTCGCGTCGGTGTGCACTTCTGTTTCGGCGTGTTCGTCGAAATGCGCAAGTAACGGAGGCGTTTGCAGGCGTCGTTTTAGTTCTTGAAATGCTTCCTCCTGCGGCGTTTCCCACTTGAACTCGACGTCGGTCCTGGTGAGGTTAGTGAGAGGCTCGGCGATGCTGGCGAAGTTTTTAACGAACCGCCTGTAATAGGCACACAAGCCGAGAAATCGACGCACGGCCTTCTTGTCGGTGGGTGGCGGGAAAGCAGCGATGGCGGTTGTCTTTTGCGAGTCGGGGCGTACTCCGGATTTGCTTATCACGTGGCCCAAGAACAAAAGTTCTTCGTACGCGAAGCGGCACTTCTCTGGCTTGAGAGTGAGTCCGGACGTCTTGATTGCCTGAAGTACAGCTTCAAGGCGCCGCCGGTGTTCATCGAAGTTCGAGGAAAATACAACGACGTCGTCCAAGTACACAAGGCAAGTCTGCCACTTCAAGCCAGCCAGTACAGTATCCATAACGCGTTGGAAGGTCGCGGGGGCCGAGCAAAGACCAAAAGGCATGACCTTAAACTCGAACAGGCCGTCTGGTGTTATAAAGGCAGTCTTTTCTCGGTCTCTCTCGTCGACTTTGATTTGCCAGTAGCCCGTCTTCAGGTCCATCGACGAAAAGTACTTCGCGTTGTGGAGTCGATGCAGGGCGTCGTCTATCCGTGGGAGAGGGTACACGTCCTTCTTCGTGATCTTGTTCAGGCGACGATAGTCGACGCAGAAACGTAGCGTCCCGTCCTTCTTCTTCACCAACACCACGGGAGACGCCCAGGGACTCTTGGACGGCTGGATTATGTCGTCGCGTAGCATTTCGTCGACTTGCTTCTTTACGGCTTCGCGTTCTCGCGTCGAAATTCGATACGGGCTCTGACGGACTGGTCGGGCACTTTCTTCAGTTATGATACGATGTTTGGCGACTGGGGCCTGTCGAATCCTTGACGACGATGAGAAGCAGTCCTTGAATTGCAGGAGCAGATTTTTGAGGTTGTCTTGCTTCTGCTTTGGGAGGCTGGGGTTGACGTCGAAATCTGTTTCGGGACCTCGATTCGTGGAAGAATGTTCGGCAGTATCGGAGAGGGCGAAAGCATTGCTGGTGTCCACGAATTTCTCGATGTAGGCGACCGTCGTACAAATGTTGAGGTGCCTATATTCGTGGCTGAAGTTTGTCAGTAGTACCTTTCCTTTCCGTCGCGCAACTCGGCGATGCCTCTTGCGACGCAAATCTGACGGTTCACAAGCAGGTGCTGAACGCCCTCGACGACGCCTTCAAGGTTAGCGGGTATTTCGGTGCCGACGGAAATGACGACGCTGGAAAGAGGTGGAACGGTGACCTGCTCTTCTATTACATTTAAGGCATGATTCTGCGGCGACGTGTGGGGCGGCAACGCTTTTTCTGAAGTCAGTGTTATCGACTCAGACCTCAGGTCGATGACGGCGCCGTGTTGACTTAGGAAGTCCATCCCCAGTATCACATCCCTGGAGCAGTGCTGCAGAATTAGAAAGCTGGAGGGATAAGTCCGGTTATTGATGGTGACTCTTGCGGTGCAGACACCGGCCGGTGTTATTAGATGACCCCCAGCGGTCCTGATTTTAGGGCCTTGCCAAGCAGTCTTTACTTTCTTCAACTTCGTCGCGAAAGACCCACTGACGACGGAATAGTCGGCTCCAGTGTCGACGAGAGCGGTGACGTTGTGGCCGTCGAATATTACGTCGAGGTCGCTGGTTCGTCGTCGTGCGTTGCGGTTGGGTCGCGGCGTCGGATCACGGCTGCGTCGAAATGTTGTGGTGCTTCCATGCTGCGTCGTCAGGTTTTCTTCGGTCCGCGAGGTTTCGTCGGTAGGGCTTCGTCTGCTTGGCGTCGTGTTGCACAGGTCTTCTGCATTTCGTCGAACAGCAACCGCACCTCCATCGGTTGCTGCCCTTAGTTTCCCCGGTACGGGCTAGGTGACCGGCCCCGGTTTGGGCCAGTGTACTGCCGGCGGTGCGGTGACATGTAGCGGCCGGGCGACGGTGAGCGGGAAGGTCGTCGGGGCGTCCACTGAGCTCCTGCGAGGTAGTCGGCGATGTCTTGTGGTCGTTCACCCCGCTGGGGACGAGGCGCGTTGACGGCGAAACCGCGTAGGCCCATCTGTCGGTACTGGCAGCGGCGGTACGTGTGCCCGGCTTCACCGCAGTGGTAGCATAGCGGGCGGTGGTCTGGGGCGCGCCAAACGTCGGTTTTCCTAGGTGTGTAGCGCTGGCCGCCGGGAGGACGGTAGGGCGTCGGTGGCGGTGGCGTCTGGAGACGGAAGTGCTGCGGGGCGGCATCTTGGTGTGGGCGCGGAGGGGGGACGTGACGGCGGGCAGCAGCAGCGTAGGTCATGGCTTGTGGCTGCGGTGGGGCTGGCTGAGGAACATTCAGTGAATGCTGAATTTCTTCTCGTAAAACGTCTGCAATCGACGTCACTACAGGTTGCGGAGAAGGTTCGAGCTTTCGCAGCTCTTCTCGCACAATGGCTCGAATAATTTCACGCAACTCGTTGGAGTCGATGGCATGAACAGCCGCGCTGTCTTGAATACAGCGGCGATTGTACTGTCCGGTGCGCATTTCCAGTGTCTTCTCGATGGTCGTCGCCTCCGACAGGAATTCCTGGACGGTCTTAGGTGGATCCCGCATCAGCCCGGCGAAGAGCTCCCGCTTGACTCCTCGCATAAGAAAGCGAACTTTCTTGTCTTCGGTCATGGCAGCGTCGGCCTGGCGAAACAGTCGGGTCATCTCTTCCGTGAAGATGGTGACGTTTTCGTTGGGTAGCTGTACCCGTGTCTCCAGCAAAGAAGCGGCCCTTTCTTTGCGGGCCATGCTCATGAATGTTTCAAGGAATGCGCCACGGAAGAGATCCCAGGTTTGAAGTCCACACTCCCGGTTCTCGAACCAGGTCCTTGCCGCGTCTTCCAGGTAGAAGTAGACGCGACGCAGCTTCTCTTCCAAATCACAGTGGTTGAAGGTGGCCACTCGTTCGTACGTCTCTAGCCAGGTCTCTGGGTCTTCAAACGATGCTCCATGGAATGTCGGTGGCTCCCTTGGCTGCTGCATCACGACCGTGGTGGGTGTTGGTACCGTGGCTGTCATAGTTGCCGCAGTAGTAGTTGGTGTTTCGAGTCTTATCCTGTAGGGGCCCGAACTCTGGATGTAGCCCTCGTTGCCTGCGGCTAGCTCGCTGATCGAGGCTGGCGTCGACGTCTCCTTCACGACTGGGGCTGGGTTCACGACTTGACGGGGGCGTCCGGTACATGAACGAAGCAGCACCTCCACCAGATGTCACGTGGTCGTGACGTCGACGAAGGCAGCAGGCGACGTGTCCAAAATGAAACTGTTTATTAGGCCGAACTTGTGGCCGGTAAACAGAACGTAGAATTACAGCAATACACGCTGGCACTGATAGCGGCGAACAGAGCGTCGGCCGGTGATCAACTGAACATCGTTGGAGCGCGCCGGCTTTTGTGCATCACGCGTCGAACACTCTAGCCTTATCACTGGTCATCGCGCAAGCTCAGGAATAATCTCGAGTGGTCGCGTCTTGCGCGCAATCTTAACAAAACGATCTACAATAATCGCGAAGGTTCTAGAACAATAAGGCGCGGTTTGAGCTGAGCTTTGCCGACGGTCTTTGTGGGCGAAAACCGAATACAACAAAAGTGAAAATAAGAATAGCGCGTGGCAATATTAATGAGAACTAACAGACAATGATGCCAAGGAAAGAATAGGGGGTGTTATTAGAAGTAATTTTAATGTAAACGTGAAGCAAGAAAAGTGAACGAAAAGATAACTTGCCACCGGCAGGGACCGAACCTGCGACTTTCGAATAACGCGTCCGATGCTCTACCAGAAAGCTACGGTGGCGGTCATCCCTCAGTCCACTTTATCGGGTTTATATGTGCATTTAAGCGTGGGAGCGCCAATCAGCGCCGCCTCTTGCCATTACGGCGAGTGTGGAACACTCTTTTTGCCTGTTGGCGTCACGTAGCACGTCATCTTATTACGAGCTGGCAGCTGACTCTCAATTGAAACACTATTGTTATTCCTTACTATCGTTGGCGAGGTCAAAATACTCATTCGGGCAGCTAGACGCTCGGCTATCTTATCACACTGCTGCCAGTGATCGGTCGTTTGCGCGCTGAGCTGGCAGCAACGATGGAAGCATGTTCTCCGTCGGCGGGGTCACCGGCCGTCTGACTCATGACGTCAACTGAAGTGCGCGCCTATTGGTGGAAACTCATGCGCATCCGCCTTTGAGGGGAAAATGCGGCTGACTTCTAAAGTTGTACCCGACTATAGGTAAGTGTGAGAAACTCTGGGGCGGCACACATCTTGCAATGCGGCCACTTTGTTCTACAGCGAGAGCTGTTATGAGATCACAGCAACGGCCGTTTTTACAGCGAAAGCTGTTATGAGATCGCAACAACGGCCGTTCTTGACGCCGTAGTTGTCTGCCGCCGCCGCTGCCTTCGCCGTTGGTGTCCGTAACCGCTATCGCTCGAAATAATAAAATAAACGATATAACGAAATATATAGTCGGGACAGAGTGGGATTCAAACCCGGGCCTTCTGCGCAGCATCGGACTATCCTACCACATGCAGAGCCACGCCCGTGGTTGCAAATCCTTAACAAACAGACCCTATAGATGCTTCATGTGCGGGAGCAAACGCGTTAACATGTTTTAGTTAGCTTGATAGAAGAGTAAAGTAACCACCACACGTCACACAATATGAATTATGTAGCAGTTGTGTCACTGACTGCAACCAACCCATTAGAAAAGGCTCAGCCATAATTCTTCATCGTAATCAGGCACAGCATCAGCAGAGTGCACATAATGCCTTATAGATGTGTAGCGTGTACCACACTTCGCGGCAGGTTAACGAATGATGGCATAGTGGATGCTTTCTTATTCAACAAAAATTATTTTATATGGTGTAGTGGCTACCTCGCAAGTATACTTGTATTAGTTGCCAAGTAGTCACGTTATCATACCCAATATAACGCGGTACAGCAAAATAACGGGCGGGCGTCACAGAGTGCGAATTTCGTAACTAGTAAGTCGTTTGAAGCATCTAACTCGTCATAAGGGGCGCTGCCATACATCTTCATCGTCATCAGCCACCGCACCGACAAAGCGCACATAATGCCTTGCAGATGTGTATCGGGCACCTCACTTCGCAGACTAACGAATAATAGCGTAGTGTGCTTTCCTATTTCACGTAAATGATGAGGCGTTACGGCGCAGTGAGTGCCATGCAAATGAACTTATAGTAGTGTCCTTAATAGAGTTTACAAAAAGGCTCAAAAAGTCCACTCTTCCAGCTTTCGCTGTACTGTGCTGCGCGTTCCGCGCAAGCCTGGCGTATTTTCTCATAAATGTTTAATTTTCTTTATCACCCGGAATCTACCCTTTACTGCCGGTTATCTCGAATTCGCGACATACCGAAAGATGACGATCAGGCACCTCGCGAAACGCGTGCTTCCGTCAACGCCGTATGTCACGTATATGCGGCGAACATAGCATTTAGCAGCAGACATCTACACTCTTAAAAAATGGAGCAACCGTCGCTCCATTAAGGGAGAAAATGTTCGTCTTTAACTGAAGGAATGGTTTCTTCCTTTCGCATGGAGGAACGGTTCCTCCCTCATGAAAATCAAGATGGCTGACACCAAGTTACCGAAGCAATCAGGCCTAGCGAGTTCATCGATTATCGACTGACAAAGAGTATACGGCACTGGTAGTCACAAAAAACGGTCCCGCTGACCATAATATCGAACGACATGACAATAAAATCAAGCAGACGAACCTGTGGCGAAGAAATCCACGCGAAACGGAACGACGGAACTTGTACGTTTCGCTCGGCCAGCGAGACGGCCTTTATAGCCGGATAACACACAAACAGAATGTGTGCGTGTTTTCTTTTTTAATTTTTTACCGCGAATCGCAGCGAGACGCGAGACTAATCTTCTTCCGTTCGCATGGCTCAGTATTTTGTCGCGCTTTGCGCATTGTGCATACGCCATCCGCGTTTGAGCGTTTAAATTGACGGAGCCTTTGTAAATTCGAAAGTGTATTCCGTGAACGCATGGGTCCATTGAGACGGCGTCGGTCAGAATGATTGCAAACGCTGGGCACAGCGACGCCACGCAAGCAAAGCGCGAGCGCTGTAGAGTCCGACGCGACGGGCGTCCGTTTGCGCACCCCGGCGGCCACCTGGCTCCGTGCCAGGGCTCGGATGGACAGACGAGCGGGCGGGCGGGCGGGCGGGCGGACGGACGGACATAGCCAGACGGACACGAACGGACGGACACGGACGGACGGACGGATGCCGGACGGACGGACGGACAGACGGACGGACGGACGGGTGGATGGACGGACGGATGGACGGACGGACGGATAGACGGACAGACGGACGGACAGACGGACACCGGACGGACGTGAGCATGAGACATTAAAGGTTTTCGCCTTAAAAAAGAAAACACGCACACATTCCGTTTCTGTGCCATCCCAATGACAGTGTCAAAAAAAGAAAGACATGGCATAGTCCGTCGAATGGCCACAAGCTTTCGCCCAACACACTTTGAAATGTACAAAGTGTCCGTTTGAGCGACGTGTTTGTACGACGAGCATAAATGACAAGTGGTAATATGGAAATCATCACATGTCATGGAGCTCTCGTGGCCGTTTCGCTTGCTTGATATACACCAAATGTGGTATTGCGTGACGTGACTGTATGAAGTAGCTAAATACTCAGTGGAAACAGGGGAAATCATGACATGTCATGTGCAACATTGCTTGCATGCCGCGCTCATGGCGTGCTCACGGCTGTTTCGCTAGCTCGATATACACTAAAGTTTGTATTGCGACATGTGACTGTATATGGAACATAAGTGCAAGTAGTAAAATGAATATATTGGCATGCCTGTCATCTACAATGCCATTTACATGCCACGGGCACGCTCATGGTGCGCTTGCGTCCAGTTCGCTAGCTTGATCTAAACCAAAATTGATATTGCGCGACGTGACTGTATGACGAACCTAAGTGACAGATCCTAACATGTTAATCATGACATGAATATTATGTACAGTATTATTTACTCCTTGCTGGCTGCTTCGCATTACGTCGATTCCCACAGTGCGTGGGATCCGCCGGATTTTTAAATGCGAAGCATTTCTTGGCGAAGTTCGGCGACTTTGAGCGTATCTATCTAGCCGCCTACGACTTTGTACTCTCCTGGCCGTATCGTTAACGGGATTTATACCAAAATTGGAATGGTATAACATGACTGTATGACAAACACGAGTGGCTGGTCAAATCATGAAAATTATGACTAACTTCTCATGAAAAGTATAATTTACACGCCATGGCCATAGTGCTCCTGAGGCCGTTTTCTTAACATGATATATCCAACAATTGGTACGATGAGACATTTCTCCATGACCAACAATAATTACAGGTGCTAATATGACAATCACGACCTGCTTGTCATGTACAACATGATTTACATGCCACGCTCATGGCGCGCTGACGGCCGTTTCGCTAGCTTGAGGTACTCCAAACTTGGTATTGCGTGACGTGACTGTACGACGAACATAAATGCCAAGTGGTCATATGGAAACCAGTGTTGCGGAGTTGCCAACCGGAATTGGAATGACTCCGGAATCATTCCACATTTTCGCGACCGCGGAATGGAATGGGAATGGAATGGGGACAACGCTTGGAGGAATGGAATGGGAATGGAATTAAGCGCCTTTGCACGGAATGGAATGGGAATGGAATTACGTCTTTTTCCGAAAATAGAGCGCGTTTTCGTCCACGCGCTGTTTTTTCAAACTTCAAATATTAGGAAGTCAGAGCCTGAAATTTAAGATTAATGCAGTATTTTTAAATTGGCTTTGCTGGTTACAAGCACGGTACATTTATAAGGAACGCGCCTACTAGAATTCTGTCATTATGGAAACTGTGTTCTTCCTAAGTTTGTCTCTATTCTTCGCGTAGCCGCGGCTCTATGCCTTTGCTATTCGTCGTACGGAACTGCAGCGGCGGCATACCTCCCCTTACACCTTGTGATTTTTTAACAAGGGCAGGGGTAGATCTAGAGGGTTTTGTCGCCAATTAAACAAATCTTAGTTTTCTCCATATTCATGACCGCTGCAGACGCGTGGCAAAATTGCTTAGCCTTCTTGAACACCGCTTTTGTCAGCATAAAAATACGCTGTCGTCATTTTAGCATTAACATATTTAAGCTTAAACAATGTGAAAACATGAACATTCGTTCAAACATGCTGACCATGCAAATACTATAGGTACCGGGAGAACTGCCCATATGGGAATTAATAGGGTGGTTGTACTGCATGAAATGTCACCAAGCTACTATCGCTCGACCTTGGTAACGTGTTTTGCGTACTTTTGCAGTTCTTAATGCATCTGATGACATCAGCTTTATGGGGCGTTCATTCTTAACTCGATACAACTATCAAGATGCCTTTCCTACGTTGAGGAATTACAAGAATGGAATTGAACTGCCCGGCCATTCCCGGAGTGGGAATGGGCTAAGTTTTTTTCATTCCGAGGAATTGAAAGGAATGAAATTGCGGCAAGTTCTAATTCCCCGGAATGGAATTGGAATGGAATGGAGACCCCCATTCCGCAACACTCATGGAAACCATGACATGTCATGTGCTACATGACTTGCATGCCACGCTCATGAGACTCTCGGGGTCGTTTCGCTAGCTTGATATTGTCACGTGGTCGTGACGTCGACGAAGGCAGATGTCGGTAGGTCCAAAATGAAACTGTTTATTAGGGCGAACTTGTGGCCGGTAAAGAGAAAGTCAGATTACAGGAATACACACTGCACTGATAGCGGCGAACAGAGCGTCGGCCGTCGATAAAACTGACAAGCGGCGACGCGCGTCGGCATTTATACGCGTGTCATCGAATATTCCAGTCTTATCGCTGGTTGTCGCGAAAGCTCTGGAATAAGCTCGCGTGTTCGCGTCTTGCGCGCAATCCTAACACAACGATCTACAATAAACGCGAAGCTTCTAGAAAAAATGAGGCGCGGTTTGCGCTGAGGCATTGCTTACAGTCTTTGTGGGCGTAAACCGAATACAGCACAAGTATAATACAAAACGCGCGTGACAATGCCCCCTCTGAAAAAAGCATCGTCCTGATGCTTAAAACATAACACGGGGGGGGGGGGGGGACTCATGCAACAATAAATAACAACAATAAACAATAAGCACAAGCACGAAAGTACAATAATAAGCAAAAATTACAGTCTTCAGGTTCACTAACGCGCGTAATACGGCTTGAGGCGCACGACATGGACGACTTCAGGTCGCGCTCGGCGCCGCTGAGAGTTCGTAATGCCGTCAGGGGATAACCTCATAGTCGAGTGCGCCGAGACGTCGAAGTACCCTGTAGGGTCAGAAATATCGTCGAAGAAGCTTCTCACTAAGTCCCCGTCGGCGAACTGGCGTCCAGACCCACACACGGGCACCGGGTTGGTATTCCATGTGGCGTCTTCGAAGGTTGTAGCGACGGCTGTCGGTCTTTTGCTGGCTCTGGATGCGCATACGGGCGAGTTGTCTGGCTTCTTCGGTGCGCTGAAGGTACTCGGTGACGTCGACGTTTTCCTCGTCGCAGACATTGAGCAACATGGCGTCGAGCGCCGTAGCCGGTGTCCTTCCGTAGACCAATCCATACGGCGTCATCTGCGTCGTTTCTTGTACCGCCGTGTTGTATGCAAAGGTTACATACGAGGATGGCATCCCACGTCTTGTGCTCGACGTCGACGTACATGGCCAGCATATCGGCGATGGTCTTATTTAGACGCTCGGTGAGGCCATTGGTCTGCGGGTGGTAGGCGGTGGTCCGGCGGTGACTTGTTTGGCTGTACCTCAGGATCGCCTGCGTTAGGTCCGCTGTAAAGGCCGTACCTCTGTCGGTAATGAGGACCTCTGGGGCGCCATGACGCAGTACGATGTTCTCGACGAAGAACTTTGCTACCTCGGCTGCACTGCCCTTGGGCAGCGCCCTTGTCTAGGCGTAGCGGGTGAGGCAGTCCGTTGCTACGACGATCCATTTGTTTCCGGAATTCGACGTCGGGAACGGCCCCGGTAAGTCCATGCCGATTTGCTGGAACGGTCGGCGAGGTGGCTCGATGGGTTGCAGAAGTCCGGCTGGCCTAGTGGGTGGTGTCTTTCGTCGTTGACAATCTCGGCAGGTCTTCACGTAGTGGGTGACGTCGGCAGTGAGGCGAGGCCAGTAGTACTTTTCTTGTATCCTCGCGAGCGTACGGGAAAATCCAAGATGTCCAGCCGTCGGGTCGTCATGCAGAGCGTCCAGAACTTCGGGACGTAACGCTGAAGGTACTACGAGGAGGGAGTCGGCCCGAAGTGGCGAGAAGTTTTTCTTTAGGAGACTGCCGTTGCGCAAGAAAAACGACTCCAGTCCTCGTCTGAATACCTTTGGAAACCATGGTGGCCTTGCCCTCGAGGTATTCTATAAGGCCCTTGAGTTCCGGATCGGCTCGTTGTCGTTCAGCGAAGTCATCGGCGCTTATGGTTCCCAAGAAGCAGTCATCATTAAGGTCGTCCTGTGGCGGCGGGTCGACGGGGGCGCGAGACAAGCAGTCGGCGTCAGAATGCTTTCGTCCGGACTTGTAAACGACGGTAACGTCGAATTCTTGAAGTCTGAGACTCCATCTTGCGAGACGACCTGAAGGGTCTTTCAAGTTAGCTAGCCAACACAAGGCGTGGTGGTCGCTCACAACTTTGAAGGGCCGGCCGTAGAGGTAGGGGCGAAACTTCGACGTAGCCCAGATGATGGCGAGGTACTCTTTTTCTGTTGTTGAATAGTTGGCCTCTGCCTTGGATAGCGACCGGCTAGCATAACTGATAACCCTTTCCAGTCCGTCCGTCTTCTGCACAAGGACGGCGCCGAGTCCCACGCTGCTTGCATCGGTGTGCACTTCTGTTTCGCCGTGTTCGTCGAAATGCGCAAGTAACGGAGGCATTTACAGGCGTCGTTTTAGTTCTTGAAATGCTTCCTCTTGCGGTGTTTCCCACTTGAACTCGACGTTGGTTCTGGTGAGGTTAGTGAGTGGCTCGGCGATGCGGGCAAAATTTTTGACGAACCACCTGTAATAGGCGCACAGGCCGAGAAATCGACGGACGGCCTTCTTCTCGGCGGGTGGCGGGAATGTAGCGATGGCGGCTGTCTTTTGAGGATCGGGGCGTACTCCGGACTTGCTGATCACGTGACCCAAGAACAAGAGCTCCTCGTATGCGAAGCGGCACTTTTCAGGCTTCAAGGTGAGGCCGGAGGTCTTGATTGCTTGAAGTACTGCGTCAAGTCGCCGGAGGTGTTCGCCAAAGTTTGAAGCAAACACAATGACGTCGTCCAGGTACACAAGGCAAGTCTGCCACTTCAATCCTGCCAGTACTGTGTCCATAACCCGTTGGAAAGTCGCAGGCGCCGAGCAAAGACCAAAGGGCATGACGTTGAACTCGAAGAGGCCGTCTGGTGTTATAAACGCGGTTTTTTCTCGGTCTCTCTCGTCGACTTCAATTTGCCAATAGCCGGTTTTGAGGTCCACCGACGAAAAGTACCTCGTGTTGCGGAGCCGATCGAGGGTGTCGTCTATCCGCGGGAGAGGGTACACGTCCTTCTTCGTTATTTTGTTCAGGCGGCGATAATCGACGCAGAAGCGTAGGGTTCCGTCCTTTTTCTTCACTAACACCACGGGTGACGCCCACGGACTCTTTGAAGGCTGGATGATGTCGTCGCGTAGCATTTCGTCGACTTGTTTCTTTATTGCCTCGCGTTCCCTCGTTGAAACTCTGTACGGGCTCAGACGTAGTGGCCTGGAACTTTCCTCTGTTATGATGCGGTGTTGTGCGACTGGTGTCTGTGGAACTCTGGATGACGACGAAAAGGAATCCTTGTATTGCAGGAGCAGGGTTTTGAGCTGTTCTTGTTTATGCGTCGGAAGGCTCGGATTGACGTCGAAAGTTATTTGATGAGCTTGGTTCGTCGGAGCATGTTCGGTAAACTCGGCGAGGGCGAGGGCGTCGCTGGTTTCCACAATGTCTTCGACGTAGGCGACCGTCGTGCCTTTGCTCACGTGCTCGTATTCGTTGCTGAAGTTCGTAAGCATCACTGTTGCTTTCCCTTCACGCAACTCGGCGATGCCTCGTGCAACGCAAATCTGACGGTTTACAAGCAGGTGCTGATCACCCTCGATGACGCCTTCGAAGTCTGCGGGTTTTTCGGTGCCGACGGAAATGATGACGCTGGAGAGAGGCGGAACGGTGATGTGCTCTTCTATCACGTTCAGTGCATGGCTCCCTGGCGTCGTCTGGGTAGGCAGCGCTTTTTCTGGGGTTAGTGTTATCGACTGAGACCATAGGTCGATGACGGCGCCGTGTTTACTTAGGAAGTCCATCCCAAGTATTACGTCCCTGGAGCAGTGTCGTAGAATTAGAAAGCTGGCTGGATAGGTCCGGTTATTGATGGTGACTCTTGCTGTGCAAACACCGGCTGGCGTTATTAGATGACTCCGAGCGGTACGGATTTCAGGGCCTTGCCAAGCAGTCTTCACTTTCTTCAACTTCGTCGCAAAAGGCCCACTGACGACGGAATAGTCGGCTCCAGTGTCGACGAGAGCGGTGACGTTGTGATCGTCGAATATTACGTCGAGGTCGCTGGTTCGTCGTCGTCCGTTGCGGTTGGGTCGCGGCGTCGGATCACGGCTACGTCGATTTGTTGCGCTGCTTCCTTGTTGTGTCGTCACGCCTTCGTCGGTCCGCGACGTTTCGTCGGGAGGGCTTCGTCTGCTTCGCGTCGTATTCTCCTGGTTTCCTCGCGTTGTCGCCGTCGGCGGCCGCGGAGGATCTTCGGCATTTCGTCGTACAGCAACCGCACCTCCATCGGTTGCTGCCTTCAGTTTCCCGGAGACGGGCTAGGCGACCGGCCCCGGTTTGGGCCATTGTACTGCCGGCGGTGTGGTGACATGTAGCGGCCGGGCGACGGCGAGCGGGAAGGTCGTCGTTCTTGCCACTGTGTTCCAGTGAGGTAGTCGTCGATGTCGCGAGGCCGTTCGCCTGGCTGCGGACGCGGCGCGTTGACGGCGAATCCGCGTAGCCTCATCTGTCGGTACTGGCATCGGCGGTACGTGTGGCCGGCTTCTCCCCAATGGTAGCAGAGTGGACGGTGGTCGGGGGGCTCGCCAGATGTCGGTCTTCCTCGGCGTGTACCGCTGGCCGGCAGGCGGGCGAGATAGCGGCGGTGGCGGTGGCGGCGGCGTCTGGCGACGGTAGTTCTGCTGTGCGGCGTCCTGACGGGGGCGTTGAGAGGGTGCGTAGCGTCGGGCTGCAGCAGCGTAACTCAGGGCCTGCGGCTGGGGCTGTGTTTGTTCGGGAGTTCCCAACGCTTGCTGGACTTCGTCACGAACAATGTCGGCGATCGAGTCCACTTGAGGCTGGGGCGAGGGTAATAGCTTGCGCAGTTCCTCTCGAACGATCGCTCGGATCGTTTCTCGTAGGTCATCGGCTTTCAGCGCTTGAACATCCGCGTAGCTCGACGTAGGCAGGCGGCGGTTGTATTGCCTGTTGCGGAGTTCTAGCGCTTTCTCGATTGTTGTGGCCTCCGAAAGGAATTCCGAGACCGTCTTCGGGGGGTTGCGCACAAGTCCGGCAAAAAGTTCTTCCTTTACTCCTCTCATGAGGAACCGAACCTTTTTTCCTCGGGCATGTCAGCGTCGGCGTGCCGGAAGAGCCGCGTCATCTCATCCGTAAAGATGGTGACGCTCTCATTCGGGAGCTGCACTCGTGTGTCCAGTAAGGCGGCGGCCCTTTCCTTTCGGACGACGCTCGCGAACGACTCCAAGAAAGCACCGCGAAAGAGGTCCCATGTTCGAAACGTGGACTCCCGGTTCTCGAACCACGTCCTCGCGACGTCTTCGAGGTAGAAGTAGGCGCGTCGCAGTTTTTCGTCCGAGTCCCAGTTGTTCATAGTCGCGACGCGTTCGTACGTCTCTAGCCAGGTCTCAGGGTCCTCACTTGGCGATCCATGGAAAGTCGGTGGCTCTCTCGGTGGCTGGATCACGATCGTTGCTGGGGACACCGCGGCTGTCATTGTCCCTGTCGTCTTCGTCACCGTGGCTTTTGACTTGTCCGGTAGGAGTCCGTGCTGCGGGGGGAGTCCTTTCAGCCTGCGGCTGGCTCGACTGTCACTGATGGTGTCGGTGTCTTCTTCGCGACGTGGGCTGGGTTCACGGCTTGAGGGGGGGCGTTCGGTACATGGGCCGTGAAGCACCTCCACCAGATGTCACGTGGTCATGACGTCGACGAAGGCAGATGTCGGTAGGTCCAAAATGAAACTGTTTATTAGGGCGAACTTGTGGCCGGTAAACAGAAAGTCAGATTACAGGAATACACACTGCACTGATAGCGGCGAACAGAGCATCGGCCGTCGATAAAACTGACAAGCGGTGACGCGCGTCGGCATTTATACGCGTGTCATCGAATATTCCAGTCTTATCGCTGGTTGTCGCGAAAGCTCTGGAATAAGCTCGCGTGTTCGCGTCTTGCGCGCAATCTTAACACAACTATCTACAATAAACGCGAAGCTTCTAGAAAAATGAGGCGCGGTTTGCGCTGAGCATTGCTTACAGTCTTTGTGGGCGTAAACCGAATACAGCACAAGTATAATACAAAACGCGCGTGACAATATACACCAAATTTGGTATTAATTGACGTGATTGTATGACCAGCGTAAATGGCAAGTGATGATATGGAAATCATGACATGTGACGTGCAACATGACTTGCATGCCACGCTCATGACACTCCCGTGGCCGTTACGAAGCTTGATATAAACCAAATTTTTAAGGCGAAAACCTTTAATGTGTCATGCTCACGTCTATCTGTCCGTCCGTCCGTGCCCTGGCACGGCGCCAGGTGGGCGCCGGGGCGTGCAAACGGACGCCGGTCGCATTGGACTCAACAACGTTAGGAGAGGAGAGAGGGGGGAGCGTAGGAGAGGAGGTGCGTGGAGAGGGCTTGCGCATGCGCAGTCAGGGTGGTCACGCCGCACACCACCACCACCACCGGATTGAACTTCGCCATAAGATGCGTCACGTCTAAAAAGACATGGCACAGTTAGTGGAATGGCCACACGCTTTCGCCGAACACACTTTGGAATCTACAAAATGTCCTTCAATTTTCCATTGAGTGAGTTTTTAAAAGTATAGTTTGAGTGTTAGCACCAGTTTTTTCGAAGCTGTTGTTGTCATCCATCCCGTTACCTATGTCTGTGTCCTTTTTTCTCCGGGGGGGGGGGGGGGGGGGGCTGCTTACTGCGATATGTCTTTAACGTGCTGTCAGGATAAGCTCACTGCTTTATTCTCACTATACAATGGCTGCGCCATTTATGCTACTGCTTGCATACATATAATCCGCTTGATCTTACTGCTATGTCAAGGAGGTGTTGAGAACAAGTGTAAATTAGTCTGGCCATGCCTGTAGTATGCAGAAAGAAAAATCCTGCTTACTACTTAGTAAAAGAGGGAAACTGGGTTTGCATAATAATACGCAAATTATTAGGGGCCATCTTAAAGATGCCCGCAAAGGGATGTGAGATAAATTATTTTACCAAATTCACTTTTTTTCTGATGAGTGGGCCAACGAGCCGCTTTACGCTATTTTCCATAAGCACTAAATGTTCTGTGGTCTTACCTTAAATGCTAATTGTCATAGCTATTAGAAGTTACCCGCCGTGGTGGTCTAGTGGTTATGGGGCTTGACTGCTGACCCGTAGGTTGCGGCGGCCGCATTTCATTAGAGGCGAAGTTCTGGAGGCTCGTGTGCTTATGATTAGATTTTACAATCCCCGATGGTCGAAATTTGCGGAGCCCTCCACTATAGCGTCTCTCATTATCATCTCGTAGTTTTGAGACATGACACGCGACTATTACAATTAGCTCGTGGGGGTGCCGCCTGTATGGTGTTTCTATATACTTATTCACTCTACTTAATAAGAAAGGCTTTTGTGTTTTATTTAGATATATTTGTTTTCATTTTTTGGGCTTCCCTGAATGATTGTACTGTTACTTATCGCCAGGGTATCGGAGCTATAATTGACAATATCGTGTCAATAGCGGTGGTGTCCTGCGGTGTCGTGTGCAACCATACAATACGTCTAAAACGCTTCGGAGCTGCACACGTCCTCTCGAAGGAGGAAGATGTTAAAAGCTTGCACATTACTTAGTACTTCTCTAAAGAACGCTTTACGCTAGCAAATAAAAAGAATACGAAGAGTCATAGCAGGGTAATTTCCTCTACATACACACAATGTATCGTAAGGTATGTCGCTAACACTGCGTTCTTGCTGATGTACACTGCTCTGGTAATCCGGTAGCGCGAAAACCATAATACGTTAATGGGTAAGGTATAACTGAACAGTGGTATTAGCACCATTGTACTGAGGCTTCCTATTGAAGTTCTTGTGATTAGATGGTAACCCGCTAGCTGGTCTGCAAGCAGAGCAGTGACTCCCACCAATACAAAAGAGCCAAGGAAGGGTCACAACCAGCGAGGTGTGCAAAGAGCTGTCATGTTAAGCGTCTAAAACACCTAAAGCTACAAATACAAAACTTTGGCGATAATATCAAACAATTCATTGAAAAAAAGTAAAATTGGTCACGCATAGGAATTTTAGTACTACAGTTTATGCGTTATGATTAACATATTTGCGAATGTATCGAAATATATTAAGATTCATTTGGAATGTATCGTATCGGATACAATTAGTGTTGTGGTATCGTGTATATGCATCTCAAATACTTCTTACCTGAGTATCTTGTATCGTATCGCGATACAATTTCAAAGTATCTTTGCCCAACCCTGAATTGACGACTCACCTTTGTTATCAGTTTTTCCCCGACCAGTATCTTTGTTTTTCCTGCTTTGCTTGCACAGATTTGCATATATGACTTAGCTAATACGTGTGGAGAGGAAGAGACATACGTACTGGCACAGTATACCGTGAGGCAGTATGCACGTCCCACCGTCTTCCTCTCGACGTTTCTTGCTCTTGTTATCCTGGCCCAACCACTCTTCGCTGTCCAACGAACTGCGAAGGTGTACGTCTGTGTATGTATCGCGGGAATCTGTACTGAAACCCGAACGCATAGTGGAATTTCCATCTTTGATGAAGGCTGGTCCTCGACCGAAAGCGCAGAATAAATTTTATGTTGTTCACTCTGACTGCTTTTAGATATTGAAATCAATCAGGAATATTGTTTTAGACACACACACACACACACACACACACACATATATATATATATATATATATATATATATATATATATATATATATATATATATATATATAATATATATATATATATAATATATATATATATATATATGTGTGTGTGTGTGTGTGTGTGTGTAATTTGTCATGACGAAGAGCGACACTGGGATTCGGGCGCGTGGGCAGCGAGATGGACAAATAGGAAGACGAGGTATACAATAGAAGAGCCGGCCCAGGAACGGGTGCTGTCTCTGTGTCGGTTCTTTACAATGGCGCAGCCCGACATCTGAACCTTACAGCTGAAGCCACCTGTACCTGTCCTCGCGGGTCGTCGGCAGCGCGGGTCTCTCCATGCAGGAACGCTGTCCACACTTCCTCGATCATGGACACCACGACCCGACCGCTGCTGTATCTACCCGTTCAATCATCCGCGGACGGCGTCAATGGCTCGCCGGTGATTTCAGGGTACCACATGAGAGGAACCTGGCTACCATCTTCGTCTGAGAAAGCGCATGGGCTCCTGCCGTTCGGGAACGTCGCGTACGCTTCCTGTTACACGGATCCCGTACCCGATACTCTTCTAACGGGTGAGAATCCAAGGTACGCCGTTCAGGCTTCCTTGGCGTACCCCAACGCCGACAACACAGCGTATGGATCGCCTGAAAACGCCGCCGCGCTTTCCCGTACCATCGAGCGCCTTGAAAGCGTCGAGCTCTGCGCTGTTTCCTGCTATCGTGCCGGAATCATGCGCCATCGCCGCCATGCTGGAGGTAGCCGCCTCATACGACCTCGAGGCCAGCGCACCCGAGCAACGAAGGGAGCTGCGGTCTACTCTCATGCAGCTCTTATGCCAGCTGGGCTGCTTCGCGTTGAATATCTCCGCATTTTGACCTGCCGCCCCATCATCAACGGCTGTCTGCGAACTGCCGGAATTCCACGGGTTCCAGAACGACGCCGACAGTTGGGTGGCGACCATCAACGATGTAGCAGCCTGCGAGGCCTGGACGGAGCTGAAGAAGTGGTCCGTGGCCGTCGAGCGCCTTCGGGACGGTGCCGCGGCGTGGCACAGGTACGAAGGCGTGAGACAGCAGTCCTGGGCAGAATGGAGTGCTGCCCTGATTGCAGCTTTCGGCCGGATACCGAGTGCCTCTAGCGAGTCCAACTGGACCTTCCCTGAGAACATAGCTCGGTAAGGCCCCCCATCCCGAGGATGCAACTGCCAACTGCATCTCACCGGCGAACTGCGCAGCCGGTCCTGCCCCAAACACCACCTCAGGCTGTGCCGTGACTCTGCCTCGGTAGCCGACACGAGTGCATCTCTGCCAATGGCCGAAGGCATTTCCGATTCACGTCTATCGGAAAAGCTGCCCACATGCTCACCACCATCCGGGCACTTGGAGGCACCAGCCCGAGTCATACTGGAGGCTCTGTCACGTCATGAAACATACATATCCATGGATTCCACCATGTTCCTCCCTTGCCAAACGGAAGCGGACCTGCACTCTTCCCAAAATTCATTGAGCGAACGTACGAGCGCTTCCCTCTTGCTAAAAGACGCCTCTCCAGAAGACGCCAAGGTCTCTGAGACATCTCCGGTCGTTTTCATCGAAGTCCTATGAGCACAGCACAAGTATTCTGCTCTCGGAACGGCTTCCGACGAAGCCGTCCTAGCTCCACGCAGCGCGGCTTCAAAAATTGCAGGCTTGAGAACATGAAGGAGCAACAGAGTGACAACGCTGCAAAAGCAGAAGCTGCGTCACAGAACAGCGTGGGAACTTAACCCCACCGTGACGCAGGCGTCTGGAACAACACCCAGACACCCTCCGACCCGCTGCAAGATGTGATGACAACCGCGCTTGGGGCGGCGAGTCGCGTTAGCGGTTCCACCATTTCCTGTCCTGTTTTCAAACATGTGGCGCGACAAAGGCCGGCGTTTTGAGAAAGACCAGCGGTTTGGGAAGCACGAGCGACCATGTCGAAATAGTCAGGGCCACCCGCCAGATCCGTCGCCGAGAAAATTTCATGCCAAGCCGCATCGCTGCAGGGAATTCCGACTACCCCGGGGCTGCCTACTACGTCCACCAGAAAAAAACGAGACCACTTTCCCTGACAAGTCGCAGCGTGGCCGAGGTCGTAGACCACCACGGCACAGTCAATGTCGTCCCCCAGAGTCGTCATCGACAAAGGTTCCAACCAAGCCCCAGCCTCTTCAGCAACATAGCGAACGACCACGGCGACATAGCCACTGTCGGCCCCCAGAACCATCTTGGACAAAATGCCAGGCGAAGGTACAGTGTAGCCGAGTCAGGCCACTCCGAAACAGCCAGTGCCGCCCACCGGAGACTTCTCGGCAGCCCGCGCGCTCACAGTCATGGCCGAGTGTGATGACTAGAGGCCGGATTTTTAGGCACTTAAAAAGTGGGTTTTAGGCGCCAAAAATAGGCAGGCAAAACACAGTTTTAGGCTTCCAAAATCGTAAATATAGGCACAATAAATTTTTACATAAAGTCAAAATATTTTAAACAAAGACGTACGCGACCTGTATTTACGACAGAAAAGCAAGAAATGTTATTGTTCACGATGACACAAAGGCGCTAACAGTTTAACATAGCCACGCGTTTGTCCTTTTTTCCGCACGGTTCGTAGAACACAGTCTCTCCTTTTATTCTCTGTCATGGTGAGTAAAGTGTCCACCGTGGAATCGACAGTCATGGATCTTTTTATTTTCGGCATGCACAGAAACAGGTAGTTAGACCGCTAAAAAAAACAGAAGGGAGGGATGCCTCGTATTGGCCGGGTCTAATCTCGTAGGGTCAGTTGCTACTCTGTCGACGAACACCTTTAAAGGGCCTCTCACCCGGTCCGAGCATTTTGAACTCACAAGTGTTTAGCATGAACTGGGCGCTCACGATCACGTCTGTGAAGATTTGCAACGTTACGCGCCGCGGAAAAATGTGAAATTTCAAAATGAACACCGCTTGTCCTTCTCGCAGGCGCGCGATCCAAGATGGACGGGTTGACGTACAACAAGGAATGCTCCTTATCTGAGCTCTAACGTCGCTCCTCACGTAGACATTGGTGCTCTGACATCACTCGCAGTAGCACGTGACACTGCGAGAATTATTCCAGGCGACATGTGTAATTTCTATAATATGTTGCTTAAATAGATCAATGAAAGTTGAGAGAAATAATAAAACAAACAAGCGGAATGTGTTTGCATTTTATTTTTTATTTCTTACTTCGAATCGCAGCGAGATGCGAGACTAATCTGCCTCCATTTCGTATGCGTTCATGTTTTCGCCGTTCCCGCGTCGCGCCGGCACCAGCCCTAACAGCGCTTGGCGCGATTTTGGTGCATTGTCCCTAACAACAGTTCCAGCTGTGCAACGCGGTGTGTCGCGGTAAGGATACATGATCCGTGCCAGCCTCTCCAAACGTGCGCGCACTGAGAGGTCCATCCCAAAGAAACAGGCAGTACACTACAGAGAACGCCGAAACGACACAACACCGCTCGCGTGCACGACCTGGCTCAGGCACGTCATGCCCACGTGACCTTGCGTGCGCATGACGCCTCCTCGCATAATGGTTTTGCTGCTCGTAATGAACCAACTTAAAAAATTATTGTGGTCCAACGCTCTTCATTGGGCACGCATCAACAAACCAAAACCGCGTGCACATCACATTTTTCGCACTTTTGATCTACTACCTCCTTTCGCCTGACAGCACTCCATGGTTTCGCATTCGTCCGTCACCTTCCCGCGGCTGCACAGAGGGACCTCCTATTTTTTGCCCACTGCCACACCCATGTCTTCAAGGCGGTTCACTTCCTTGAGGACACTGGAATGAACAAACGGTTCTAGAAGCCACCCGCGGCGTCCTCGACCATGGACGCCACTCTCCCTTCTTCTCATCTCCTCTTCTCATGTTTATTTCCCTCTCCCCATTCCATAGTAGACGTTGACTTGCTCCCATTTAGGGTTGCAGAAACAGCGTCTTTTCCTCTCCTGAACCTCTCCTCCTTTAGCCGCTCGTGACATCTCAGCGCGTTAGCGTAAGATGGCTGGCGCGTCCCATTTTACGGCTGCTAGCGGTTGTTTTCCGGAAATTGGTTGAACTAGAAGGCTAGTTCGAACCCTATAGTATTCTTAAAGGTCAATGTTGCCTGGTAACATGAATAACGGTCTGAAACAGCACTCGAAAGTGAAATTTGAGGTTAAATAGTGCTCATTTAGGCACCCATTTGGAAAATAGGCATTTGTAGGCACTTATAGGTGTTTAGGCACGATCGCCAAAAATAGGCATTTATAGGCACGATAAAAACACTATAAAAGCCCTTCTTAACCTCTAATTCGTGCTCATATATCAATGTGACGCGATAGGAACGCAAGGAAAAAAATAGGCATTTGCCTATAATCCGGTCTCTAGTGATGACGAAGAGCGACACTGGGATTCGGGCGCGTGGGCAGCGAGCTGGAGAAAGAGGAAGACGAGGTAGACAATCGAACAACCGGCCCAGGAACGGGTACTGTCTCTGTATCTGTTATTTACAATATATATATATATATATATATATATATATATATATATATATATATATATATATATATATATCTACGCACGCAAAAACCCCGCCGAGACTGTCCGTGTATCCGCTATTGCAATTACAAATATGAACCGAAAACACTCCTGTGCAAGCTGTGCTTTCAGCGAAAGGTTCGCGGATTGCAATTGCACACGGGGCCCGTATTTGGGACCCCTGATCTAGACTGTATATATTTCTGGATGCTCTGCCCACATGCGCTGGTCGAATGCAGAAACGTGGGGCGTACGCCTTATTCAACACAAATGGCTTATTTAGATGTCATGACCTGTTCGTGTAAAGCCGAAGGGCGAGCGCACAATATATAACAGACGTGAGTAGTTACTGCGCGTTTTTAAGACGAAAACCTTAGCTGTCAATGTTTCAAGGTCATGTCAGGATCAGGCTCATAAAATTGAAAACTACGTGAGCCCGCGATTTTAGCGACTAAATTCTCCACATCACTTTTCCGACTTCGTGTGAGTGAAAACAGTAATAAAACAAAACACGTGATCACACGAGATACGTGTCTCTTTTCTTGACTTCAACCTCGTGTGAGCCCCGGCGCACTAGGGGCGTGAAGAAGGACGACACGCATGCTTCACACCGATCTTGCGGCAACGACCCTGTCAAGTAAGCACGGTCTAGGTGGAGGTAGTTGCGCGAATTGTGTTCGCTTCAAGTCGATGCTGAGTCCCATTGGTTGCTTTTACACGCTGGGCTTTCGGTTCGTTCTTGCACTGCCGTCGCAGTTTGAAACTCCATTGCACGGAGCCTATCAGTAGCCGCCTGAACCAAGAGCGTCATTCCACTTCGCAGTGGGTCCAGCTCAGCTTTCGTATCCACATTCTTAGAAAATGCTAAGTATTCCCCTTGGTTATTTTTTTTTTGTTTTATGCAAGCATGTACGGTTGCACCTTGCGTATACCAAGCTTCATAAATGGCACCCTAAGTTACAAAGAGCCTGCATTTAATAGCCTAGTGAGTTTCTGACCCTACAGTGATTTGTTTTTATGTAAAATCTCGGCATTCTTTTGGGAGAGAGTTAGTTGCCTGGTCTCCTCCCAGTCTTCAGCTCCTCGGTTCCTTATATTGACTCACTGGAAACATAATAAAGTGTATTTCGCAGTCGCAACTCTCACTACATCATTTGAAACAATTGGAACACTTCTGTAACTTATCTCGAATGCCGAAATTTTGGTAAAATAGATATTGAATATGCATTTGTGCGCATGCAAGGCAGTCAACGTACAGTTACCTCGAAAATATCTCCATATACAAAGTAAAGTACTGGCTAGTTGATCAATGTTCCGCTTTTTTTCTCATGCAACGGAAATTGGTACGGATACCATCTCACTACATCGAAAACCGATCACTTCGATCCTGATCACTCGTTCGTGATTTATTCTTGCAGACCTTTCCCAGGTACCCCGGTGCCCACAATTAAGCTTGATGACGCTTGCCGGACCCGTAAGTACCGCTGTTTCGATTTGCAGTACTAATATAAAGGCGAATGTTAACGAATCACGAGCATGCGCGTCTTTTGTTTAATTTACATCTCCCAAGATAGGGAAAGAATGTGGACAAGCGAGAAAGAAAAATAATAGATACGGCACGTATTCACCAACTTTTGTACATAACATGTTAATCCGCGGTGGATGAAAGATACATGAAAGGTGACTTTTAAGTTGGTCATAAAAGAGCCGCACACAAGTCTCAGAAACTGGTAGTGTAATAAGCACTTACCGTGATGAAGGATGGGCGAATTATTATGGTAGTTTTAGACAAATAATACAGCGTTTGGCAGCAACTCACGAAACAAGGGAATGATACAGTTCGTGTTATGACATAATGGTGGTGGTTGATTTGGCACAATCGAAAACGCACACAGAAAATTAAAAAAAGTGGTTAGCGAGTCGGGAACGGCCGATCGAGACGAGCGAGTTGCGTTTCAAAAAAACTGGAAATACCCTTGGATTACGGAGGAAGCATTCTTGAGGAGGCGAAACTGGGCTCGCGCAGGCGTCCTAATAAATCCACGGAATCGGGCACAGCACTGATGCGCCCTCTGTCATGAGAGTACGTGCATGCAAGACGTGGTGGCCAGAACGGTGGAGCATAGGGAAGACGGCCGAATATCGGGCAGGCTGGGTCCTGCCCCCGCTCTGTAGAGCTGGGAAGCCCGCCTGAGTTGCAGCCTCGGGGAGCTGTCTTCTACTTACTCCAGACGTCCTGCTGGCCGGTAGTGCGTCGAGCTGCCGGGACACGTCAGCGTTTGCGCCGCTGACCGTGAACAAGCCACGGCTTCCTGCTGTCCGTCCGTCCCGCCAGGTGCTCACAGGCAAGAATAGGTTGGGAGTGCCAGTTGTGCCAGGTGGCGCGTGTTTCATTCTGCCGGAGTCGGACGATGCCAGAGCGCTTCCCCTCGTCTGCGAAGTGCCTTGCAACAGCCGTCGAGATGCCCGGTGCCGGGATACTCAACGAACGGCGGCCTGTTGACAATGTTTGACAACAAGCGTAAGCGACCAACGGTTCCACACAGACGTTGATTGACGCAGTGTGAGAGACGCAGGTAGTTGTTGGCATAGAACTTAGTTTGTTTGGTGCTTAGACATAATTATACTCCGTTTTGCAAGCTGTTGGCAGCACTGCCAAAGGTAGAGCTCTCACGTTCAATCAGGGTTGTAGGAGCACATCAAATAGTCACTGAAATGCTTTAGCAACCAGGGCTACTTCACAAATTAATTACACAGAAAAATTGAAAACGTGGCTAGAATTGCTTTTTTATAAGTGGTCATAGTGTTTTATTCATTCGTGAAATTAATAGAGAAACCCCGCATGAACGCATATCTGCGGATGCTTGTTGTGAGGTGCCGATGCGCCTTTTTTAAACAAGGCGTCGCCCGAGGTAATTGTGCCTATGCAACATGTCCCTGAAGCTGGACGCATATATCGAATGTGTGCGATGTTCCTAAGCTAGCGAAGCAGATAGCCTTAAACGTTCTTGAAGGGCTTCGCGTCGAGTGCGGGGCCAGTGCAAGTGTGGATTCAGTTATCAAGAGAATGGGAAAACTTGCCCAGGTGAGACGGAGAACGCAGACATGGGCATACTAGGGTGAAGCGTTGTGGGAAATGTGATCGGATGATGAAGCGGGTGGATTTTGACATGAGCTTCACGCGAAGGGTGGTGCAGGGGTTTTGTGAAAAATGTGAAATTTGAACTAACGCCAAAGTGATGCAGCGTTTCAAACAGGACGAGACGCTACAGACCGTATCCACAACGGCGATGCAGAGGATGCTGAAACACGGCCGTTACTGAAGGATCTTGGATTCAAGTACAAGCAACGCTCTCGGAACGCACTTCGCAAAGAAGTGACCCACATCTTGCATTGCCGCCACCTGTACATGCGGTTGGTGCTACGCTACGTTCAATTCGTGATGAGGACGATCAGATATGAAGCCTTCTAACTGGCTCAAGGTAATTTTTGCATGGCGCCTACCCGTCGGGAACATTCAAGCCTGCCTTCTGGCGACAATTTTCCCGCAGGCACGAGGGCTGGGATAGTTGAGTTAGACAACTTTGGTCTAACCACAACAGTGGAAAAAAGGGTAATGTGTCCTTTGCCTTTGTCCATCAGCCAGCGTCATCACGATGCAGGGTTCACCCCTTATTGAGTCCGCTTGCACAGCTCCTTCCTGAAGCTTCAAGTGCACTAAGGGATGAGAAACCGGGCGGCATAGACGAAGGGTAAGCGCCCTGGGTCAGACATGGTGGTGAGGTTTACGCCATGGGTGAAGCTAACCTGATTTTTTGGGCCCAGCTGAGTCAATGCCGCCAGGCGTGTTCTACCATATACCCGCTCTACATAGCAGCGCAGCAAGACCGACGCCTCCCGACAAGGCTTCAGTGTCACCACTTGCAGTTGTGCAGTGTAACCTCCCCGCACGGCTTGCGGACTCAGGCCAGTTGGGCCTGGGGGGCACATCCCCCGCACCGCATGCAGGAGGGGGGTACGCAACTCGCGCGCTTTTGCCGAGAGCCACAGGAGAACATAAATTTCCACCAGTGTTTCCCCCCTCACTACTCCACGGACCCTCCGACTCTAGGTCCCTCAGCCTGAGCTCACCCTCTTAGGCGTGAGGGCATAAGGAGCCACCCAGACGTTGCCTGTGGCGCACCACGTGGAGGTGGAGGGAGCTCAATGATTTAAAGGTCACGGCTCCGCCCAAGCTGGATTACATGGACACGTGAAAATCCACATCGTCCCGACGCCAATGAATCATGAATGGAGCTGGACTCGTCTCGAACCAGCAGCGAGATCCCACTCCCGTATCGGCCTCCTAATTGGCTGGATAACAGGGGCTCGCAAGTTCCACCTGCCTTAGCGGTACGACCTTGGATGCTCGCCGGTTGTAATCGGTTAATGCTCGGCGTCCGCTCTCTGTGAACTTTGATCACTAACCACGACCCCAGGCAATGGGTTTCCGAGGCCCGCCACAAAGCTCAGGCGTGGAAAATCCAGGTAGTGTACAAAGGCACATTCAATAGTAAATGTGTCAACCAGCTGTGTGTTCAAATCGTCCCACGTAGCCAAGCTTCTTTCCCAGTTTATATACCATGTCTGAGCGTTGTCTATCAGGTAGAAGTAGATATTCCAAAGCTAGGCGTCTGAGGTGCTCCATTGGTTGTACTTCATGCAGCGTTCGAACTGGTCCAGCCAATCTTGGGCGTCTTCGTAGGCTTCACCATGAAAACACTCACTAATGATAGGATTTCGCAGTGTCACGTGTGAATGAGCTGTACTGGCCATGGTGGCTGAAAGGGGCAAGTAATTGCTGGAACTTTCTGGCAGCGAATTGAGCTCGGGCGCCAGGCCTAGCCGAAGGCGACTGGGATGGATGGATAAAACTTTATTGAAACAATTAAAGTGATTGTGGTTGGGCCCCTAGACGTCCGGGAGCCCCCTGGCCGACATCTCAAGGCAGGCGCGGTCGACCAGTCTCAGCTGGTCGTCCGAGCCAGTGGCCCGAAGAGCGGCCTCCCACGAGGAAAAGGAAGGATTGGGAATGGGGTCTACCGCCAGCGGCTTTGGGCAGCTCCACAAACAGTGGAACAGATCCGCCCGGGGAGCCCCACAGGTGGTGCAATATGGTTGATGGAGAGCTGGGTAGAATAGATGTGCCAGATAGGGGGAAATAAATGTTTTCGTCTGGAGCTGGCGCCAGACCGAGCTCTGATTAGGGGAAAGGGAGTAGTGAGCGGCAGGCAAATCTCGTCTGCCGTTCCTGTAATAGGACGTAATCTGATGTAGGTGCAGATTCCCTCTTCTAGCTTTTTCACGGGTTTGGGTGAGCGGTCCTCCAGGGTCCGGATGGAAAGACCTCGGACATGCGCATTAACGCGCTCATTCCCGGGGATACACTCATGCCCAGGCACCCACGTGATAGTCACCGGATGGGGAAGCGAAGGAATGTTTCGCGAAATGCGTGAAACCGTGTTTGGTGCTATGCCTTGACGGAAATATCGATAGGCGCTTTGTGAAACAGGTGCAGATTTCTGTAATGGTAGAATCTGCGGCCGCATGCGCCACTGCTAGGGCTAGTGCGACCCCCTCAGCCACGTCGGGGCGAGCCGTCTTAAGGCGACTGAAATGGTGGACCGGTGTGTTGACGCGTGGTGGCGATTACGGGCACCATCGTCGGCTCCGCCAAGGGGTGCCAACCATGAAGCCTACCCAGCACCTCCACCAGTGTGACGACGCGGGATCGACGGCCACACGGAGAACCACAAATACACTTTATGAATCACTGAAACGACTGCAACGATTTCTTGTTACCTGCGCTCGACCAAAGAACACTCGCTTTGCTTCGTTGTCGTCGCCACTGGCACATAGACGCAGCAATATTTTGTTGGCTTTCCGCAGCTGGGGGCCAGAGGAGACAAATGATACGCTCCGTGCGTCCCGACTACGTTCTGTGGCTTGGGGTAATCACCGCTTCAGCTCCAAAATCTCTTTTTCTCTCTCGTGCGCTTCTCGCGCCTCGGCACGTTCGACCTCACGTTCGGCTTCAGCGCGTTATTTTTCCTCTTCCACTAGCCGCAACGCCTCTTTCCTAGAAGAACTCAAGTCCTTCCTTACGATTAGAAGCTTGCCGAGTCCATCCCTAGGCCTGGAAAATTCGTGGTATCCTGGCAGGCTCGCCAATCGCCACGATTTTCCGTGGTCTAGAGAGAGACAGGACAACTCTGGGCGATACAAATTTACCTAAGAAGCAAAAGGCGAACACGCTACAAAACACTTAAAGCACAGCATCCCTATATACACACTGGATAATACATATACGAATACCAAGAAGCACCAGCTATTCTTGATATCAGTTAGACAATATTCAGGAAAATGGAAACGGAAAGATCCTTTGCATCTACATTGATTCGGTGGCCCTTTTCCGGACGTGGGGTCAGACGTCGGTCATGGATTGTTGAAGCGGCTTGGCTATTGGCCTCCGTGACAATGACGGAGTTTCTTCGCTAGTGAGGCGCCAGACCAGCGTGGCACTTGATGCGGTCGGCAGCGTGCCGAGCGAAGTGCAGCACGAGGTGGATGGACATGGACTTGGGGTGCACACAGGTGACGGCTGCGAGGTGTAACCCAAGGTACCACGATCAGGAAGCACGTCTACAGGTCCATAGCTGGAGAAACAACTGCCGGGCTTCGCGCACACGTCCACCAACAAGCTTGCTCTTCGTTTTCCGCTGCTGCCGCTACTTCTCATCGCATGCTCTTTCTAGCTGAGGCGAAGAGGTTGAGGAAAGGAAAAGACGCAACTTCTGCACGGCTTTCTAGCTCCTTCCATGCTATTCCTCTCCCATCTCTTGTTTTCTTCACGTGCTGCTTCTCTCCCAACAGACGTCTTCCTCTTCTTTGATATACTCTTGCTTGTAACAATTTAACATGTGGATACAGACACATCACCACTTTCATCGATATGCTAATTTGTGTATTTAACAAAAACTTACTCCATTTTAAGAGATTATTTAGTGTTTTGAAATCTGTACATTCTTACCTTTTGCTATGTTCCACACCTACACCTAACACAAAACACATCTCATCTTTGAACAGAAAGTTGTACGCTGTGCGCCTGAGTGCCAAAAACCAACAGACCGAGTAAGAGCGGAGCGTATTGGACAAGAGTGTCTTGTAAGTACTGGGCATTTATTAAACAAACGAGTAACATAGGATACAGGGTGGCTGTGCTCCTTGAAGTACTGTCATGAAGCCCACAATTCATAATGCTGACGAGAAAATTTGGAGCGTTATTTTAGTGTATTATACTGTCGCGAATATATTTCCGAGACATTTACAGTGGTAAATAGTTAAACAGTCAATATGGTGGTTGTTGTTAACAAGCTACGTCGCACTCCTCTTCTTCCCTGATTTCAGCATAGTGGTAGCTGCGACACCGCAACAATATATACAGCATTTATTAGATAAAAAGAACGAATTTGGACTAAAAGCTACTGCTGCCTGTACGGACGAAGTCTACAACATCCGGATAATGTGTGCAATGAATTATGCGTGATACCATGCTGATAGTTCCTCCATTCATTATTGTTTGTTTTCATCTTTCTGTTACCCTGGCCCGGTTAGCGAGCATGACTTGTGGTTATAGCGCAAGCAGTTTTTTTAGGAGCGAAGCTCCTTAGCCCACACCCCGCCGGCGCCGTCGCCGCCGTCGAAACTCCCTGCCGCATCAGCGCTCACACTCCTCTCCCACCTGTCTTCCTCTTTCTTCGTCTCTGCCCTCTCCCCCTCAAACCGTCGAATGCGCGTTCCCGCCACCGAGCGTAGCAGACGCTCTTCGCGCGTGCGGCGCAAAAAAACACTTCGCTCTAATAAACGACAGCAAAATTACCATTTCAGCTGCTCACTAAACATGGATAGTCAATGAAGCGAAGCGCGACGTTCCGTCGCTGCCGTCGAAGCTCCCCACCGTATCACCCCTCGCACACCTCTCTCACCTGTCTCCCTCTCCCTGCGCACTCACTCGCTCAGTCGTTCCCACCCCCGAGTGCACCAGACGCTCTCCGCACCCGCTGCCCACCCTACCGCGTTCATGAAATCCAGCAGCGTGATCAGGCGCAGAGGCGCGCTTGCGTCCTATTTATATGGAGCTTAGCTCATCGTTTGTATTTGTACACGGAACAACTGCTAGTTTTTTAGGAGTGAAGCTCCTTAGGCCCGCACCCCGCCGCCACCGCCGTCGAAGCTCCCCGTCGGACCGAAACATAGGTTTACATATACGGTACATAGTGTTCATAGCGCGCTTATAGGTTTAAAATAGACCGCACTCTGTTCGCGTATCTGTCTGTCCTTCCGTCCTCCGTGCATCTGTCCATCCGTTCACCCGTGCGTGCATCCATCCATCCGTCCCTCCATCTGTTCGTCCGACCGCCTGTGCATCCGTCCACCCGTCCGTCCGTCCCTGCGTCCGTCCGTGCATCTGTCCATCCGTCCGTCTCCGCATACGTCCGTCCATCCCTGGATGGATGGACTGACGAACCGACAGTTGGATTTCATAAAGTTTCTGGATATCGTTTGTTATTTCGTCAATGGAGCTTCGCTCCATCATCAGCATTCACTTTGTGGATCGGCTGCCATTTTTTAAAATTTTTGTGCGAAACAGCGTCGCATACCATTGCCAAATACACCCCCTCATCCTACGTAAAAGTATCAGACTACCTGGAGACGTCTTGGTCGGGCAAGCTCACCTTGTTTGAGCCGGTCAAAGCCGCGAAGTCGACAAGACGTGAGGGCGCCCACAGATGGACAAACGAACAAGAAAAAAGAAACGTATGGCAGATCGACCACAGTGAAACCTGAGGAAACGCGTCGTGCATGCTCCCAGCGATTCTCGTTCGTAGAGTTCCCACTGCTTCGTTCACCAAAGCGTCGATTACGCCGATCTCTTAGAAAAGCATGTTGGTTTGTCCCGGCACGCGTAGACTCTTCTTACAGAGATTCCCCTAGTCGGTGCGCGACATGTGCGCTACATTGTGCTGCACTTTATCGACTTCCTGCTTCTAACGCAGTTGATACACGCGGGTTCTGTAGCGATTTCCGTTACTTTGTGTCACTCATGAGATGTAGCACCCCAGCGCCCGCAATCCGCAGGGTAAGGGCTATCGCTCGCTCGACGTGGAGGTGCCGCCCTTTCTCGCGCGTCACCAGAGTCAGTTGCATGCTTCCAAATGTTTGTAGTAATATTTACTTCATATTTCCAAAGTGTTCTTGGTTATTTTTGATAATCATAATATTTGAGATCATTGTTTACTTTAGCCCGTTTTTAGCCCGTTTTAGCGCTTTACTGCCACCGTGATCACGCCACATGCGATGTATGAATGGACGACAAGCCAGGCCCCTGAAATGCTTCGCACTTCAGATTTGTTCTTTGTGCCGATGATCGCAGCGTTGCTGTTGAGACGATTGCGACACTGTGGCGCGATGACGAGGGACCTCTCGCGCGTAGGGCGTGTCACATATAGGAACATGACGTAGAATAGTAAGGCTAGAAGAAGAGAACAACGAGATCGAAGCTATATAATAGAAGATTACCAGTGCATAGGGGCCCTACGTGTTCGATCGTGAGTGCGTGAGCTGGGTGCGGGCATCGCCTGCTTGTGTTACGGGCGCTGCGGCTCTCGTTCTACGGCATCGCACCGTAGGCTCCGGGTTTTCAAGGACAAGTACAGGGAACCAGATGACAATCACGAGAACCCAAAGCGGCCAGGGAGCGTCATCGGCTTGTGCCCCGAGCGCACCGTCCTACGGCACCGCACCGTAGGCCTCACGTGAGCCAGTTCTGTTCCAGAGAGACGCTGGCCAGTGCAAGTATCTGCGACGAGCAGGTCACTGAACTCCAAGCCTCCCAGCCTCAGCGACAACGCCAGCTTGCCTTCCTCACCAGTGAAGGACGGCGTCACCAACTAGGACGCCGGCGTCAATGCCAGTGCCCCCCCCCCCAACCCGCATCGCCTCGCCCCATCATGAATCGGCACACAACGCCTTGTGTTTCGTAAGCGACGAACGCTTCGTACTTTCTAGTTTCTTGTTGTCTGTATCGTAGCGCTATTAAGGCGAAAGCCTTTAATGTCTCATGCTCACGTCCTCCCGGTGTCCGTCCGTCCGTCCTTCTGTCCGTCCGTCTGTCTGTCTGTCCGTCCGTCTGTCCGTCCGTCCGTCCGTCCGTCTGTCCGTCCGTCTGTCCGTCCGTCCGTCCGTCCGTGTGTCCCTCCGTCCGTCCGTCCGTCCGTCTGTCCGTCCGTCCCTCCGTCCGTCCATCCGTCCGTCTGTCCGTCCGTCCGTCTGTGCGTCCGTCCGTCCGTCTGTCCGTCCGTCCGTGCGTCCGTCCGTCTGTCCGTCCGTCCGTCCGTCCGTCCGTCTGTTCGTCTGTCCGTCCGTCTGTCCGTCCATCCATCCGTCCGTGTCCGTCCGTCCGTCCATTCGAGCTCTGGAACGGAGCCAGGTGGCCGCCGGGATACGCAAACGGACGCTGGTCGCGTCGGACTCTACAGCGCTCGCGCTTTGCTTGCGTAGCGTCGCTGTGCCCAGCGTTTGCACGGAACTCCGACTGTTGTCCGGAGTTCCGTGACAGGCAGGCTGGGCGATTAATAATAATAAGAGTTGTACTTTGTTAACATTTTGAGACAGCAGCAATGCAATACAAAATTGGCCGGCCAAAGACTTGTGGCGACACAATCTGCGCACAATACCGCGCAGCATCCACCTTGCTATCAGGCAGCCCGGGCGTGACACGACCACACGCTTCACTGCAATCGGATAAGCCGCAGCGCCACCGCAGCGTCAACCCAAGGCTTACGTCACCAGCGGTGGCTACAAAACCAGCCTGCCAAGATTGGAAGCGCATCATTTTGTTCCACTACCTCTGTCGAGCGTAGCGTCAGAATGCTCTCCCGAAGCTGTTACTGTAGTTGAATAAATGCTCGTTACGTTTTCATGTTGGGATGCGTCTTTCCGTCGACTCGGCATCCCACATCTGGTGACCCGGAAACCGAACTAACCGCACCGCCATGGCCGACGCAGAAGCCCTCACCGCTCTGCGCCAGCAAGTGCAACAGCTTCAACAGGAGCTGCAAACCCAGCAACAGCAGCATTCCCGCAACGCCTCCACAACCGAGGCCGTGCCTGCCGGCTCCGCTGAGGACGTCAGAACTCCTACAGAAGGCATCCCGCACGCTGCCTCCTGGCGTGTTGCTGTCAAACTTCCGCCGTTTTGGGTGGACTCGCCCGAGGTCTGGTTTGCCCATGTCGAGGCCCAGTTCTCCCTGGCGCGCATCACGCAAGACCGGACCCGCTACGATTACGTCGTCGCCCACCTGGAGGCACGTTATGCCAACGAGGTCCGGGACATCCTCGCCTACCCACCAACGGCCTAACCTCTATGAACACCTGAAGACTGCACTTATCCGCCACCTGTCGCTCTCGGAGGAACAGAAGCTACGACAACTTCAGTCCGCAGAGCTTGCTGAGCGCAAACCTTCGCAGTTCCTGCGCCACATGCGTGCGCTCGCGGGCAACATGCAAGTGCAGGATTCCTTCCTGCGAGCGCTTTGGCTCCAACGACTTCCGCCACACGTCCAGGCAATCCTGCAGGCTCAGGTTAGGCTACCTCTCGACGAACTTGCGGAGATTGCTGATCGCGTCGTCGAGGCCTTCTTGCCGCAGTTGTCGTCCACCATCCAGGCGGTCGCCGCACCGCTGAACACAACGGAGCTCGCGCACCACATCGATAACATCGAGAGACGGCTCCGCTCCATTCAGTGACACCTCGATCAACACCCAAAGACGCGTCCCACGCCTCGATCAACACCCAAAGACGCGCCCACCCAAAGACGGCCTACTCGTCAACGTCCAGAACAGCGCGCTCGGCGCTTCCACCGTCCATTTCCTCGGCCATGAAGTTTCGTCAGAGGGAACTCGACCCTTGCCTGAACGCATCTCTGACTTGCAGAAGTACCCTCATCCCACCACCGCTAAAGACCTTCGCCGTTTCTTTGGCATGCTGAACTTTTTTAGACGCTTCTTACCGCACGCCGCCGACTACCAGGCGCCCCTTCATGATGCCTTGGCTGGTCTACGAGGAAACCGACCCGTCACATGGACACCGACGTTGGTGCAAATTTTCGAGGAATGCAAGGCTGCTCTCTGCACCGCCACGCTTCTCTCCCATCCCGTGCCTGACGCTCCCTTGGGACTCTTCACAGACGCCTCTGGTTTCGCCATCAGCGCCGCCCTCATGCAACGCGTGGACAACACCTGGCATCCCTTGGCGTTCTTCTCCAAGAAACTCAAAACGACTCCCTTCAACCGCCAGTTCCACTGACGAAACCACGACCACCACCCCGACAAATTTGCCAGCCTACTACAGAGAACTTCTGGCGATATACGAAGCAGTGCAACACTTTCGCTATATTCTCGAAGCACAGAACTGCACTATCTATACCGACCACAAGCCTCTTACCTACGCCTTCTCTCAACGTCGCGACAAACTCCCGCCTGTACAGCTGAACCAACTCTCGTTCATTGCGCAGTCCACCACCGACATCCAACATGTCAGCGGGAAGAACAACGTAGTCGCCGACGCGCTTCAGAATCACTTTGCGATGTTAAATTCCTTAAACTAAAGCAATGCCCAGCTATTTGCGAAGATACATGCCAATACATACATACATTCTGGCAGATACATACATTCTGGCAGTGGAAACGGGAACAGCACAGTTGTTTTAAGCGGGAACCTACACCACACCTTCGAGTAAGCCAAGCGCGCTTTTCTGCGACGCCGTTAAAATGCGCCCGTTCGTTAGTGTTTTGCTCATAGGTGTGCTTCACAGCAAAGCAAGCACGGCGCTACAGCGCTTCAGAAGGGACCAGGCAATGCCTGTGCACCTGCGCCAATTAGCTTCGATGCGCGGCCGCACCCTCTGCTCTCGCACCCCGTGGAGCGCAGCAACGCTGGGTCATGTTCGTATATAAAGTCGACGACACTGTACACGGCTAGCATTTCAGTTAGTGTGTGGTTGAGGCGCATAGTGGGTCCGTTAGTTGAATGGTGGTACGTGGTAGCTATCTTGTGTTGGGCGTAACAGAGGCCCAGCATATCATCGCCCATAATCAACAGAACGTAACGGCCACGATGAGTTAGCATCTGGCGAGTGGCGCCGTGCCGGTGCATGACGTCGTGTAGTTAGAAGTCGGCAACATTCGCAGCACAGCTGGTGGTCATCACTTACGCGATGACATATGTTGGCGTATACTATGTTGCCAGGGCAATGGACAGTAAGCGCTGTCCTGTCTGCATTCTTCTTGTGTGTGTTTTTTTCGGTGCGCTTCAACCAAATTTTCAACCATGAACATCAACCAACTAGCCCAGCTTGCCATCTCGCTGCAATGGACTTAATTTTTTTTTATGAGAAAAGGACACCTCGCAAGAAGGCTGAGGTCCACACGGAATATCGGCTCTGTGGGGGTGTCAATAGGCTGAAGCAAAAGAAAAAAAAACAGGAGACACGCTCACAAAAGTGACATAAGGGCGCACAGAACGAGAAAGTCGGCATTGACAAGCGCCGCCTCACGCTATTGTAAGTTTCAGTGATGTCCATATGAGCAGCAGTAGTAGCATCGCGAAGCTGTTGGGGCACGGCCAGTGAAAAATGCTTGAGAACGAGTAGTAAGAGCTCCGCACGATGACACTGAACGAATCAACAGTATAAAATTCCATCACGCGCGGTGAACATACCGGATGGTAGGGTCGGTGGGCGCGTAAATGAGGCGGTCCGTAATGCTCTAAGGGGATTCCTGGCGTTGCTAGCCGCTGATATGGAATAAGCCGGCGAGGGAGTGAATGGAGATGTCCTTTTCAGCACTGGTGTCGTCCGTTTTGCAGGTGTTTAGGCTTAATCACAATGGAGAAGACAGAGTGTTGTGCACGCAATGCCCAACGTGTGTGTCGCCCACGGCCAAGATATATTTAAAGAAAACGGTTATTGCAGAGTGAATTTCAAAGCCGCGGTTTAAATGGAACGTTAAAAAATTAAAGCTTCTATTTCTGTGACAAACAAAATAGCAAGAGAAAAAATTGGGCCGCTACCAGTGGCGTAGCCAGGAATTTTGTTCGGGGGGGGGGGGCTCGCATGTCAACACTACACACACACACACACACATATATATATATATATATATATATATATATATATATATATATATATATATATATATATATATATATATATGTATCTGTGTGTGTGTGTGTGTGATAGCGATGCGTATTTGCTTCTGCAGCATTTGAAATGTCTTAGTTGCATGACGGCGCTGTTGCAGCACAAAGTCTACTAAAAACTGGGATCTAATGAAATGCATAGTTTTTGTTTTCCCTTACCCTTCTCATCCTTCCCAGCACCTGTCCAGTGAAACGCGCCCGCTTGCCATTTGCGGAGGAAACAATTAAAAGTATTTTACATAGGGCTGCCCAAGCGAACTAACGAAAGTGTATGCAACTCTGGAAACGCAGTACATTCTTTGGAACCCATTCTTTAAGTGGCATTCTAATACCACCGAAACTTTACATTTCGCTCTTAATTCAACCTGACATGACGTTGCTGCATCACACGTTTCCTGAGAAGAAGGCCCTCATAATTTTCCTCTCCAGCTGTTCACCTTGAACAATAGTTCAACCAGGATCTATCACGCACCGCAATCGTCATGTATTTTTGCATGATTCCTGGAAATAAAACTTACTACGACTTTGGAATATGAAAGCTTCATGTGGGAAAGTTCGTATATTTACGTTACAATCGCTAGATGATTTAATCTAAGTCATGTGAAGAAGTCATCAAAAAACACAAATATATAAGTGAAGATATAAATTATAATAGAAAATAATGCACTAAATTTAAACCTGGCTATATTTTGCTTTGCTTTGCATGCTCCTGTTTTCCCGCTTGTGTTTGGAGATCCATCTACATAATAGATCGAGCAGAATTCACTACAAACGTCACAATTATCTTAGTTTCGAGAAGTTAATTGATCAAAATTTGTTGAAAACGGTCATCGAGTCAATTTTTCATGCTGTGTGCGCATGTTCTTTTACCCGCTATATTTCGCACTGTTAGAATAAGCTCATCCGCGAAATCTGGCAGCTTACTATAACAGAAAAAAATAACGAAGAGCAGCGTTACGTCTAGCAGACTTACATACATATGTGAGCTTTGTCATAGACACAGTGATCAAGTTTACCTTCTGGTAGTGCACATTGTAACTCGATACTACGTAAGTTTGTCTGTCCCGCCAGACAGTTTTGTCCACCTTTCCACATGACGCCCCACTAAAAATATACTGCTACACTTTCTTAGTAGAAAGTGCAACTAATAGCATTCATTTGCGAGAAAACTAAGCAAGCGTTCACACTCATTGCGAACCTTAATAATGCATGGTGCATGTATTGCTGAGATGAACTGCCGGTGGGCGAAATTATGACCTGCTTCTCTGAACGCAAACGAGTGACTAGAACCACAAGTGAAATGTAAAATTTCCTTTGGAATATAGGATGCTACCTGATGCTACTTAGACGACGCGATGTTTTGCGAATGAGCCCATATCATACTGCTTCGTTTCCAGAGTTGTATAGACATCCATTCACGCGCTTTATGAGATAATAACTTTTTACGCAGGACCTTTACACCATGCACTTATCCGAAAACATTACGCTACTGAGTCACGAGACAACGTAGCTCACATAGACAGTTGTGCTTCTGTGGAATACACATTAAATATAGATTTTTATTGACCTCGTAATACTCGCATTTATAAAAGACAAAAAGAAATGCAAAGCAAACAAAATTTTCAAAGCGTAAGCCACCGCAGTGGCACAATAGTTACGGTGCTCGACTGCTGACGCGAATGATGTGGGTTCCATCCCGGCCGCGGCGGTGGCATTTTTATGGAGACGAAATGCTTGAGGCCACTGTAAGTGCGCGAGCCTCCTTGATTTAAGTGCTTGTTAAGGAACACAAGCACTAGACCTTTTCCTAGTCCTCCACTACGAAGTGCCCGATAACCATACCGTGGATTCTGGGCACGTCAAACTCCACAAATTATTATTATTAGTAGTATTGAAAAACGCCGGGCAAACTGAACTCAAAGTAACAGCGCTGTAGAAATGGAACTATTCTAGCGAGATCATACATATGTGGCGCTTTTCTTCTAAAAAAGCCAAGCCCGCTTTAACTGAAACTGAAAAAAAACGCAGTTTTTTGCTGCGGACAATATGGTCGGGCCAGCTCCAACATCTTTTTGCCAGTGCGCTCATGTCACCAAAGTACCTCAAATCTATATTGCGGCTAAAATTTATGTAGCCTACTATCGTCAGTATTACAGAGTAATATTTGTATTTTGCTTTTAGAGATTGTAAGATTTCATTTGGGCTTGACTTAGCTAGTAAAAGAAGTCTAAATCGCAGCAAATGAACGATACGGCAATATTTTGCGACAAAATTAACAGCATGCTTGTGCTTCCGTCTGTGCCGCCTTTTGTTGCATTGGTGTAACGACGATAACTAGACTTGCAGAGCGAGCGGTTCTACCAGGGAAAATGCGCACCATTTTGGACTGCCGGCAGCGTTTTGTCGTTCTTGGCATCTTGAGGGCCTTCAGAAAAATGCTTGTTTGTTTGTTTTTGTTTGTTTGTTCGTTCGTTCATTTATTTATTCGTTTGTAGCCTGAAAACTGTTTCAGCTCTTCTTCGTCTTCTTAGCTCATTTGATTTCACGCCGTTTCAGATAGCTTTTTCTTCAAGGAATAAAGCGCTGCCCAATACCTTCATTTCAGTTGTCTTCTATTTCAAATATGTCGTCTCGGAGTGAAAGAAGGCCATTATATATAGCGCAAAGGTTGTCGAATGAAAACATTATAGGAAAGCAACTAGGACCCAAGTGAAACAGATTAGACCCGGTCACGTTGGTTGTCTTGGTCGTGTTTGTTGAAGCAGCACGGATTTAATGGTTCTTACCCAGTTTGATCCAAGCAGGTAAGAGATTTCGCTGACTTTTTTAAATTCAACACTGCATTTTTGAGTTCACGTTACGATGAGGAATGGTCCCATTTTGATTACGATTCGTTTAAAAGAGAAATATACTTTGGCACGTTTTACGCTCCCGTGAAATTTAGCCCTTTTCTGATTTAAGGAAAAAAACACGCCACATATATAGCAAAGACATTCACCATGCTTTGGCCGAAAGAGGGCTGTTCGAAGCACTATCACCGTTAGAAGGAAGTAATTTTGGCAAAGCAGGATTGCTAGTACATTATAGTCCCGTTAGCAGCGTCGTCGATGTGGATTCGCTTCTTGCACAGGAAAAAAATGGGTGTGTTGCAAAGATTCACCTAAAAAATGTCAGCTCTCTGGCAACACTGAATACATCAGAGCAACTTTGAGGCCAGAGTGGTCAGTTAAGGAGTGAATCAAGGGTGATCTCCCACCGCCCTTACTTATCCACTGGGGGAGGCACCCCCCCGCTGATCGGCGTACCCTAGCAGCCCAAATTAGTAGATGCCTTTCGTTCTAGGAATACAGTGCATTGCCGGGGACAAAACACGCGGCGCGCGGGCCACTTGGTAGCGGCCCGCGCCTTCAGACAGAATAGCCTTGCGAGTTTGCTAAATAGTATTCGCATTATTTTCTCGCTTACTACGTATAATAGCTCTTTGTTCAGGCAAGCTACAGAGACGGGACTGGTCTCAAGTGTTTTGTGAGTGTGCGCGAGGCACCCCATGCGCTCATGATAAGTTGCAACATCACCGTGAAACGAAAACTTCATATTTCACAATCGGCGTCCAGATTTTCGTCATTACGAAAATCAGTATCCATATGTTTTCCGAGACCTGACGTCAAATACCCTTCCGAAATGACCCATGCAGGAGAGGATTTCTTTATTCTTTCAAGAGGCAACGTTTGGCGACATTTTGATTCACTCAAAATGTTGCCAAACGGAATCCACCATCTTATCTTCACTGTCCTCCCAGCACTTGTGGGACTAAATTTCGTTGCTGCGGCCCACTAGTTGAGGTTTGTTGGAGGCCCCTTCTATATATTTTAATCCAGAGCGTCCTGCGTGTCAACAATAGTTACTCCTTCGCGGTGACACGGCTAAAATGGCAATACAAGGCACTACGCTTTCTTTTGAAAGAATATTTCTTACGGTATGATGCGCTGCGCAGCCAGATACAGGGCCACCAGGGGTCCAAAATGTTCACACCGAAGTGCCTTTTCGACTGCGAAAAGCAATTTTCTGAAAAAAAATCTAGGATGATTTCCGGCGCAGCTAGTTCTTTTGGTCGGCGATACATCACAATACGAAAAAATTTCGGGGGCGGGGGGGGGGGGATGGCTGAAGCCCCATAAGCCCCCCCCTGGCTACGCCCCTGGCAGCTACGCACGTGTAGTGCGAATACGGTGGAAACAGCGGAGCTGTATGCCTTCGCTTGCATGTCTGCAACATAACACGCTTTGCTTCCCACACTCGCCTACCTTACCGATTACCTTGAACGCTTTGCCATTTGTCCTCATTTCCATCCCGCTCACCCTCACATCACCCCTCCTTAACTCACTTCAATTTTCCACCATTTGATGCGCTATCCATTGGCCAAGCTTTGCCCCGTCATATACTCTTTTGGCTCCTCATTTTGCTTCTCCTCACCCTCACTTCTCTTTCCTATCCACTTGCGATACTACAGCATTCATAGCTACTGTATAATTTAACCCTAACCCACTTCGTGCCCCCGTCCTCAAATTTCAGTTTGTGCAGAGGCGGTAAGCTACCTTTGAAGAGTCCTGCATATTCAATTTTATCAACATATTTTTATTTGCTTTGCAGATTGTTGCGTTTGCTGCCGTCAGAGAGATGGGTATTGGTGCCAATTACACGTGCGAATTGGGCCTATGTGACAATGCAAACGAGTGTATGCCTTCCGATCTGCTTATCGGCTGCTGGAGACATATACGCGAGTTCTGAAGAAATGATATATCACAAGATCTATGTCTGTGAAATAAACTGATGTTAGAGGTATTTTGATGTTCTGCACATTTCAAATAAATATCTTTAATATTTTGAAAAAGTTTAGGCCATCTTGGGGCCCAAGCTGGAGCGTGTAAATCTTTGAATGCAGTTTAAACAATAGAAAGAAATAGGACCATGTTGACCGAGCAAAGAACATCAGCATGCTCAAAAATGAACAAAAATTGAACATTCAACTTAGATAACCGGATAACATGCGCATTCATTCGGGTTGAATGTCTGTATGGAGCAAGAATATATGTCTGTGGCATCCGACAACACCATGGTGATGTATGAATAAAAAGTTTAGTCTAGAAACAATGAGCCCTCTCCCCCCGCTTCCCTCGCATCTATCTTCTGTTTACCGCAACAGTTATTTTCCAGTGAAAGCTGTCATGAGATCCCAACAGCAAATTTTGTGTCGTAGTTCTCCGCCGCTGCCAGTGGTGACCAGTCTCGGTAACTGCTATCGCACAAGATGGCAACAAAACGAAATAAGAAACAAAAAAAATCAACGATCGGATGGGATTAAGCCCGCGCGCTCTGCATTGTAGTCGAGTATTCTGCCCCAGAGCCAGCCTGTCACGAAACGTTTTCGCAAAAAGGCCCTACGCAGGCATCATGTTGGGCAAGAGTCACGCTAACATGTGCAATATATCGTGGGGGGAGGAGTAAAATAACCAGGTGGTACACACTGCGAACACCGTCGCTTAATTCTCCCAACCCATTACAAAGGGCTCAGCCATATTAAACGCGAGGTATTTCTTAGCGAACCAAAGGCACTTTGACCATTCCTATCTATATATATTTCTATCAATCTAGCTGCCTACGTCTGGGTGCTCTCGTGATCGCCTCCTTAGGTTGCTGTAGACGAAAATTCGAATGAATAGGTAGGAGGGTTTGACGAACACGGGTGCCTGGTCGTAACATGAATAACACAAAAAGAACCGGCAGATCCCACGCACTGTGGGAATCGATGTAATGCGAAGCAGCCAGCAAGGAGCAAGTCATGCTGTACGTAATATGCATGTCATTATTTACATGTTAGGACCTGTCACTTGTGTTCGTCATACAGTCATGTCGCGCAATACAAAATTTGGTGTATATCAAGCTAACGAACTAGATGCAAGCGCACCATGAGCGTGGTATACAAATCGCATTGTGGATGACATGCATGCCAAGATTTTCATGTTACCACCTGCAACTTATGTTCGCTGAATATTTTACCTCGAATCGCAGCGAGACGCGAGACCAATTTGCCTCCGTTTCGCATGCGTTCGTATTCTCGCGCTTTGCGCATCGTGCAGACGCCATCCGCGTTCCAGCGTTTAAATTGACCGACACTTTGTCAATTCCGTGGCCTCCGAGATTAGCCGGCTGCGACGGCGGTCGCAGCCGGCTAATCTCGGAGGCCACGTCAATTCTAAAGTGGGTTCCTCGAACGCCTGCGCCCCCCTGAGGCTGGTTCGGTCAGAATGAAACGTGATGCGCGCGTCTCCCTCCTTGCATGATGAGAGACGCTGGGCACAGTGACGCTACGCAAGCCAAGTGCGAGCGCAGTAGAGCCCAACGCAACCGTTGTCCGTTTGCGCGCCCCGGCGTGCACCTGGCGCCGTGCCAGGGCACGGCTGGACGGACGGACGGACGGACGGACGGACGGACGACCGGACGGACGGACGTGAGCATCAGATATTAAAGGCTTTCGCCTTAAAAATTTTGTGTATATCAAGCTAACGAAATGGCCACGAGAGTGCCATGAGCGTGGCATGCAAGTCATGTGCACATGACATGTCATGATTTCCAAATGACCACTTGGCATTTATGCTCGTCTACAGTCTTGTCACTCAAAATCAAATTTGGTGTATATATATCAAGCTAGCGAAACGGTCCTGAGAGTGTCATGAGCGTGGCATGCAAGTCATGTTGCACATGACGTAGCCATGATTTCCATATTACCACTTGTAATTTATCTCGTCTACAGTCACGTCACTGAATACCAAATTTGGTGTATATCAAACTAGCGAAACGGCCGCGAGCGTGACATGAGCGTGGCATGCAAGTCATGTTGCACATGACATGTCATGATTTCCATATGCCCACTTGGCATTTATGTTCGTCATACAGTCCCGTCACGCAATACCAAATTTGGTGTATATCAAGCTAGCGAAACGGCCGTCAGCGCGCTATGAGCGTGGCATGTAAATCATGATGTACATGACATGCAGGTAATGATTTTCTTATTACCACCTGTCATATATGTTGGTCATGCAGAAATGTCTCATCGTACCAATTTTTGGATATATCAAGGTAAGAAAACGGCCTCAGAAGCACTATGACCATGGCATGTAAATCATACTTTTTCATGACATGTTAGTCATGATTTTCATGATATTACCAATCAACCGTGTTTGTCATACAGTCATGTTATGCCATACCAATTTAGGTATAAATCCCATTAACGATACGGCCGGGAGAGCACAAAGTCGTAGGCTGCTAGATAGATAGATAGATAGATAGATAGATAGATAGATAGATAGATAGATAGATAGATAGATAGATAGATAGATAGATAGATAGATAGATAGATAGATAGATACGCTCAAAGTCGCCGAAGTTCGCTAAGAAATGCTTCACATTTAAAATCTTGTCATGTACGTTGTCAAACCTTTTCCTTCCGACACGTGGGGCGCATCCGCAAACGAACGGCCTAACAGAACGGCTCAATAAGACCATTACAGACATGCTTTCCATGCAAGTCGACGTGGACCACAGGAACTGGGACAGTGTCCTTCCTTTCGTAACTTTCGCGTATAACACCGCCGTGCAGGAAACTACAGGATTTACCCCTTTCCGCTTGCGTCACGGCCGCGAGGTTACTACGATGTTAGACCGGTTAGACGTCATGCTTTTACCTGACGCCTTTGCGACCACCACCGAAAATGTCGCCCAGTATGCGCAACGCACCGAAGAAGCTCGTCAACTAGCTCGCTTGCGCATTCGCTCACAGCAACATTACGACGCTCACAGGTACAACCTTCGCCACAGAGAAGTCGCCTACCACCCCGGAGAAAAAGTGTGGATATGGAGTCCTGTACGTCAACGTGGCCGGTCGGAGAAACTCCTACGCTGTTATTTCGGCCCTTACCGGGTTCTTCAACGCCTCAACGATGTCAACTACCAAGTTGCCGCAGCGACTGGTGCACGATGCTCCCGCCGTGCAGCACAACCGGACATCGTCCACGTAGCCAGGATGAAGACGCATTACACACGCTGAAGACTTGCTCTTGCCTAAACATATTCGAAAGCATCGAGTCGATGCTTTTCGAGGGGGAGAGTAGTGACACGGACATTTAGTGGGTATCTGGCTGTTGCGCGGCTAGTTTCGCCATTATTTGTGCGTGGCGGAGAGATCGCTGGTGGTAGAGAAAGACGAAGACGTGCTGCTCGATCGGAGCTGTTCCGCTGTTTGCCGTGTTTCTACTTGTTTTCCATTTACTTACCGTGACAATATATTGTGAGTGCTGACTGTGTAGTTCGTCATGTTCACCTGATTGCAAATCATCATAATCATCATCACCGTCTTTTCTCGCCGGGTGTTCGGCCTTTGGCTCGCGCGCCTGTGTTATAAATACAACAATCGTTTATTCGTACCTGAAGTCGTCTCACAAGTGGTGGAGTGTGCTGTGGTTCCCTGCATTTTCACTGTCTGTTTGTCTGGAAGGTATTGCGGTCATTAACCGCGAATTATGCTGTCGTCTACGCAAAGTACAGACTCCGTATGTGGGTCCGGTGTTATGTAGCGCTAATGACAATCCGATTTACCCTATTCGACAGTGCGCTGCTCGTCTTCTTAACGACAGAATTCGCCATCATATACATGTTGCTCCGCTTTCTTCGTGTGCTATATTATATTAGGCTGAGACTTCCTGTCAGCCGCTTCCGCTGTCATTTCGTGCGGTCCGCCCCTGATTCGCAATATGTACACCAAGCATTCTAGTGAATACGATTTCTCGTCGCCTTAACTTGTCGCAGCGGCGGATTTAGTCATGCCGTAGTCATGCCAATCTCACCGCCTGCAACACGGCATCAGGGCCGCAACTACTGCCGGAGGGGTCCACTGTTGCCAGCCTTATCGACAACAGCACCGGTATGGGTCATCATCTCCCTCGTCAGTCGCAAAGTGTACTCCCGCAGGAGGTTCATCTAGCGCTCTCAAGGCCACTTCGAGTACAGATCTGACTCCACCCTAAACCCATGACTTACTGGCCATATTTAACGAAACAACAAACTTGTTTTGACGTTTGTTCGGATAGCTTGGGTCAAACTACGGCTGCCTCTCATCGCATCGACACATACGAGTCTCGTATCATTCGCCGTCGGCCTTACCGTTTGTCCTCTTCAGAACGCAAGGTTATCGAGGAACAAGTCAATCAAATGCTCGCACGCAGCGTTATCAAGCCTTCAGCAAGCCCTTGGTCTTCTGTTGTCCCAGTTATGAAAAAAGGACGGGCAGTGCAATTTTGCGTTCATTACAGGGCGCTGAACAAGATTACCCGGAAGCATGTACGTCCTATGCCTCGGATTGACGATGCCCTTGACACCTTGCAGGGTGCTGAATCTCTTTTCAAGCTTCGACGTGCGATCTGGCTATCGGCAGATTCCAATGCATGAGTCTGATGAAGAGAAGGCCGCATTTGCTACACCTGGTGGTCTCTTCGAATTCAATGTGATGCATTTTGGGCTCTGCAATGACCCAGCCACATTTGAGCGAATGATTGATATGGTACTGTGGGGCTTAAAACGGAAGACCTGTGTTGGTTACCTGGACGACATTGTCATCTGTTCGTCCAGCTTCTCAAACACCTAGAACGTCTAGACGAGGTAATAGGCAAAGCCCGTCTTCAGCTAAATACCAAAAAGTGTCACTTTGCGAGCCGCAGCATCAAAGTGTTGGGTCACACCGACAGCAAGCTTGGTATTGAACCTAATCCCGACAAGGTAGCCGCTGTGTTGCACTTTCCTATACCCACCACCCTGAAAGGCCTTCGCGGTTTCCTCAGCTTAGCGTCGTACTTCCGCCGGTTTGTCCGTGATTTCGGCACTACCGCAGCCCCTCTTCACAAACTTCTGACCACAAGTGCATCCATTTGTTTGGACGGATGACTGTGAAGCTGTTTTCCGGACGCTAAGCGATGCCTCATGTCAGGGTCCAGTTCTTCGCCATTTCGATCCCACAGCCCCGACTATCTTACACACTGACGCAAGTGGTCATGGAATTGGCACTGTCCTGCTGCAGCGCGACCACGCTTCGCAAGAGCAAGTGGTGGCTTACGCGAGAAGTACTCTCTCTCCAGCTAAACGAAATTATAGCGTCAGTGAACAAGAATGTCTTGCCATCGTGTGGCGTGTACGAAAGTTTCGCGCCTATCTGCACGGCCGCTGTTTTACAATCATGGCAGGCCATCATACGCTCTGTTGGTTGCCCTCTCTGAAGAATTTGTCAAGACGCCTCGGCCGCTGGGTGCTTCGACTGCAGAAGTATGACTACAATGTCACGTACATGTCGGGTAGGAAACACCAAGATGCCGACACTTCGTCGCTCTGTCTGCTGTCGCAAAATAACCACGAGGCACCTACCTTCCGTTCAGCACCTCTGAGCCAAGCGACCAAGCAGACAACCAGTCTTAGCCCGATGAAGTTCAGTGCGCAGGATGACTTTCTTGAGTCCGCAGACCTCGCCTCGCTCTAACGTGCAGATGCATAATGCCGTACGATGATCGATCGGCTGACTGGCTTCTCCAGTGCTCCCAACAGTCGCTTAAGACGACCACTCATGCGTTTGAAACTTCATGACGGAGTATTACCTCAGCAAATTTACCATCCCCTGGGTAAGCGATGGGTCCCGGTCATCCCTCGCTCACTTCGACTCCAAGTTTTAGAAGCCATTCAGGACGACCCGATGGCTGACCACTTAGGTTTGCACAAAACCTACGGTCGCATCAAAACTCACTGCTAGTGGCCTGGCTTATCCACTAGTGTTTCCAAGTACGTCGATTCCTGTTCGCCATGCAAGCACCGAAAACATTCGGACATCCCCGCGGGCCCTTTACAGACCTCTTCCGTTGACACCCGCCGGTCACCGCTGGATTGTTACTGCCGTGGACCACCTAACTCGCTAAGCTGAGACGGCAGCTCTTCATTCTTGCGCTACCTCCGAAGTCGTTGACATTGACCTGCGTGCCATTATTTTGCGCCACGGCGCCCCTCGAGCTCTCCGTAGTGATCGTTGCAAGACATTTCTTCCTCATGTTCCCGCTGCAGTCCTACAGGCATCTGACATCATCCGTACGACCACCTCGGCATATCATCCGCACACAAATGGTGTCACCGAGTGTTTTGATCGAACTTTGTCAGACATGGTCTCTATGTATATTTAGCCCGATCACAAGAACTGGGACACAATACTATACCTTTTATCACGTTTGCCTAAAATACTCCCATACACCGCACTACAAGCTACAGCCCGTTTTTCCTCGTGTATGGCCGTGCACAGTCTTTTGTTCCGGACATCGGCTTCTTGTCCGCGCCTTCTGTCCCATCTGCGTCCTTTTCAGAAGAGTTCACTGCCGCGTCGCCCGCTGCCGGGAAATTGCCCGCGCCAACACCTCTACCATTCAGGCCAAGAGGAAAGTTTGTTGTGATGCGACACGTACAGTTGCTTATTTCCACCCAGGTGACGAAGTGCTCATCTGGACACCTTTTCCCACAACGGGGCTCTGTGAAAAATTCGTTCACAGATACCTGGATCCTTATGCCGTGCTTGAACGAACATCCGCCGTGAATTACCGCGTCGCCCCTGTAAGTGCGGCTTCTGACCGCTCTCGTAGCGGCACTGAGATTGCCCATGTGGCCCACCTGAAGCCCTATATGCCGGCGCTCGTATACATACTAAATGGACGTCTTGCTGACCGCTTTCGCGACGGGTGAGATAGCGCGATCGCTGACTTTGTAGTTCATCATCTTCACCCGTTCATACAAATCGTCGTAATCATCAATATCGTGTTTGCGTGCTGGGTGTTCGGTCTCTGGCTCGCGCGCCTGTGTTTTAAATGCAACAATTGTTTCGTCGTACCTGACGTCGTCTCACTATATATATATATATATATATCAGTGATGAAGAGGTGGCAAGGACTACGCATCATTTTCATGAAGTTCTGCCCAGAGTTTAAGCTTTAATCAAACAATTGTTTTTCATTACAATGTGTACATGTGTGAAATTGCATTAGGTGTTTGAAAGTTTATTTACAAACATTTTTTTTTTCAAATGACAGAAGTTTCATATTGTTTATAGGAATGCATTGTAGTATGAAGGTATGAAGGTATGCTGACATGAAAGAGAAAAGATACGAACAAGCGGAACGCTAGCGTGCGAGCTGTCTGCATCTCCCATCTTACCGTGTCGCATGCCTTACTTTTAAATGCGAAGCATTTCTCAGCGAACTTCAGCGACTTTGAGCGTATCTATCTATCTGTCTATCTATCTAGCCGCCTACGACTTTGTGCTCTCCTGGCCGTATCGTTAATGGGATTTATACCAAAATTGGTATGGCATAACATGACTGCATTGCAAACATGAATGACTGGTCATATCATGAAAATCGTAACTAACTTGTCATGAAAAGTATGATTTACATGCGATGGCCATAGTGCTCCTGAGGCCGTTTTCTTAACTTTATATATCCAAAAATTGGTACGATGAGACATTTCTGCATGAACAACATAAATGATAGGTGGTAATATGAAAAAACATCACCTGCATGTCATGTACAACATGATTTACATGCCACGCTCATGGCGCACTGACGGCCGTTTCGCTAGCTTGATATACACCAAATTTGGTATTGCGTGACGTGACTCTATGACGAACATAAATGCCGAGTGGTGATATGGAAATCATGACCGGTCATGTGCAACATGACTTGCATGCCACGCTCATGGCACGCTCGCGGCCGCTTCGCTAGCTTGATATACACCAAATTTTGTATTGAGCGACGTGATTGTATGACGAGCATAAATGAGAAGTGGTAGTATAAAAATCTTTACATGGCATGTGCAACATGACTTGCATGCCACGCTCATGACACTCTCGGGGCCATTTCGCTAGCTTGATATGCACCAAATGTCGTATTGAGTGAAGTGACTGTATGACGAGCATAAATGACAAGTGGTAATATGGAAATCATGACATGAAATGTGCAACATGACTGGCATGCCACGCTCATGGTACTCCCTGGCCGTTTCGCTAGCTTGATATACACCAAATTTTTCAGGCAAAAGCCTTTAATGTCTCATGCTCACGTCCGTCCGTCCGTCCCTCCAGCCGTGCCTTGGCACGGTGCCAAGTGGGCGCCGGGGCGAGCGAACGGACGCCGGTCGCGTTGAACTCTACAGCCACGGCCGCTCGCGCTTTGCTTGCGTAGCGTCGCTGTGTCCGGCGTCTCTAATCATGCAAGGAGGGAGACGCGCGCATCACGGTCCATTCTGACCGACCCCGTCTCATTGTGCACACGCGCTCGAGGAAAATACTTTGGAATTAGGGAGTTTTCGAATAGCGTACGCAAAGCTTGCGGGCGTTGCGGTGCATGCGTCGTACGCTCACCTCTTGCGGGCCCCCCGTAAAGTGACGCCGGCAACGCTACGTCCGCAACGCCCGCAGGCTTTGCGACGCTGTTCGAAAACTCCCTATTGACAAAGTATCCGAAGTGTCCGTGAGTTTAAACGCTTGAACGCGGATGGCGTCTGCACGATGCGCAAAGCGCGAGAACACGAACGCATGCGAAACGGAGGCAGATTGGTCTCGCGTCTCGCTGCGATTCGAGGTAAAAAATTAAGCGAACATAAGTGGACAGGTGGTAACATGAAAATCTTGGCATGCATGTCATCTACAATGCCATTTGCATGCCACGCTCACGGTGCGCTTGCGTCCAGTGCGCTAGCTTGATATACACCAAAAATTTGTATTGCGTGACGTGACTGTATGATGAACACAAATGACAGGTCCTGACATCTAAATAATGACATGCATATTATGTACAACATGATTTGCTTCTTGCTGGCTGCTTCGCATTACATCGATTCCCACAGTGCGTGGGATCTGCCGGCTTTCTTCTTGAATAATCTTTTTGGTGTTTTACGAGAGTCACGGCAATTGATGTGGGACTGTTTGATATAACATTTGGTTAGTATTTTATTTCCCAAAGAGGAGTCGAGTGTACCACTGTAAACCTGCTGCAAAAACTTGTCGATGCTGTTATGCATCTGCACTATGTTCCTGGTTGAGTAATTGATTAATCATTCCACAACCACGGTGGAAGCGCCTTGCTCAATAAGAAGAGGTAGCGGCACCAACTCTCGTTGATTGTCAGATAAAAACACTAATGATATTCACTGTGCTTGAAGCTTCTTACAAATGCTGGATTAACTTCTATAAAATTTGCTTAGTTAATGTGTATTTGTATGCTGATTTTGATTGTGCAGTTATTTTTCTACCAGTGTATGCCGCATTAAAGATATAAAACATTTCATGTGCCATGTTAGGAGCAACATAATTTTCTAACCTGAACGAGTTACAAAATAAGCATATCACACTAATATGACACGATGCCTGTATGCATCACAACCGGAGTACATTCTAAGCACACTTAGCCAATGTTATCCTAAGCTGAACATTGACGAGTAAGTATATGTCTAGCTGGAGCTTCGCTGACGAGAGTTGAACATAACCTAACTTTTACTCCACGGGTTTAAAACAAGTGTTCTTAGGTGGGCTAGTTGATTCATGAACACGGTGATAGAACATTGCAATACTGTCGTTTAAAACTATTGCATACAGTTTCTGCTCCCTAATTATAGCGATATGTTGATTTACTTTGTAACTCTCCAAGCTTGAAAAGAGAGGCTTGCTTATAAATAGATAAAAAATGTGTTAAAATTGACCTTTGTTCTGGAAAGATAATTGCATATTTGAAATCGGCACATAAATGCAAACTCAGTATGTTTCATCAATATCTACCAGGGAGAAAAACTAAATGGACTATATATTGCTGACTGTCTCATCGAGTACCTTGAAGTAGTCAAACTGACCCTTCTCAGGGCAGTCATGTACGCCACTTTCCTTAAGGACAAGGGAGTCCAAGGAACGCCCGAGGGGACGGGGTCGTTATCACTGCAAAGTGATTAGCCTGACCACCAAGATGTACGAGCGAGAAACAATGGGGTTAGTCGCGTGGGCTTCTGCGTTCGGAGTCGTACATACATTTCTTGCTTGTGAAGAAGGCAGTCATTGATTTTCAGAGCTAAGGGCTGACACCCTGAAATGTCGTCACATGTGTAGAAAAGAGATTACCACCCAAAAGCAAGCAGTACAGACCCCCTTTTTGAAGTCTGCAACAACGTGCCCCAAGTACTTAACCTCTGTGCTACCGAGACACTAACTCCTCACTGTTTTTTGTAAAGAAACACATCATTCAAGTGTGTGATGTGCTGTTCCGAGTCCCTAGAAAATAAGTCATCAAGGTAAGCAACTGCAAAAGACTAGGCGCCTGATAGCAATTGGTTCATTAGCTTAGAACACACGAATGTGGCGTTCTTGAGGCGAAACGATAGTACTAGGGGGTGAAATATATCGGCGGAAGTCAAAAAGGAGCCTGACTTGCTGGCGTCTTCTGATAGAGGCACTTGCCTGAAGACGTCCGCGAGGTCGATCGTCGACAGATAGCGAGCTCCCGAAATGATTTCAAGCAAATAATGTGCTTTCGCATCTGGTAAAGGTGTTGTTTTTGTTATTGTACTAATTTTGCGATAGTCAATCAATTTGACTATCACAAACAATGAGTTGCGACAATTAGACAATGAGTTGGTCCAGGTTCTTTGACCGGGGCGTCAACAATAAACATTGGAGAGAGCTATGTACTGTCTCCTGTAAAGGTCCTTTGTGGTACTTGCATGTTCAGTGTCGAACGAATCGATTTTATTGCAGTTTCATAATTCATGCAAGGATGGAAGGATGAATACCGTTGGTACATGGAGGGCTGGGCAAAGATACTTTGAAATTGTATCCCGATAAGATACAAGGATAGTCAAGCAAGAAGTATTTGGAGATACTGATACAAGATACTTCAGAAATGATTGTATCCGATACGATACTTCCCAATTGTAGCTTAAGATACTTTGATACATTTGCAAATTATCTTTTAAAGATCTATATAACGAAGCAGAAGAGGGCTATATACAAATGTGTATACTGCGATCAACTTTGCTTAATTTAAACGAAGTGCCTATTTGTATAACAAGATTTCTGTCTTTCTTGCACAAGATATATTAGTTTGATTCTGAATCGTCTTTTTCAGATTTGCTTGGCTGCTTAACATGACAGCGCATTAGCCGTTGCTCTGTTAGTGGCTTTTGCTTGACGCTTTTGTGATTGATGGGTGTCGCTGCTCTACTTGGCGACCCATTATATCGGGTTGTCATATATTTGCAAGAACGTTATCAAGATGTCTCCACACGATTATGCAAATACTGGTGCGCACTCTTGCTTTGCCCGCAAGGATATTACCGTTTCCTAATACCGTAGCAACCAACATGCATAGAGGAGCAACAGCGTTGGTAGAGACATTGTTCGTGACGAATCGTGTGAATAGGATGAACTACGTTGGCAGCATTCACAAGTCATGGAGGACATAACTCTGCAGTGATTTTTCATATTGTACTTATCTGCTGGCGTAAAGCGTTCGTTAGCAACACAGTCAGTCACCTGCGATTCTTTTGTTATTTCTTCTTCGAGGGCACTTGAGCGGCCCATAAACGCCTCAGACGAGTTGGTAGTGGCGCAACGCGCTACCAGGATGTCAATGCTACTATTCCCACTTTTAGCCTGGTTCTCTGCAGATTTGTAACAATAAAAAAGTCACAGTTTCGCCCCTATGGCGAAGCAATGAATGCGATATGAAGAAATTAGTTTGTCAACCGAAGAACGACAAGCAGCTCGAAACTTGCAACGCGACGCCGCAGCACAAAGAAGGATGCTCGAAAAGGACGCATAGGTATACACAGGACAAGCGTGAACTAACAACTGTTGCAGCTGTTACGTGTTTGTATTTGAGCAACGCGCTGCGAGTGTTCACAATGCAGAAGCCGACGCTGTTGTTGCCTCTGACATGGCTCATACCCACTCGGGGGATTGGCCAAGGATTGATTATATGACTTTTCGACGCTGTTTGATACGTCTTTTTCTTTTAAACTGTGGCACGTGGAATGACCCCTATGCGTCTCCTGCCACGCGGTGGCGTTTGACGCCAAGTGTGCCCGGTGTTCTTTTTTGTTCCTTCTACATCATGAGTGGTACAGAAGGGAGCCACTTTTTCCGTGCGCATGTCAAGGGCAGTTTTCAATTTGAAAGAAACTGTAAAAGCGTTGTGTGATAGAAAACACGCTCAAGCTGTTCCGAGATCTGCGTACCGCAAGCGGCAAATGGTGCATATGAATAGCTCGCCGTTATACCACTGGCGCGAGCATGGCGTGTGGTTGTGTTGGCTAGCGCAGCAGGCTGCGGAGCCAGGGGTCACTGGTTCGAATCCCCGAAATTTCTATCTACTGATTCATTTTTTATGCCTTTTTATATATACACATACATATACATATCCGGGGCATGACGGCGTCGACAGACGGCGACGGCGACGGCAAAAATCAGCCAAGAGTGTCCATATAATTGCAATCGCAATAAAATACGTTACGATGAGCTAAAGAAAACGAAAACGAATATATCTAAGTCAAGTAGCTAGGCAGTTCCGTATTAAACAACCAAAGTGAATAAGTGTGCAGGGTGTTTGACATACGTATAACCGAATATTTAAAAAAAGTGCTTTTACCACCACTGAATGAAATAAAAGATTAATGGTTTACTGTCATGTCGAATTCGTTGTGGTATTTTTTATATTGAGCTTAATTGGTTAATTAAATAGGGTCGATTACGGGACATTTTAACATTCACTTAAGGGCCAACTTCGATTCGACACATCATAGACCGCATTTAAAAACGACCGATCCACTTTTGGTTATTTATTTTATTTATTTATTAGTGCAACCAACCTCGCCCAAGTGGGCATTAACTGTAGGGGGGTGAGGAAGAAAAAACAGTTTTACAGTCGAAAATGGCACAAATTTGCGCAGCAGCGCCTGCGCACTCACGAAAAGCACACATCTTGTAGTGACGAACAAAAAGTCACAGTTTCGCCGCAAAGGCGAAGCAATGGAATGCGATGGCAACAGAGTGGCATTTCAAGCGAAGAACGGCCAGCAGATCGAAACTTGGAGCGCGCTGCTCAAGCGCGAAGGAACGCACAAAACCTACGCACAGCTATACACAGGACGAGCGCGAACTAACAAGTGTCACAGTTGTTAGTTCCCTGTGTTGGAACAGCGCGCTTCTTTCGGAAACGGGGCCCTGCAGCGAGCGAAGTGACCTTTGTGCGCTCTGTAACCCAAACGCAATCTTCCCGGCGAGAGCCCACGGCGTCAAACTGCCCCCCATCCCCTCATTCCAAGATAAGCGCGTGCGCGCGCCCCCCTTGCAAAGGCGATTACGCCCGTGCAGGTCGGGGTGTTGGGGAGCCAACGCGTCGCAACGAGTGGGGCGCCGAGCGCGCACTTTGCGCTATCTAGCTGGTTTGCTGGTAAGGCAGAGAACACGCTGATATTCCTCCCCGAGATCTCCGTACCGCCAGGGGCGAATGGTGTATATAAATAGCGCGCCGTTAGTATGCAGAGGCATGTGCACTCTTGCGGCGTAGCGGTTAGCGTCGCGCGTTCGATTCCGCGCGTCAGAAAGTATTTTTCTGAATTATTTTTCCTCGTGGCTTATATATATATATATATATATATATATATATATATATATATATATGTATATATATAGGAAGCATGACGCCGACGGCAAAAAGCAGCCGAGAGTGTCCATGTAATTGCTATCGCAATAAAAGCATCTGCTGGAAGATCAACTACACACGCAGCCAACTTATTCCATTCACGAGTAGTAAAAGGAAAGAAAGATTTAGTAAAGACACCGGTACGACAGCTGACCTTGCTGATTTTTTTCAAGTGATCATTTCTATGTGACATGTAGTGTGGGCTCATCATGTATAAACTCTTGTAAATGCGAATTTTATCACAAAAGACCGGATGGAAAAACTTTGATCGCAAGAATTTTCTGCGCTGCTGAAGAAGTTTCCATCCTAAGTTACTTTTAATGCCGTTAACACTGGAGGTAAAGTTATAATTGTCACTAAAAAACGTGCAGCACGGTTTTGTACGCGTTCAAGTTTATAAATTAGAGTTTGACCATGAGGATCCCACACTGTACAGGCAGCGTATATGCAGTGTGATGAATATCTACGGGCTTTTAAAGAAAGCCCTCACATTATGAGCTAAAACCACGCTCGCAGACAGTTAAAAATAGGAATAAAGCAGATAACGTATTTCAGCAGCAGGTTACAAAACGCATATTACAATAAATAGACGAGCGATAACTATACAGAGGCCCAGGTAATGTATGGAAGGCAAACGGAGGACAGAAAAGAGAGCACTTTGGCGCACATTCAAATTGTCATTAAAAAAGCTTCTGGAATAATTCAACTGGAGGAACAAAGGGACAGTACTTCAAAATATTCCCTGTTACATAAATGCTTGTCCTATGGCATCTAACATTAGCACCGATGATGCGATGGTTGTTAGAATCTTATTCGCATGTAAGTCAATCTCATCGTATGCAAGTCATGCTTACATACAAAAGATCTTTCAAATCGCTGATGAATGAAAAGAGCGAGACACAAAGCAGCCCCATCCTTGCACCTCGCAAGACAAACTTTGATATCCACACTATAGCGGTCCCAAAATTTGAGTGAAAGACGCCGTACGCATTAGAGTACGCAGCATAGTACCATGGCTACGAACAAGTGTCATGGTACCGAAACAAATAAAAATAAAGAAAGCAGTGATGAAACGGAGATGTTTACCCGCTTATTTGTGTCGGTATGGCTCGAGCCCGATCACGTCACCATGATCCACCAATTGGGACGCACCAACCTGATCGCATGTGCTTGCTGAAGCGCTCCGGCGGAAGTATACAAGAATGTCACTGTCGTTAGTTTTATTAAGGTGGCTTAGTGTACGCAATATGAGCTTGAGAAGCGGAATTTCAGGTCGACGTTTATTGTTTCGCACCGTGGCGTTTCTACAACTGTATCTTGTATCTTAGGATACACGATACATTATTGAATGTATCGGAAATACACATACAGATACTCATTGTGCGAGACGTATCACGATACATATACAAGATACCCGAACAGTATCTAAGATAGTATCTAAGATACATGTATCTTCGATTCTGCCCAGCCCTGGCGTACAGGAACGTTCACTTCTAGTTCGTTTAACCCCGTGAGGTATACAAGAAAACGGGAGACCGGAAACACGATACGATGGTGTTTTTGTCCCTGCTGGCATTGCAAAGAGTGTAGTGAAGCCATGGAGCTATCTGATGGGTCACCTTCTGTAGCGCCATCTAATAGGTCTTCCTGTTCGGCTCGTTTCGGACACAACGCTGCTCGAGCTAGGAGTCCGTGCTCTACCTTGATAGTCGCCATTACCCATTGTGGCTGAGTGCCGATCACCGACTCAAAGAAACGCCTTTACAAATTGGCAGACTGTGCAGTGCCTTCAAAACAACTTCCGTTCCTATTCCATGCGCTTGGTGCTTCGATCCCGTACCGCGCCATCTTCCATGCTTCAGTACGCCGCCAGCAAATGCCTGCTCTCGCAACGATCGCATGTCCCGGTGTTCATCGTCTCCACGTTCAAGCTACCTTCACTGGCGCTGATGGCGTCGACGAGGACGACTGGCTGGAAATTTATGAGCGTGTGAGCGTACCCAATAAATAGTACGAGATAGGCAGGTTAAACAACTCGGTATTATACGTGGGGTAGTGTGGCAGGCTTATGGAACAACAACGAAGTATCCGATTTTCTGACTTGGTCCGATTTCAAGATCGCCATTATGGACGTTTCTGGCACCCCTGCCGTTCGTAACCTACAAGCACAACAGCGTTTACGCGAACGAGCTCAGCAGGCCGATGAATCGAAGACGGCCTCTACTTGTGTAAGTAAGTAAACGCAAGCAAGTTTGTCTGTGAGAAGTTCCGTAACGTTATGAAAAGCATGGATGACGATGTCTACACCATTCTGCTCACTAAAAAACCGCAGCAAAGTGACAGACGTCACCACACTATGTGAACCCTACAAGGAGCGGAGCCGGCCGCGTTCGGTCACCCGTCGCTCTCCATCACCCTACGCAGAGCTTGCTGGCTTGTCGGCCATATCTGACAAGGCCGCGTCGCTGACAGAAGTGAAGTCAGCCGTGCGCGACTTCATTCGCAACTCCGAGGCCTGCGTCATTTTTTGACCCGTTTGAGCAAGGCCGGCCTGTAACTGAATCTGAAGTGCCGATTCGCTGCACACAGCTGGAAATCCTATGCTACGTCTTGTCCAAGGACGGAATCCTTCCCGTTCCTGCCATGCGTAGTGCCGTGGAAGAATTTCCTAAACCTATGTTCGCCAAAGAACTGCGCAGTTTTGTGGGACTGTGCCTGTGCTTTCAACGCTTCATACGAAACATTACCACCATCATATCGCCGCTAACGAAGTGGTTTGGAAGTAACGGACCCCCAAATTTGTGGTCGTCCGATTGCGACGACGCGTTCGCTAAGAATTCAAATCAGCGCAACCGTAAGCGCTCTGTGTCCTCTCCTCTGTCCCCTCCTGACGGTTGCAATGATTTAAATTCTTAATGATGTTGTACCAACACGCCCAATCCTCCAGTCTTCTAAGCGTTCGCTAAGTTCCGTCGTTTGTTGAAGTCTCCTCCCATACTGCGCCACTACGACCATATGGCCCCAACGAAGGTACACTCGGCCACCAGCGGTGCAGGCCTGGGCGCTGTTCTTGAGCAGCGAAAACCAGGGTTCCCCGAGTACGGTGTGGCATATGCAAGTTCTACGTTTAATAAAGCCGACACCAATTACGGCGTCACGTAGAAGAACGCCCAGCGATAATCTGGGCCCTTACCAATTTTCGACCTTATTTGTATGCTCGCCCATTTGATCTCGTCATTGGCCATCATGCACTGTGCTGGTGGTCGTCATTGAAGGATCCCTCAGGCCGTCTCACCAGCTGGGCACTTTCCTGTGCAAGACTGCGACATCCGCGGGCTGTACCGCAACGGACGCCAGCATGCTCACGCCGAAGCCCTCTCGCCCTCCCCCCTTGCGCGAAGACAATGACCCCGGCTCAGTATCTTCCGTAGTCGTTTCTTCCATCGAAGTTCCTGCAATCGCTACCGAACAGCGTAAGGATAAACTGGATCGCCTCGCTGATTGATTTCCTCGCTAATCCGTCGGCAACAGCATCTACACGCGCGTTGCGTCGTCAATTCCACCATTTCGCCATAGGCACATCCACTGACCAAAGGGAGCTGCGTTCCTCGCACTGCCCCGTCCCAAGTTCGCTGACATTGGCCGTTAGGGGCACGCACAAAACAGACGCGAGCATGCGTTCCCCATGTAGCACGGCAACAATCCGCTTACTCATGAGACGAGCGCATCGCTTTTCATTTTGACCGAGCCCGTCTCATTATTGTTTTAGGGGTGAAGCTCCTTAGGGCATAGGCTTGTCCCGCGGCGTTGTCGTAGCCATTCCTGTGCGATGACGATGACGCTGCCATCACGGCACAGTACATGGAATGTACCCACTATGCGTCATAACGATGACGCATAGTGACGGTGATGATGACGATGAAGAATAAGCGTGTCCCGTTACCCTACTGTTGGGTGACTTTAACGTTGACATCACTGAAAACAGTTGGCTCATACAACACATGGCGTCGTCTCATATGTATATCGATATGGTCTCACATGTATATCGTTTGACCACATGCAACCAACCACCATCCGAGGAACCTGCATCGATCTCGTCTTTGCAAACTTTCCACTACGACCCATCCAGGAACCTCTGCCCCTCCATTTCACCGACCATAAAGCCGTTATAATGAAGGCGGAACGGAAGCCACGGCTTATGTAAACGGTAACCAGGACCAACGAAGAAACGAAAACAAAACGGAAAATCACGGCTCACAAATAAAATATATATTTCTTGTATATATACACACAGTGTTTGTCACGTCTTTGATAATGTACTGGGCGAATTTCACGGAAGATTCACGGTTTACCGATGAACCTCCGGAGCTTCGCCCACTCATCATCATTCACTCCGTGGATATGCTGTGATTTTTTTTTCCGCTAGGCTTTGCGTTCTGGCGCTGCAGTCAAAATATAAAACTTGACTGCATGGTTGCCTATTCGTGACGACCTACTGCACCGACGCAATTAAAACACCCACGGCCGCCAGTGGCTACTAGTGATACCACGCAGTCTGCGTTCTGAAATATGTCAGCCCTTCCACTCTGAACCACAGGGCGCGCCTTCTGGGGTATTGAAAACTTACCACCGCATTCGACAACAATACTTCCGGCCAGGGATCTACAGCTACGTGCTGCAGTTCATTAGCTCCAACCCCAATTGCCAAAGCCGAAAACCTTCAACGGACCTAGGCAAGGACATGGTCTACTACCATTTCCTGGACCTGACCATCCGTTTAGGCACATGCTCATCGTATTGTATGCACCATTCCTCTGACGTCGGCTGGTCACCTCTGGGCCATCGTCGCTGTTCACCATTTCACACGATAAGCCGAAACCACCGCCCGCGCAGCAGCTACAGCGCGCGATGTTGCCTCCTTCCTGCTCCACGGATTCACACTGCGTCACGGCCCACCCCAGGAGCATCCCAGCGATCTAGGCGGTGTCTTCTTGTCGAAAGTCGTCGAAGCCATTCTCAAAGATAGCCATGCTGTTCACCGCAAACCTGCTGCTAACCGCCTGTAGACGAATGGCCTCACTGAACGCTTTAAGCGTACGCTTGGCGACATGCTCTCAATGTATGTCGCCGCCGATCACAAAAAATTGTGACGCCGTGTTGCCCTTCATCACCTACACCTGCAATGCCGCCCCTCAGAGCACTACTGGTTTTTCACCATTCTTATTCTTGTGCGGAAGGCAGCCGTCGCACACAATCGACATCATTCTTCCACACAAGCCGGATACATCTGAGTATGCACCTATTTCTGCCATAGCCAGGCTTGCAGAAGAGAGCAGCGAGCTTATGAAGACCTTTACAAAGCACGCAAGGAGCGCAAGGAGGGCATTCGCGGTGACGCAAATACTTATGCACCCACGTTCCTCCGTGAAGAGCTCGTATGCCTCTCGGTCCCTACCACGGCAACTGGCCTTTCTTCAAAACAAGTATTCCCGTCTTAGTACCTGATCTCTGGACAGGCGCCATCGATGGCGTGACATTGTCAGGATGGATCTTCTGAAGGGCTAAGATGACCAGCTCATAGTTAGAAGCTGTTAAGTCGCCTGGCGGCTGCATTTAGTGCCAGGAGTAATTGTATTGAAGCCCTGGAGCTCTGCAATCGGTCGCCCTCCGAGAGATTCGGCCATCCCCATGGGGATGTCCGAATCTATTGAGCCCCATTGTTTTGTTCACATGAATTTTGGGCCCGTCTAAAGTGGCTTCTCCGCGTGAATCGCCCACGCGTGAATCAAACTTACCGTAGTTCCGCCCAGTCTGAAACCTGCAGAAACAGTGGAGCTGTGGTTCTCCTTTGTTTCCCTTGGGGTTTTCCGTGATGGCTTGTGATTTTGTGTGAGTGTCTGAGATTACTTTGTCTGTGAGAGATATGGCCGCCCCTGCCCTACTCGTCCTGCTTCAGCGATTTTAGCGACATAGAGGCTAGAGTCACTCTAACCTGTTTTACTATGCGTCTACCGCTTCGTCCGTGACAAAGGCTAGAAGTTCCGCCATCTATTGTGTATGTGGGTACCGCAGCCTGATTACAATGGACACTTATCTCCTTCGGCTCAGCGCTAGAAGGTAAGCCTCGTCCGGCCCGCAATTAAAAAAAGTAAAGCCTGCCACATATGAACCTCGGTGAGCATCTGTGAGGGCTTCCAGGAGCCATCGATGCCTGTATCACGAAACCCGCGCGCCACATGCGACGCGGACACTTGTCTCTCGTCAAGTCTAGCACCACAACAGCTCCGTCGTTAAAACTTTTATGTGGGAGGTGTGTATGAGGCGGAAGCTTTAAAACAGGCCAATTGACTACTGGTCGCATTTTAACGATCACTGTTCACATGTTCGTTGCAGATGAAGCTGCCGTTTTTTTTTTATTTTATCCCATATCGCTTTTCAAATTGATGCTATAAGAGTTATCTTAGCAACACTGTTTTTCTGTTGTGGTCCGCACCAGTGCCAGAGAATCCGAGTGATTGGAAAGGAGAATTGTGTAAACGTAACATTCCCGCATGGTGGTCCTGCATTACACTCATTTGGACGTCAAAAATCAGTAATATTGTTTTGAGGACATGACGCTCTTTCGACAAACACAGTTTATTGAACCCTCTCCAATATCAAAATACCTGATTCGCCCTATGAATATAAACCCGTGGAAAACTATGTATGCGGTTTTGTCAAATTTGGTTTAATTTCCCAGTCAGGTTTCTTCTGGCACTCGATAAATAGACCCGACGGTTTGCATTCTCGCTTTTCATCACATAGGCCTAGTCGGCACGTGTGGGGCACATCAAGCTTCATCCGTTCAACAGCGTTAGGAGAAACGGTCTGAAAGAAACAGAATCTGTTGATCAAAGTGCCTATTGCCACGCGCGGTTATTTCCCTAATTTAATATCATATTTCACCCCTAAAATTGTTACCACCGCTCGGCGTAGGTCATGCCACAATGACCAGGAAACATCTCTCTTGTTTCCTATTATTAGGATAAGACTGCGAGCACTGTAAGAATGGTTGTGTTTATTCTGAAGCTAACACAAGCCCCAGATATAGCGCTGGAATTATCGATCAGTCACGTCTAACTCACTACACTTTGCGGCGATGATCAAATTACTCGACGATCTACGGGCGTGCTCAATGCTATCGTCATAATGTGAGTGTTACTCGTTTGTATAGTGAGTCCTGCTTGACTTTCGGCGCACGAGTTTACCCAATAAAGATTTTTTTTCGTTACCAGTACGATTGTAATCTTGCTTACCGTCACAACTACGTGAAAAAATGCAAACAAAGCTTCCCTGGATAGCCTCCTGCATCTATGTAGCTTGAAAATCTGGTGGCAAGTGTTGCGTTGGACAATGTTTGTAAAACATAACTGAACAGTTTGAACTATAACATATATGTCAAAAGCAGCTGCAGCTTGCTTTCAAGAAGACAAGCCCGCTTGTCGAAACGTCGGCTCCAGCACAACACCTGTGTACGAATTTTTTAGCACAAGTTTCCATCTTTCTCGGTCCTGCGTTTTTGGATGAGCTCAAACTCATGCCAAACAGGAAAAGCTTTATTAGCCTAGACAAATCTGATATTTGCAAGCACCGTAGGTTTTTCTGCACCAATATACCCTACTGAAACTCCCACCGTCATTGGGTACCAGCGTTCAGTGTCATGCCTGAATAGGTTCCTAGGCTCGCACTGTGTACTAGGGTGCTGGAGCGCATTTTACGGAAAAGCACTGCACAACGCGGCGTAATACGACGTGGTGTCCCTTTCAAGCGCGACCTTTTAAGTAGTGCCAGAAAAGCCATTGAATTTAGAAAAAAAATATTTCAAGGCACATGATACTCAATTGCAACAAATCTAATGATATATTACATCGATATGGGAGCTTTATAGTAATCAATCTTAATTATTCTGCAATTTAGGATAAAGGTTGGTCTACGGAAAGAGACCAACAAGAGGCCCGGTGACGACTCTCGAAGCCTCTCGAAAACTGGACATCACCTTCTACCTTCAGCGCGCTGAAGTAAGAAATAGCTCGTCTGTATGCGCATCCAGAGCCAACAAAAGACCGATAGCTGTCGTTGCTAGCTTCGACGACGCCGCGTAGTATACTATCCTGGCGACCGTGCCTGGTTCTGGACGGCGATGTGCCGACGTGGACGGAGTGGAAAACTTCGGCGATACCTTGGGTCATACAAGATGCCCCAACGTCTCGGTGCTCTAGCCTATCTCGGTGCTCTAGCCTATAAGACTTCGAACGTCGTTACGAAGTCTCAAGAGCGCAGCGCACTGCATGAAATCGGTCACATCGTGCGCCTTCAGCCATTCTGTGCTTATTAAGAAAACTAAGGAATGTAGTTTTCTTTGCATGGTTATTGTTATTTAGTAGTACATGCATCTTTTCAATTATATGCTCTGCTCTAAAGGGCCACTCACCACCTCGCGTTGAAAGACGGGGGAGCAGTTTCCTCCTCCCCTTCGCTAGCCTTCCAACAGGCGATACCTCCTCCTGGCCACTTATTCCTTAAGAGCACGTGTACAATGTCAGCACTAAGCGTTGAGACAACCATGATTTCGCGCTTGTCATCTACACGTTGTTATCTCCGCAGCTGCAGTCGAAAACACAAAAAAATCAAGTGATATCAGTTCATCGCGCTCGATTGTCATACGAGACAAGGAAGAAGAGATGGGCTACTGCACTGAAAAGCAGTGCAGGAGACACTTGACATTTGATATTTCATGTATTGGAACAACCAAGAGTATGTACTATATAGACTTCACAAAAGTTGGGGGACCATTAAACTTCGCTTTTAGGAGTTTAACGCGATAGCGATAACCTGTCCCGAGGGCGTACTTCAGCCACTTAGTGCATACTTGCTATGCACCTACTACGTGGTGTTATGGGAACACGCGCAGCAAGGTGTGTGCCTTTTGTAATGGGTGGCCGGCTTTAAATTACGAAATTGGTTTGATAGTGACATGTTCTGACGCCCGATAGAATTGTGCGCTTGTACCACGCAATATTACTGGGATATTACATGTTATATTGCGACGCTTATATAAAGGACGCTTGCGTTTGCGAAGCATGGAAGTTGTTTTCACTGCACTTCCAAGCAGAAGTTATTTTCACTGTATCTCCAGCCAGAGGTGTGGCTGTGTGGTCGAACACCTGCTCGCCACGCAGACAGCCTGGGTTCGATCCTCACTCGGACCGGGAAATTTTATTACTTATTTTATTTGCATCTTTCTCACTTTTTCGATCACGGAGAAGGTGATGATTTTTCGCTCACAACCAACGACGTCGACGCCGGAATTTCTGCGAAACGAGCTCTTTAACGCAATCGCGTTAATAATCACTGCTCTTGCGTCACGAAGTGCGCCATGAATACGAGAAACGTCTGGAGTGAATAATGCACTCGTATTTTTTTTGTATTTTGATACGCTGGTGGGGCACCCTTTAAACATCGAGGCGACGCTTTTCTCAGAGGGGGCCATTGCCCCCGTGTTCTATCTTAGTGTATCCGGGTATCACCCGCAAAGACTGTTAGCAACGCTCGGCGCAGACCGAGCCACAATGTATGAGAAGCTTCGATATTGTTGGCGATCATTTTGTTAAGATTGTGCGCAGGACGCAACAGTCTAGTTTATTCGAGAGCCTATGCGGCTACCAGTAATAATTCTGGAGTCTTCAACAGTACACGTATAAAAGTTGACACTATTTACCGCTTGGCAAATTACCGAAGGCGGACACTCTGTTCACCAATATCAGTGCACAGCGTGTATTGCTTGTACCTTGAGTGTTCTTTTCGCAGGCACAAGTTTGCCGAAATAAAGATTTACTATTTCTCAGTCTTGCTGCGGCCTTGTTCATGGTCACAGTCACGTTACATTAATTATCCTGAAATCATAGATTTTCCCTTTTTGTACCATCGAATCGCAGGGCAGAAATATAGTGCAATATCGTTTCCGGTTATATTCATTTTGAGCAAAAAAATGAAATTATACTCTAGGCATCGCTGCACGGAGAAGCACTCGTCAAACATGGTAATACCTTCAGGTAGATGGTCATATTCAACATACCCGACAAAATAGGTTGAATAAAGACACTTATTGGGCAGGTGGCTGCTTTTACCAAAAAAAAGGAATGTATCTTGCCTTTTGTTAGTGACTAGTCGACAAAACTAGTACGAGTATGACATGTACAAAATTGCGTGCAAAGTGCCTCAAATGGGTTACAGGGTTAAAACAGGGGTGCCTACCTGCTTTACCTAATTTGTGTTTGCCACAATGATTCCACCTTTCCACTTCCTGATTCCCAGCCTGCGCATTTGGCCTCGGCGTATAACCCAGTTACGCCGTCAAGTGTTTAAAGCGACTTCTCAGCAGTACAATACATCGTCTCACTTCATCTTTAGATATTGCATACTCAAGACAGACGCGATCTTTCTTTCGAAGAGAAAACAGGCGTCTCTATCTGACGCAAAGAAACGGCGGCTCGTAAAGAATGGCATACTGATAATAGAAACAGTGCTACTTTTTTTTAAATAATTATATTAATTCCAAAAAATACCAGCTGAAGTGAGGAGCAGATCCGGTGTACCTGCTATTAGTGCCGAGTTTAATAACTGCTTCGCGCCCCTTTTACTGGCAGATATGAACAATAGTTTCAACGTGATAGTATGAAAGGGCTCGTTTCGCAGAAATTCCGGGGTCGGTGTCGTTGATTCTGAGAGAAAAACCACCATTTTGTCCGTAATCCAAAAATCAAGAGATTCAAATTTAAAAAAAAAATAATAAGAATAATGGGTTTGATTGAAAATGAAACCCAGATCGTCTGGGTGGCGAGTAGGTGTTGTGCCACAGAGCGATGGTATTGCTTGAAACTGCTTCGGAAAAGAAGCACAATATCAATGTCATATAGTTATTGGAGTCTAACACGTGTAGGCAGGCTTGCCATTGGAGGCTATTTTGCGCCTAATTGGCTACTTTTCGACCCTCCCTGGCGACAAAAATTTCAGGTTGGCTCCATGGCTACTTTCTGGCTACATTTACCTGATATTTTGGCGCATTCACAAGCCATTTCTTCTTATTATTTGAAGATAAAACTGCAAACAAGTGAAAATAATAACCATTATTTGCAAGATTTTTTGTCGTGTTAGCCTATGCGCGCACATGCCCTTGCCCCGCCAGCGCGCTAGAGTGCATCGAAGCACCCAAAGAGCTTCCCTCCGTTTTCACGTGGGCATAAATGATGGCCCGCATGAAAAGTGGGCTGCGTCGGAACAGGATATACTTGATTTCTGCGCTGAGCATCTTGGTGTGACTGTGGTAAGCTCTCAATTCGAGCGTGTTATTAGGTTCCGTCGGTATCACAGTGAGAACTCTCGACCACTTATTACAAAGTTTTGCTTACTCGGAGGCAAACAAGGTATTTTGTACCCTGCGCACAAGCTTAAGGGAACCACATTCTCGATGTGTGAAGATGTTTCCTCTGAAACGAGGTAGGTTAGGCCAAGACTAATCGCAATTCCAAAGTCTTCCAACAAAACCATTCCAGTTATTTACCTAATACCTTCGTGATTTCTTCGACATCGCTACAGAAAGAAACACCAAGCGCAGCAGAAACACGGATAGCCTGCTCTTTGCCACCTTTATCGGTATTGTTCACGAATAGCAGCAGTTCGCTGCCGAAACGTGATTATTTGTGTGCGTACCTTAACGATAGCACACCATATATTTTGGTTCTAACTGCAAGATGGCTGTTATTTAGATACCTTAAACGCTGGACTATTCTTAGAGAGCAGTACCTATAATATTTATTTGTGTGACAGAGAAGATAAAAAGAGAGGGCGGTGTCTTATTAGAAGTGAAAAGCTCTTTACTCTCCTTTACAATTAATATAAACCTTCAGATCAAGAGTGTTTGGGTTACAAATGTTGTTTTCTCTGCCCTATTGTTGCTACGAGGATGTTATAGGCCACCTAATGCCGCCTCGTCATTTGCACAAGACCTGGACGACAATATAGCCAACGCGAACTGTTTAAGGCCTATGTTGTGTACATTTTGGGTGATTTTAATTACCCATTATTTGAGTAGTTGGCTCTATCGTCTTCCTGTTGTGCTTCCACCAATTTCATAAATTTAACATTGGATCTTAATTTATCCCAAGTTGTAGACCAGCATAATCGACGGCGTAACGTTCTAGCAGAATCGCGAGTTGGGCAAGTTGGTGGATGTTCATCGTGGAATATTTTACAGCGCAACGGGTTAAGTACGGACAGAGAACGGGTTAAGTACGTTCAGCGCTGTGTCCCTTCTCTGTCCGTACTTAACCCGTTGCGCTGTAAAATATTCCACGAGGAGTAACGTCCTAGATTTGGTACTAACGAACGCGCCAGAAACTGCAAGACCAGTAATGTGTATAGAAGGGCTCAGTGGCCACAGCGTACTAAATTTACTATTAGTATTTCTTCCTCATTCGGTGGTAAAACTGTCAGAACCATCCCTTATTACCATGAAGCTAAGTACAACAGCACAAAAAAGAAACTTGTTCGCTTTTTTTAGTTCGCCATTTGAACCAATTTTTTACTCGCGGGCTGTAGATTATAACTGCTCTTTTTGCAAACAAAGTTTCAGAACTCGTCAGAAACTTCGTTTTGTTTATTGTCATTAAAAATGATAGCAGAAACATATGGTTCAGTAAGGAGCTCCGACCACTGAGGAAGAAAACAGAACCTACTCTACAATACCGCTAAGCTCGTTAATAGTGCCCTTTCCTGGACCGCGTAGGGAGATTGCTCGCGAGCATACTGCAATACCCTATACTCCGCTTAGAATGATCATTCGTCACAGGTTTTGTCCTATCTCAATAACATTAAACCGAAAAAGTTTTGGGCAACATCGCCCCCCGGTAAATATGCGAGAAAAATAATTTTGCATGAGGGAGGCACTGCCTTTCCTGACCAAAGGTGCCCAACAATATTGAATGACTTTTTTTCCTTCTGTGTTCACAAATGATTCCTTCAATGTGCCTCTTCTACCTGATCAAATCCTTACCCAGGCAGCACGCCGGCATTGGACCGATCTCGGCCCAATGTCGGCTAACGTCGGCGGCAATATTGGCCCCATGTCGGCAAATCACGCTCGCGCTACTTTCACCCACATCGGTCCGATGTCGGCTAGCCGGCGTTGGGCCGATGAGGGCTAGCCGGCGTTGGGCCGATGAGGGCTAGCCGGCGTTGGGCCGACGAAGGCTAGCCGGCGTTAGGCCGATGAGGGCTTGCCGGCGTTGGGCCGATGACGGCTTGCCGGCGTTCGGCCGATGACGGCTGGCCAGCGTCGGTCCGAGACCGGCCTGCCGTTATTCAGCAGATGATGGCAAGCCGTCATTGGGCCTATGTAAGCTGGCCGATGCTGACGTGGTGTCGGCCTCGCCGACTTCGGGAAGCCGCCGGTGCGACGGTTAGCACTCGTTATTATGGTAATTTACCGTGCGGTGAGTAAGGTAATATACTGTGCCGTTGTAGTCTGCACGTAGCCAGTTTAGATGGGGACACCGGCGGTGGTTGCTCGATGCCTACAGTAGCTTGATTAAAAAGGCTGATACGCGTGTTATAAAGTGAAACGGCTGCGTGGCGAATATGCATAGTTCGGTATTCCTGTGATTACTGTACTGTAAGTCAGCAGTGCAAAAAAAAACCTATTCGCAGCACAACGGCATTCATCGACTACCGTTGACGCCGTATTCGGTAAATACTTCGTAAGCAGAACGACCCATTTGGGGTCTTAGCATAGCATTGAGACCCAGAATTCTATTGAACCGTGCAAGGCTGAGAAGAAAAGCCAATATTGTCTCCAACACACCTAAAAGGATGAAAGTCCTGCTGCATCAATTACGCATGCGTCTAGGTAATGAATGAGCAACACATTTGCAAAGTGATAAACAGACATTTATTCACACATATGAACACACGCCAGCAGTTCCGGAATAATGATGCCATAAAGGAACACCTAAACATCTATAGATACCATATCCAACATCTAAAACGATCCCACAGCCACCGTATTCCTAATGAAAAACACGAAAATATGATCGAGAATGGGGTCAGGCGAAGAGTTATAATGTTATTCAAGGCACATTCAGAATAAATATTTAAAAACATAGAACGGGAAAAAATATGATTAAGAATTAACGAAGAATATCATAGCTACTTGTGTTTTGTGGACGACATCGCGCTTTGCGGCAATGACGGTGACGAATCACGAAAGAAAAAAATACTGGTGATGTAAACGAAAGAAGCCGGATTAAAGATGTACCCGAAGAAAACAAACATCATGTTAGGCGGCCCGGCGAGAAAGGGAGATTACGGGTGGCAAACAGACTAGAAGTGCATGTATAAGGCTAGTTACTAACAGAGGAGCCCCCCCCCCCCCCCCCCCCAACCGATGTTTATCAAATTCACCGAAAAGTAAGGTTGGGTTGGTTCGCAAACGTTAGTCCATCGTAACACATGACTGGAAATTAAATTACCCCTATCCTTTAAGTGGAAATCACAATTCTTTCACTCATAACTTATGGGACAGAAACATGAATAAACTACAGCACGCGACCTGAAAAACGTTGCGAGTGGTGCCGCAAGGTTCCATATACTGTACATCTAAACAAGGTAGACACACACGCACGCATTCCTTATCTCAAGGTAAGAATGTAACGGAAAAGAAGCATGCATGAATACCTTTCACGCATGGCTCTTGGATCGGTAAGAACACGAGCGAATAAAATGCATAGTCAATAGCGAACGCACGATAAAGAGAAACATCTGTCTGGACAGACGTAAGAGCAGTCAAGACGTGTCCTTAAATGAAGCGAGCGAGTCCGATGTGGAAGCACGTAGCCACTGGCTGCTAGCTGCGGTGATCTTTGCCGAAAACGGCGCTGGAATCTTGCCGCGTATCCGTCTCGCACACGTTTTTGACTTTCCTCTGCACATGTCCACACACCGACACTTCTTGAAGAATTCTGCTGGCCGGGACGAAAAAGCCTTCTCTCGCTACAACTTATCCTTCCATCGAGCTGGCTACCCTTCCCTGCCTGGTCAAGCAAGTTTCGCGACAATGGTGGTGGTGGTTGTGGTACAGTGGCTAGAAAGTTGTGGTTCGAAGAAGGAAAAGGCGCCTAATTTCTGCAGCCCGGTCGGGAGCACGGCGCAGCGCCTATGCGACAATGACACGCCGAACGACAGGAGTAAAGGCGGGGGGGGGGGGGGGAAGAGGGGTAGAGCTGGAAGAAGACGAAAAAATGCTGACTCTCCCTTCTTAGGAGCACGGCTCAGCCTCCGACAGTAGTGTGCGCCCCTCCCTCCCCCCCCCCTCCCCGTGTCTTCTCCCCCCTCCACAGCATGTCGTCTCTGGGCTACGTGGATTTTTCAATGCATCGCTTGTTCCAAGTGTCGCTACGTGAAAACTTTCCGTGACCATGTTGTAACCGCATTTTTTATCGTATTTCCCGTGCAATAACAGTAACATTAATGAAATCCAAAGTTTGACGGAATCCCGTTTGGTCGGGAGGAGGCATTGCAAAGAAGAAGAAACGCCGACCACAATAAAATCAATGTAAAACAAATTAAACGAGACGTTTCGGCTCCCACACGGGAGCCTTGTTCACAGTGAAGTTCAAAAAAAAAATCTCTTCCTTCTTAGGAGCATCTATTTTTTTTTTTGAACTTCACTGTGAACAAGGCTCCCGTGTGGTAGCCGAAACGTCTCGTTTTGTTTTAAATTGTTTTATTGTGGCCGGCGTTTCTTCTTCTTTTGCAATAGTAACATTAAATGCGACTGTTTCTAAACACACGTGGGAAGCAATCGTTGAACGAGATTTTTACTTCAAAATGATAGGTATGGGACAAAAAGACGGCGATGAAGTGAAAACACGAACTGGCTAACACGTGTCAAACACGTGTTTTATGTTCGTTAACGATTGTTTGTCTTGGTGGGCTAGTTGATTTGGAAGGTTTTTACCGAAAAAACGTGTCTACACTTCTTCCTGGTATTTCTTGTGCCATAACTATTTTTCTCAAGTAATGAACAACGAGCTCAGCAACACTCCTTGTTGAGCTTTTACTACTTTCACAAGGCAAAATTATGTGACATCACTGAAGCAAATGCGTTTGTTACGCTTGAACACAACATGCGCGTGTGTAAATACGTGCACACCCACAGACAAGAAACTATTCGTGCAGTTTATAAGCACTCACACCATGCGGTCAGCGGCTGAAAGGATGTAAAGGATATAGCGCTAGAAATATGATGTAAGGCACGGTTTATGCACAGATTTAGTATTCACATAAAACTTCTTCCGCTAAATGTATTCCTGCTGGAATGATTGGGCGAATACTGATGCTGGATATATCAGTAAGGTCTACCGAACAATGGCAAAAACATTTATGAAAGAGTTGGACTTTGAATGTAACTTCAGTTTTTGTAGCGTTGAACAGCTCGTCAACGAAATGGCCATCTAATGTGAGTCAGTCTGAAGGCCGCTTTTTGGGTAGAAAAGCCACAGTGCCAGTGATACCTGTTAGTTAATGTCCTTGCAGAAACTAACAAGAGGATGCAAGCTATTTACTCGGCGTTACTTCACGCCCCGAATAGTACATGCGGCATTAGCACCATACAATGCATGCATGCACTTTCTTATTTTTGCTAGTACACCAATCCATGTAGCAGCTTTCTGCAGCTTAGGCGAGTAATATTCAAGCGCTTAATGCTCTATGGCATTACAAGCTTGTGTTCGACGTCGACGTACAGTAGATTGCCAACATGTCAGCGACGGTTTTATTTAGCCGCTCGGTGAGGCCATTTGTCTGCGGATGATATAGTTGCGGTTGTCCGTCGGTGACTTGTATATCAAGATGGTTTGCGTTATTTCCGCCGTAAAATCCGTACGTGTCAGTGACGACGACTTCTGTAGCGCCGCGACGCAGGAGGACGTTCTCAACAGGGCAATATATAACTGTCTGAAGGAAGACAAGAAGGTATTCCAGCTTCGTCGATGAAAGCTAGCCAACAATTGACTCAGCCAACATTACTTTAAGAGCGGCAACAACACGGGAAAAAAGGCCCAATTCTGCCTGCGAAAGCCTTCAGCTGCCGATATCAGTTGAAGCATCTGATACACGGCAGAATGACGGCAAGCTCGGCCCAATGTTGCCGGTGAAAGCCATCGGCTAAGCCGATATCGGTGGAAGAACGGCGGGACGCCGGCAAACTCGGCCCAATGTTGCCGGTGAAAGCCATCGGCTAAGCCGATATCGGTCGAAGTACGGCGGAACGCCGGCAAACTCGGCCCAATGTTGCCGGTGAAAGCCATCGGCTAAGCCGATATCGGGGAAGTACGGCGGGACGCCGGCAAACTCGGCCCAATGTTGCCGGTGAAAGCCATCGGCTAAGCCGATATCGGCGGATGTACGGCGGGAGGCCGGCAAACTCGGCCCAATGTTGCCGGTGAAAGCCCAACATCGGCTGAAGGACGGCAAAATCGGCCCAATGTTGCCGGCGAAAGTCATCGGCTCCGCCCATATTGGCTCTATGCCGGCAACGACGGACCGTGGTTGGGCCGCCCACAGCCGCCTCAAAACCAATATCGGCCCGACGTTGTGTGCTGCCTGGGTACTTACATGTAGCCAGTCTAAGACAGTCGGAAGGGATTTGCCAATCTAATTGATCGTATGATGCGTGGAACCTTGGGCAAATTGGTAGGACAGAATTTAATATAATTGATCATCAAAAAATTTCCACCTCATCAGGAATTGACTGTATTATTTCGAAAATATAAAAAAATAACTATGCCGAATTTTGGACAATGTTTAGCATCGGGAGAGTTACCTAGTGATTAGAAGGTGGCTAAGGCTCTACCTACTTTAAAAATGGCGATAATCACTCACCAGAAAACTATGGACCTATCTAACTAACCTGTATATGCTGCAAACTAAGTGAGCACATTATCGCTTTAGATTATTACTTGCCTTGTCTGTGTGGTCACCCCATTAGGAGTATCTAAACAGCATGGTCGAATGTATTTAAAACATGCCAGCGCGGTTTATTTCTTGTAATTATGATGGCCTTACAAGTGTAACCCAAATGAACCTTGGAATTCCACCCAAGAAATTAAAATTACACTGATAAAATTTTTCTTGCTGTGTCTCTTCCGTCGGTATGTCTACAATCAGAAGCCACACTACCTGCCGCTTCAGCGAGCCGTACGCATGTCTAGACGCCTCTCTATTAGCCAGGATTTCGCTCTATTTTAGGGCAGAACAAAATCGTAATATTTATCTTCCTTTCCACGTGCTGCAGTCTTCCGGAACTGCCTTTCCAATCGTAACGCTACATCAACGAACAATGAAGATTTGCGTGAATAACTTCAATGATTGAATAATCCCGGCTTAAGAATGTTTCACTTATTAATTCCAGCTGTCTAATGCATTCACATTTTTCTACGGCGGCATCCTTTCTAGACCTTTTCATAATTTTTTGTTGCATCTTATTTAATGCATTGATTATCTTTTCACTGTATCGTTTCTATATTATGTACTTCTGTGAGTTTCATTATCTGTTTTCTGCTTGAGTATATTTGCCGCTGTGCCCCTTTACTCAGTGTCCTTGTGAACCTGTAAGGTTAAATGAATAATTAAATGAAATATTCAGCACATCCCACACCTCGTGGGAATCGGTTTGACGCGAAGCAGCCGGCGCGTAATTGTTTATACTGCATCTTTTAGGCTTAGAGACAAGCGTTACAATATGGATCGACGTTAAGTGCAGTAGTTGTGTGTACAACGTAGGCTTACCCGGAACGCGCACTACACTGGTGTCTACTGGTGACTACACCAGGTACCGTATGGTCTCCCATAACATCAGCAGTCACGTTACTGCCCACTGGGTAACTTATGGTTTGGCATAATTTAAGTACTCACATTATAGCCCAAACGTCATTATTATCGAAACGAGGTGAGCTTGACGGTGTGACGATGTGAATATCACACGTAACTTTCCTTAGCGTATTCCCCCGGGAGTCGAGCAACGCTTCAATATAGCTTGCTGAATCATGGGAATACAAATGGAATCTTTATTAAACTGCTATAAAAGTGGTTTCAACATTGGAACCACAATTGAGGTTAACCCGGCATGACATCTGTGTCATAGGTTTAGATATATAACGTTTATTGCTTTGTTATAAAGTTAGATAGCCAGCACTGGAACCACAGTTGAAGTTGCACCGAACTTACGTCTGCATAGTGTATTTTTCCAAAGCGGTTTCAAGACGTGGCATTGCTCTGTGGTAGAATAGCTGATTGCCACGCAGAAGGCTTGGGTTTGATTGATGCTGAGCTCCTGATTGTCCAAATGCGAAGCATTTCTTAGTGAACTTCGGCCTCTGTGCACGTATCTATCTATCTATCTATCTATCTATCTATCTATCTATCTATCTATCTATCTATCTATCTATCTATCTATCTATCTATCTAATCTAACCGTCTACGACTTTGTGCTCTCCTGACCGTTTCGTTCATGGGGTGTATACCAAAATTGCTATGACATAACTTGCCTGTATTATGAACATAAATAACTGGTCATAACATGAAAATCAGGATATGCATGTCATGCACGGCATGATTTACATGTCATGGTCTTGGTCCTCTTGCGACCGTTTCGTTTACGTAATATTGTACGTGGTCACGACGTTAAACATCGTCCGTATGCTTCTGAAATAACATGGAAGGGCGAAAAAAGTGCATAAATACAAGACAATAATAAAGCAAAACCACCGTCCTTGAGCTCGCTAACGAGTATAAAATGACAAGGACGACTTCAGGTCGTGCGCGGTGCCGCTGAGAGTTCGTAATGCCGTCAGGGACAACCACGCAGTCGAGTCTACCGAGACGTCGAAGTACCCTACATGGTCCCAAGTATTGTCGATGAAGCATCTCGCTAAGTCCCTGTCGGCGTACTGGCGTCCAGACCCGTACACGGTCGCCGGGTTGGTATTACATGTGGCGTCAACGAAGTTTGTAGTGACGGCTGTCGTTAGTTTGCTGGTTCTTGATGCGCAGACTGGTGAGTTGTCTGGCTTCCTCGGTGCGCTGAAGGTAGACGGTGATGTGGAGGTTTTCTTTATCGGTGATGTTGGGTAGCATGGTGTCGAGCGTCGTCGACGGGTTTCTTGCGTAGACCACGTTATATGGTGTCATCTGCGTCGTTTCTTACACGGCCGTGATGATTGCGAAGGTGACATACGGAAGGATGGCGTCCCAGGTCTTGCGTTCGACGTCGACGTACATGGCCAGCATGTCCGCCATTTTCTAGTTTAGACGCTCAGTGAGGCCATTCGTGTGTGGGTGGTAGGCGATGGTCCTGCGGTGACTTGCCTGGCTGCATCTCAGAATTGCCTGAGTCATGTCCGCAGTAAGACCGGTACCTCTCTCGGTGATGAGGACCTCTGGAGCGCCATGACGCAGGACGATGTTCTCAACAAAGAACTTGGCTACCTGGGCAGCCCTGCCTATGGGCAGGACCCGTGCTTTGGCGTAGCGGGTGAGGTAGTCGGTACCTGCGACGATTCACTTGTTTCCGCAAGCCAATGTTGCGAACGGACCCAGTAGGTCCATGTCGATCTCCTGGAACGGTCACCGAGAAAGCCTGTCGGTCCTGTTGGCGGTCTCTTGAGTCGCTGACAGTCTCGGCATGTCCTTACGTAGCGAGCGACATCGGATGGAAGTGGAGTTCAGTAGTACTTTTCCTGTATTCTGGCGATAGTGCGGGAACACGGAGATCTCCTGCCGTCGCATCGTCGTGCAGGGCCTGGAGGACTTCTGGTCGCAAAGCTGAGAGCAGCACAAGAAGTTACTAGGCTCCAAGCGGTGAGAAGTTCTTTTGGAGAACACCGTTTCGCAAGAAAAACGACGCAAGTGCCCGCTTGAATACCTTCGCAACGAAGGCGGTCCTGACCTCGAGGTATATTACTAGGCCCCTAAGTTCCGGGTCGGCTCACTGTCGTTCCGCGAAATCGTCGATACTTATGGTTCCCAAGAAGCAGTCATCGTCCTGGTCGTCCTGGGGTGTCTGGTCTTCGGGGGGCGCGAGACAGGCAGTCAGCGTCAGAGTGTTTTGTCCGGACCTGTAAACGGCGGTAACGTCGAATTCTCGAAGTCTCAGACTCCATCGTGCGAGACGACCTGAAGGGTCGTTCACAACTTTTAAGGGCCTTCCATGGAGGTAGGGGCGAAACTTTGACGTAGCCCAGATGATGGCAAGGCACTCTTTTTCTGTTTTGCAATAGTTTCCTTGTGCCTTGAATAGCGACCGGCTAGCATAACTGATAACCCTTTCCTGTCCGTTAGCCTTCTGGGCAAGTACGGCGCCGAGTCCTACACTGCTTGCGTTGGTGTGAATTTCCGTACTGATGTATTGGTCGAAATGCTCAAGTATCGGAGGCGTCTGCAGGCGTGTTATTATTCGGCGTGTTGTCGGTGTGCAAGCACTGCATTATTACCAAAGACTATGTCTGTCCGCTCCTTCAGATCCTGTACTGAGCGTCGGCGCCAAAACGCGAGGCCGTTAAGGAACAAGTTGACGAAATACTACGTGAGCGCATCCTCCAGCAGTCCGAAAACCCGTGGGCGTCTTCCATGGTGTAAATCAAAAAGAAGGGTGGAGTACTACGTCGATTATCGTCGCGTGAAAGAAATCACGAAAAAGCCCGTGTACCATCTCCAACGGATAGGCGACGCCCTGAATCGGCTCCACAACCCGAAGTACTTTTATCGATGGAGCTCAATACCGGATACTTGCAAGTCAGAGTCGAGGAGAGAGACCGAGAGACGACTGCCTTTATAAAACAGATGGCCTGGTCGACTTGAAGGTAATGCCATCCGATCCTTTCTCGTCACCTGCGACATTGACACGCGTTATGGATTCAGTACTGCATCAGTACGACCAGTACTGTAGGGCCAGTAATGTATCAAGACCTCCTGAGTCACCTTGCCAGTTCGCGGTTTTGATTGCCGTTCGGCGTAGAAGGAGCTCTTGTTCTTCAACCACGTCATTGTCGTGTGTTAGGTTCGAACGTTAAATACTGTCACTGAAATAATTGCTTCAGTGGCAAAGTCAACGAAACCGTGTGGTGGAAAAACATTCCTTAATTATTTCTAAAAATAAATTAAAGAAAGAACGTACAATGAAGAAAGGAAAAAAAGAAGAAACGGTGTCTACACAAAAAGAATATAGAAGTGTTTAGATTAAACTAGAGAAGGTAATGTTCTGTGAATTAACAAACGTCCGTCTCACAGTTCGGAAGTCGTAGACGTCGGGGAGTTGTACTGATGCTGCGGTGAGACGTCGGTGATGTCGGCTTCGGTAGGGCAGCCGCGAGGAGAGGGCAGGTGCTACGTGGAGTCTCGGTCAACAGGTCACTGGAAAGCTTGCCAAGTGCACCTTGGAGACCATTACCACAGCCACGTGGTACAACAGGCGTCGTCCTTGCCGGTCGAAGAGGTTGCCATCGAGTCTGCTGGCTCGGGTCCGGAAACCAACTGCCTTGAACCGCCTCGAACAGACAGCCACGCAGGTCTCTTCTTCCACGTGCCAAAGCCCAGCCACCTCGTCTTCCTCTTTCTTCTCCGCCTTCTCCCGTCCACAGCATTTCCTTTGGGTGCTCTTCTTTTTCTTCACCCCGATGCACTTCATGTGGTTTCGGTTTCGACGTCTCACCGATATAGATAGCACAACACTCAAAGTCCAACAGTCACAGTCCAAGTCAGAGTCCAATACTCATCACAGAAAGCCCGCCCAAGAGAAGTTTTTTTTTAGAAAAAAAAACGTTGCCAATAGTGATGATAACAGCTGCCCAACTAATGGTACTATGGGATAGGGGTTAAGTCCTACTCAAATAATCTGCCCCAACATTCTCTGAGCCTTTTATGTACTCAACACGAAAAGAATACTCCTGAAGGGTAAGGCTCCATCGCAGAACTCTGCTATTTAAATGCTTTGCTTGCGTCAGGTACAACAAAGGCTGGTGATCAGTTTGTATCACAAAGGCGGTCCCATAAAGGAAACTATGGAATTTTTCCACCGCGCATACCAGAGCCAGGCATTCGCGTTCAATCGCAGGGTAGCGGGTTTCACGGGGAGCGAATTGCCTGCTAGCATAAGAGATTGGATGCAAGACCCCCTCATGTTCCTGCATTAGCACGGCGCCAAGTCCCGTGTCAGATGCATCTGTACGAAGTACAAATTCCTTCTTAAGGTCTGGCGCTCTTATGACGGGCTTAGTGCACATCGCATGTTTGAGGTCTACGAAGGCCGCTTCTCTTTCAGGAGTCCATGTCACTCGATTGGCTTCTCCCTTCTTGAGCATGTCAACCAGAGGCTGCGCCTTCTCAGCGTATCGTGGAACAAAGTCTCGATAATAGCCCGCTAGACCGAGGAACGAACGCACTTGTTTCTTTGTCTGAGGCTTAGGTGCTTGAAGGATTTTTTCAATCGTCTCTTCGTTCGGCTGAATCTTTCCTTCGCCTAGACGATGGCCTAGGAAAGTGACGGTGGTTGCTCCGATCTCGCATTTTTGTGGCTTTACTTTCAGACCTGCGCCCCTAATCTTATCAAACAGACGTTGGAGCATCTGCAGGTGCTCGTCCCACGTCAATGTTGCGACGAGGACATCGTCGATGTAGTCCACTACGTTGGGAAGCCCTGTCAAGAGCCGTCGCATGAGTCGGGTAAACACTACTGATGCCGTTTTTATTCCGAATGGCATGAATAAAAATTGGTAATGACCAGACTGTGTAGAGAACGCTGTTTTAGGCCGGGAACTCTCTTCCAAGAGCACCTACCAATATCCCTTCGTCAGGTCAAGTTTTGAGAAATATTTCTTATCTCCCACCTCCGCGAACATGATGTCGGTTCTTGGGATTGGTTCTGCGTCCCCAACGAGCACACTGTTGATGCGGCGGAAGTCGATGCATGCTCGATATGACTTGTCTGGCTTTTTGACCAGAACAAGTGGAGAGTTGTATGGTGACTCCGTGGGTTCGATTATGCCGAGCTTGAGCATATCGGCCACTTCCTTCTCGACGGCATCCTTCATGGCGAAAGGTAAAGGGTATTGCGGCGTAGTAACCGGTGCCGTTGTCGTTAATTCAAGACGACATTGCAGCAAGTTTGTCTTTCCCGGGACGTCAGAAAAAATATCCTGGTTATCTTCCAGGAGATGTTGCAGTTCATGAAGCTCGTCTGAACTGAGAGCAGATGATTTCCGAATGCTCTCAATCCCGGAAGTTTTCTCCACAGTGAAGCTTGGTATAGGATTGCCGGTCACGCCTTCTTCTACCACAACGAACGATGAAGCCTGTGCAGGTACATTCGGTTGGCGTTCCTCATATTTTTTCAACATATTAATATGAAACAACTTTTTCGTGTGTCCGACGTCAATCCAGTAGTCGAAGTCATTCTTCTGGGCTGTGACTACGAAAGGTCCTTTCCAGTGCATAAGTAGTTTGTTGTGGCTCGTTGGAAGAAGAACCAAAGCTCGGTCGCCCACCTTAAGACGGCGTAGACGACTCTTTCTATCGTAATACTTCTTCTGTAGTCGCTGAGCCTTTTCAAGTCCCCTGTGCGCCATCTGCAAGGTTTGGAACAGACGCTCTTTGAGGTCGAGGACGTAACCATAGACTGTTTTAGTCTCTTCGTCGATCTCGTCCTTGGTCCAGAGTTCTTTCAGTAGCGTCAGTGGACCTCGTACTTGGTGGCCATATATTAGCTGGAAAGGCGAGAAACCAACACTGGTTTGTGGTACCTCTCTGTATGCAAACAGAGGAGCTATGTACCGGTCCCATGACTTAGGTTGTTCCTGGCAGAGTTTACGGAGCATCTCTTTGATGGTTCCGTTAAACCGTTCAACCAATCCATTGCACATGGGATGGTACGGAGTGCAGCTCAGGTGTTTGATTTGAAGTAGACTGTTTACCTCTTTCATTAACTCCGAGGTAAAACGTGAAGCCTGATCACATAGAACTTCCTTCGGAAATCCTATACGTGAAAACATTTCCACAAGCCCTTCGGCTACAGTTGCCGAGTCAATAGCTGGCAGTGGTATCGCATCAGGATACCGAGTGGCAAAATCCACCAGCGTGAGAATATATCTGTTGCCTCTTCATGAAGTCGGAGAGAGTGGTCCGATGATATCAACAGCCACTCGCTCAAAGGGCGTGTCTATGAGCGGCATACGGCCAAGCGGCGCTTTGCTCAACTTTCCTTTCGGGAACGTCCGTTGGCACGCGTCAGACGACTTCACGTACCTCTTGATCTCTTCCTGAACACCAGGCCAATAGAACGCGCTCAGCACCCTTTCGGTAGTCTTCTTGATGCCTTGGTGTCCGGAGAGCGGGTTTTCGTGGGCTAGCTCGAGAACTTGCTAACGCAGCGTTTTCGGTACTACCGCTTGTTCGATCGTTTTGCCAGGAGAAAACTGGTAAGAGCGGTACAGTAGATCGCCACGTACGTAGAACGAGCAGGATGTTGATCCTTTGCCTTTGAAGGTTTTTCCCACCTTAGCTCGGCAAACTTCCAAGCTCTTGTCTATCTTCTGCTCCAGTTGAAATGTCTCTCGTGAGACCCGAATGAGGTTCACTATATCCTCTTGTCTCTTCCCCACGGCCTTTGCGAGAACCACCGCGGGCCTTGAGTGGAGATCCTCTGTGTTGCTCGCTTTTACGTTCTGAGCTGGGAATACGGTAGTGGGCAAGGTCTTCTTCCAGTTTTTATCTGGATTCGTGCGGTCCTGAGATCCTGGTACATTTCCAATGATGACATCGTAGAGAGGGTTGTCCAGGCATTTCGCAACAATGACCCCTGAAAAGTATGGCGACGAGATGAGTACGTCGGCTTCCATGGCCTCAGTGGTACTACCGTCAGCCAAAAGTAAGGTTGCCATTGCACCCGTCAATGCCGTATCCGGGACTAGCGAACGTCGTACGACTACGCTGTTGCTGCCTGTGTCACGTAGAACAGATACAGCTTTCTCAAACATTAGTCCTTGCATGACTGGCATGTCGTGGCTGTTTAAACTTGGGCTTCGAGAAGTGCTTGTACCTCGCTCTTCATCACGTAGCCTGGAGTCTTGACTTCGGTTGAAGAAGCGACTTCTCATGGAGACACAACCGGCGACTTCTTTTGTGCCTGAGCCCTTGCGTCTGCAGTCTTGCACATTATGACCAGTCTTCCGGCAATACGTATAGTATTGTTGCTTGGAGCGCATACGGCAGTCGGATGTTTTGTGCCCGTATTTGTGACAAACGAAACATCGGACTTGTGTCTTGCCAGAACTACTTCCTTCTTTCCCTTTTGTAGGAGCTTCTTCCGGCCTTTCCTTGAACACCAAGAGATTCTTGTGCCCTTGTGCTTCCATATAATGATCTGCGGCTTCAGCGATTTCCTCAAGAGTTTGATAGTTTATATCTCGAAGAAACAATGTCAGACTACGGTGGCAATTCTGAAGCAGTTGCTCGCTAACGATTATGTCTCGCACCGCTTCAAACGTCTTTCCTCGGTTGGCCATAACCATCCAACGGTCGAAGAAACTCAAAAGCCTCGTGGCATACTGCTTCGCTGTCTCCTCATCTTGGGGTTTGCTTAGCCGGAACTTTTCCCTGTAACCCTCAGCTGTGCATCGGAAGCGTTGAAGTAATGCCTTCTTAGCCTTGTCATAGTCCACTGACTCTTCAGGGGACAAGCGACCAAAAACTTTCAAGGCTTCACCATCCAAACACAAGCTGAGTGCCGTGGCCCACTTGTCTTGCGGCCATCCCAGACCGGTAGCGACGGATTCAAACCGTTTCAGGTACGCGTCGAGATCATCGCGATCCTCCCTGAAGACGGGGATCAAACTGCGGGGGTTAATCACGATCGGCGACTCGTTTCTTTCCTGTTGAGCACCAGCCTATCGTTCCTGGCTATTTCCAGACTCGGCCAATTTGACCCGCAATGCTAGGACTCGCTCTTCTAGCTCCAGGCGTTCCTTCGTAGCCTCTCGCTCTGCTTGCCTATCGGCCCGTGCTTTCTCAGATTGCTCATCCACCCAGGCTTTTAGTTCTGCTCCCTGCAGACCCATGCGCTGACCCAACGTTACGAATTCTGCCGAAGACATTCCGAATCCCTTCAGTTCATGCACCCTTTTACCACACGGTCTCGTCCTGTCGCGGACGCCAATCTGTCGTGTGTTAGGTTCGAACGTTAAATACTGTCACTGAAATAATTGCTTCAGTGGCAAAGTCAACGAAACCGTGTGGTGGAAAAACATTCCTTCATTATTTCTAAAAATAAATTAAAGAAAGAACGTACAATGAAGAAAGGAAAAAAAGAAGAAACGGTGTCTATACAAAAAGAATATAGAAGAGTTTAGATTAAACTAGAGAAGGTAATGTTCTGTGAATTAACAAAAGTCCGTCTCACAGTTCGGCAGTCGTAGACGTCGGGGAGTTGTGCTGATGCTGCGGTGAGACGTCGGTGATGTCGGCTTCGGTAGGGCAGCCGCGAGGAGAGGACAGGTGCTACGTGGAGTCTCGGTGAACAGGTCACTGGAAAGCTTGCCAAGTGCACCTTGGAGACCATTACCACAGCCACGTGGTACAGCAGGCGTCGTCCTTGCCGGTCGAAGAGGTTGCCATCGAGTCTGCTGGCTCGGGTCCGGAACCGAACTGCCTTGAACCGCCTTGAACAGACAGCCACGCACGTCTCTCCTTCCACGTTCCAAAGCCCAGCCACCTCCTCTTCCTCTTTCTTCTCCGCCTTCTCCCGTCCACAGCATTTCCTTTGGGTGCTCTTCTTTTTCTTCACCCCGATGCACTTCATGTGCTTTCGGTTTCGACGTCTCACCGATATAGATAGCACAACACTCAAAGTCCAACAGTCACAGTCCAAGTCAGAGTCCAATACTCATCACAGTCATTGGCAAGGCTGCTCATCGCTTTTTCTCTCTTTTTTATCATTTTGTTTTTACTTTTCCTTGCATATCTTTTAGTGATTCCTTATTTATGTCTTTTTGAGTATTACTCATTATTATATTTTTTTTTCTCCATGAAGACAGGGGGAAGGGGCACATTCAGTCTTGTATCGTGGACAATGTTTTCCCGAAAGCTGGAGCGAATTGTTTGTATCTCTCCTTGTGGGTGTGCGGTCCGGCGCCACGGGCCAACAGCCGAACCATCTGAACTTGAACCATATGTGTGATGTGTAGAAGCGGCAATTGTTATTTTTTTCCCTTTTCCATGGTCGCTTGCTCAGGCCGCCCTTTTTATATACCCCTCGTAGACAATGCACGGATAACACGCCCGCTTCCAGCGGCTCTCCGTCTTTGCTGCTTTCTTCCCGCTATATTCGATAGCAATTATATGGACAGTTTCGGCTGATTTTCGCCCTCGCCGTCATGTCCCGGATATGTATATATATATATGTGTATACAGGGTGTTTCAACAAATGTGTCCACTATTTTTTTTAAAAATTAGCAAAATGCGGTATTTGCTCGCTGTTTTCACATATGCTTTTTCTGTAGCGGCAGCCACCTTAAGATCGTTGAAGAAATGATTTGGGACAGTAATTAAGATAGTTAAATTAATTAACTTTTTAATTAGCAGAGTTAGGTGGTTAAGTCCAATGGGAGAATTAAAGTCCTTCATGCGAAGAACCCATTTCAGCTTTGAGATTACGAAAAAGCAGCCTATATTCATTATTGTGGCGTAATGAAAATCAGGCAAATTCAACGGCGAAACCGAAACCCAAGCACCGATGAGCGCCACAAGCAGACGACTAGAATGACGTAACTGTTCAAGACAACGGTTACAGAGGTGCAGTTCTTCCCCGTTCGTTAACGTATGTGCGTCATGCGTGCTACTACTGCAAGCGCAGCCCACACACTCACACCAAGAAGTCGGTTGATGGTTGATATAATGACGTTCACTCATTGTGGACGTCTCAGACGAATGTGGCAGTTGCGCTCTTCCGCGTTTGGGTTCCGGTTTCGCCGTTGAATTTGCCCGAATTTCATTACGCCCCAATAATTAACAGAGGCCGCTTTTTCGAAATCTCAAAGCTGAAATGGGTTCTTCGCATGAAGGACTTTAATTTTCCCATTGGGCTTAACCACCTAACTCCGCTAATTAAAAAAGTAATTAGTTTAACTTTTTTATTACTCTCCCAAATCTTGTCTTCGACCATCTTAAGATGCCTGCCGCTGCAGAAAAAGCAATTGTGAAGACAGCGAGCAAATACCGCATTTTCCTGATTTTTAAAAAATAGTGGACACATTTTTTGAAACACCCTGTATATAAAAAAGGCATTAAGAAAAATAAATTACCAGAAAAAATTTCCAAAGCACCCGACCGGGCATTCGAGCCAGCGACCCCTCGCTCCGCAGCCCACTGCGCTAGACAACACAGCCACGCGCCATGCTTGTGCCGGCGTTATAACGGCGAGCTATTATATGCACCATTTACCGTTCGCGGTAGGCAGACCTCGGAGGAGCTTGACCGTATTTTCAATCACGCAACGCCCTTACATTTTCTTTCGACTTGAAAAACGACCCGTGAGGCGCGCACAAAAAAGTGGCCCCCTTCTGTACCCACTCATGATGTAGAAGGAAAAAAAATTGGCAGATCCCAAGTACCATGGGAATCGATGTTATGCGAAGCATGCGGAGGAGAGGTGATTAGGTTGTAATTTTCTTATTGAGCGAAACGTCACAAAATGACGTTAAACATATGTACCAATGTTGTACGCACAGACGTATGTTGAACAGTCGCGTATGTTCCATATAACCTATTGTTTAGAGTTGCCTAACGAGGCCATGACAAACATGGGTATTACCAACACCTGAAGCGGTAATCTGATATATAGCACCTGTGCTTGCGAGGATGGGAGCCCTCGATTGTGCTTCGTGGACCAACTACAATGAATGGCCCTGAAGTATACAATTGACGTTAAGCCGATATGACGCCTGAATCATAGGAGTACATATGTAATGTTAGTAAAATTAGATAGCAAGCCAGCACTGGAACCACAACTGACGTTTCACCAACATTACGCCTGCATAGGGTCTTTTTCCAAAGCAGTTCCGAGGCCTGGCGTGGCTCTGAGGTAGAATACTTGACTGCCACTCAGATTGCAGGCGTTCGATTCCTGCTGGGACCCTGATATTAATTATTGGCATTCGTAGGGTTCACGCTGGCGACGTCAGTTTTTCTTAACGATCTGGCATTACTAATGCCTGTCCTCGCCGTTCCTGGATAGACAAAAATTGTCAATCACCTGTGGCGCCTATCCGCATGCCGGGGCCCGTGGTATACGGGTATGTGCCACACGTATCTGCAGGAAAGAGTTTGACGACGTACGCGGCAGGATTTTCACGTTATTAATGTCATGACCACCCAGACATATTCGTCAATACCGCTTACCCTCCCATACAAATTGTGGTCTACCCCAAGTTAAGGAGGCCATCACGAGAGAACCAAGGCGGCTAGATAGATATGACGAACATAAATGATAGGTCCTAACATGTAAAACATGACATGCAAATTATGTAAAGCATGATCTGATCCTTCCTGGCTGCTTCGCATTACATCGATTCCCACAGTGCGTGCGATCTGCCGGCTTCTTTTCTTTCCCTCGCTGACCAACACCACAGCAAAGCAATTGTCGCTGTTCCTTCCTTCGTTAATTCTTTCTCGCTCACAATTACAATACATAATAAATACACATTTTTTAGGGGCGAAGCTCCTCTAGCCGGGGCTATGTCCCTCGCGCCGTGTACGCTAGTGCGATGACGATGACGCTGCCATCTTGTCAGCATCATCGGCTGTGCTACACTGTAAACGAAAACATACCCAGCCGCGGGGTTTCGGGAGATGATGCTCCTTCTCAGCTCCGCTAGCCTCACTCAAACCGTAATGCTCCGGAGCATATACGTTCGTTTCCCGCCCTTTTACTTCGGTGGGCGATGGACAGAGGGCAGCGGGACGACTTCCCTGATTTTTATCCGGTGGTTTCTCCGTAAGTGCTCCGGCACATCACTTATGCTCCGTGGATGCTCCGCAAATACCCCTGCGAGGTGCGGGTGCAGCTCCTCCTTTCCAGTGACAAAGCGTCCACCCGCACGACAGGCGTCTCGTTAACAATGCGTAGGCTGAGAGGCAACAATGAGGCTGGACAACGCCGCAGTAACGTTTGAAAAAGCTTTTGTGGTGTTGGGATGCCTTCACTGGCAAAAAAAACAAATAGGCACTGCGCCGTGTTCCAGACCGGGCTGCCGAAATTAGGCGCCTTTTCCTTCTTCGAACCACAACCACCACAGGCAAAAAGGTCAACGACCAGGAAAGGAGGAACGTAACTTGCTGAAACTTGCTATAAATGACGTAGGCAGCCTCGCCGGGCGACCGGTCCCCACAAACCAACATGTCGCAGGCCAAGCCACCCGAATCGAAGTGCAGCGAGGATTGCGCGATTTCTTCGCCCGCGTTCGGGAAAAGGAAATCGTTCTGTGCACCTTGTGGACATCACAAGCGACTACAAGCATCAACGAAGGTTCTCATCGACAGAAGGGAGTTGCGGGAACCTTAATCGTGTGATGGTTCCGTGCAACGAACGACACATTGCTATCTCGAGAGTGGCGAACAATCCGGCGGTCGCTGGTGCGGCGCATAACTGGTGAGTGAGCTCTTCTTGAATTCTCTGTGTTATTTTTTTTCAAAAAGTGCTAAAATTGAGTAATTTTGTGTTGATAACCAAGTAGGTTATCAAGACTAGGCTAGCTTTGCAAGATGGCAGTAAAAATTTCAGCGTAAATATTGAAAATACGTTGTTTGGAACACGTGCTTTTCTTTCTTAATATGAATAACTTCGGTAATTTTAAGCACACCACTGTAATATTTGGAGCGCTGATCGACTCTCTGTAGATATGCATTAATAGAAAATATCATAGTTGTGGGTTGATTCGATAAAAGGTTATTAATTTTTATATGTAAACCTAATTCGTTAAAACATATTTTGGTCTGATCAGTATACATAAACGGTAATATTTGTCGCTTTCCATATTAATAAACGCCAAGTCAAGGCCTCTCATTACGTATAAATTATTTTGATTTATCATGTAAACTGAATTAATAAAACAGGAATAACTGAAATCAGCGTTAATTCGTTATACATTTAGCGAATTGGGCTTGGGAAATGTGTTCGGTACAGACTTTTAGAACGCATATACGTACTCATATTGGTGAAAAAATTATTTTGTTTGTATTAATGGTATCTGAGATATTAATCTAGAAGTATAATTGACCCTTCGGCGGACATGGTGCTTTCATGACAAAAGAGGTGGAAAGCGGCTGATGAGACCAGTGACGAGGAATGCGAAAGGAAGGTGGGGTTGCTTTGCAGAACGTGTTGTGGGGCGCGCGATGTTTGTCTGGATGGGGAGGTTGCTGCACGCTTATTTCTGCAACCCATTTGAGAGCACCCCTCACCGTCGTTGGGCGGAGGGGTATGGTAGTGAAAGAAAAAAAAAGAAAAGAGGGCACCTTCTTGAGAAACTGCTAGTCTTTTCTGTGTTGATGGGAGAGAACTATCGCGCTGCTGCATTTTTTTTCTGTGTTCAGTCCTGCTGCCATGGCCGTGAATGCAGTCTTTTTCTTTTTTTTTGAGGAGGGGGGAAGGGATGAGTTGAATTTCCCCGACCAAACGGGTAAAACTGTGAAAATTTTCGCCTTCATGTCCCATATCTCGCTGAGAATAAAACACTTTGTATCTTTCTGTGACGCACAGTGCGCGAAGACGGGACATAGTATTGACCTGGACGATGCAACGACGCTGGCCTGTCAACAGATGAAGGAAAAGAAAATTCCTCGAATCCTGGTGCACACGTCGTGACACCTCGGCGTGCATCACCATTCGTGGTCTCCTGCCGGACGTCTTCACGGACCTGTGTGTTGAGTAAACTGGTCCACCTCCTCTCATTTCTGTCAGTGTACTATACTGATGATGCAATTGGCATAGTTGGCGTAATGCTTGTACTTTTGATTGCTAATTTATTTCGTTAAGTAGGAGTAAACTTTATTTTGTGCTCGAGCCTGTTCATTTGGAAACGATACATGCTCATGCAATAACTATTTTGAAAAATGATCATTACGATAAGCTTCACGACAAAGCGGGCGCTGCAAATTAAAAAAAAAAAAAGAAATACAACGCGAACTTCTCTCGAAGACTCTTTTGCAAAGAAGAATGAAAGTACGTTTTTTCTTAAGAACTGGCCGCAAGTATACAAACTGTAGCCTAATATGCTGGAAGTAGGACGATGAGCACATACTAAAATGCGATGCAGCTATAATATTTTAGAAAATTAGCAAGTTAATCGGGAGAGGTATTCCTGATGCTGTCTTCGAGAGTACGAAAAGTCGCTCATTTTAGTGAAAAAAAAATGCTTTTGAATCTGTCAGCAGAAGTAGAGGTATCGATTTAGAAATATATGAAAAATTTTCGCCCGTTTTGAGCTTTGTCCGCGGCACGGAGGTGTGTTTTTATCGTGGAGCGGCTGGCTGACACCGGTGTGCATGTGATATGCTTCTTGATATTGAGCGCTCGTCCTGTCTTTTTTTTTTGTGGTCCGTTTAAGAACCTGGGTGTTCTCATGGACAGGCAGACAGTATGGGAATTAATCAGCACCCGCGGCTTCAGTGTCCTCAGTTTTTGTGCCTCTGGCATGATTTGCAGTTCTCATGTATTATGTTTTTGATAAATTATGCAGGAAACAATCAGCTGAACCCTTGCGTCGTCAATGAATGTGATGGATGGTCCTTCGGAGATGGTTCCCGGCGGCTACGACGTTCTTCGTTTGTTGTGTATCGTTTTACGGGATTCTGGACTTCATTTCAACGTGCTGCGCTTAAAACTTGAGTGCTGCTGATTTCATGTGATCTGTCTTCTTGTGTTCATTTTTGGTGGCTTTTCGTATATTTGTTTCTTCTTGTCTTCTTTTCCAAAATGGTGGGTCATCAGCCACAAACTGCAGCATATTTTGAATAAATCAAGCAAAAAGAACTCAAGTGTTCTCCTAAATTTAATCTGCTAGAGCTCTGTGGAAAAAATACACAGTAACTCTGCAGTGTTTGCATGAGAATTCCTTCATCTAACCAATGCGAGACACGATCAGCATAGAATAAACAAACAGCGGAGCAATGAATTAAAAAAAGAATACTCGTGATCCATCGCACTGCAATTCCATCCGGACGAAGTAAGGACATTCGTAAAATACTCCGGAGGTGCCACGCGAAAATTCCAGATAGCCGGAGTGAAAAAGCAGCGAAAAATACTCCGGAGGTGCCCCGCATTTCCTCCGGCCAGCCGGAGCAAAATGCCGGTAAAAAGTGCTCCGGCGGCGCCACGCAATCACTCCGGTCGGCCGGAGTAAAATATCAATGAAAAGTACTCCGGCTGTGCCACGCAATTGCTCCGGCCAGCCGGAGTAAGAACTTTGCTCCGGAGGTCCGGAGGAAAAATTACTCCGAACAGGGGGGGTCGCTAGAGGACAGGCGTTTTACTCCCACCTGGGAGTAATTTTCTTTTACAGTGTATAATTGAAAGGGCGCCCGCTACATGGCGCGCCGCCATCTTCGCCGGGAGCTCAGTCAGAGAACATCTCACGCAGCTACTCATCATGAACACCCCAGAGGCAAAAGCAGCGGCGGGGCTAGTCCCACATATGATGTTTGGTTACGATCTCTGGGGCAGCTCGTACGACTGCAAGCGTCCCACCACCATCAGAGGGATCTGTATCGACATTGCCTTATCCAACTTTGCATTGCATCCTATAATTCAAGATCCCGTCGCCATGTACTTCACTGACCGTAACCTCCAAAGGGAAACGGGTCACAGAGTTGATTGGGAACAACCCTTCTTTGTGGTCCGTAAACTAAAATATCATTATGTATCATTATGTGTCACGTGTTTGCATGATGTGTCGGCGAATGTTTCACGGTTTTACCGATAAGCGTTGGAGCTTCGCCCCACTCATCAGCATTCACTTCGCGGAGATGACCTGGACTTTTTTCTTTCTCTCGCTCTTTTTTTAATGTTATCTTTTGGCCCCCCAGACTGGGTGGGTGGCCCTGTGCTGCAGGTTCTGTCATTCGACTTACATCTTCCGAAGGAGGCTGGTCCGCCAGCCGAAACTGTTAGGATAAAATAAATATTTGTTGTTTCCTATGTTGCACTATTCTCGTAGTCGTTTTATAATTTTTATTGCGGCAGCCAGAAGGTCTCGTTATCATATATATATATATATATATATATATATATATATATATATATATATATATATATATATATATATGTGTGTGTGTGTGTGTGTGTGTGTGTGTGTGTGTGTGACGAAAAAGGAGACAATGAGAACGAAGTTGTATTTTCCACCACAAGGGATGGAATGCGCGCCGGTTGCGGGTGATAAGCGAGGAAGATCACCCAAGATGAAGGCCAGTATGGGTCGTTCCTCTTTTTGTTCTTTACCACGCTCATCGTCTACAAGTATCGTGTGTAATGTCTTCATACATTCTCCCAGCTGGAGTTTCATCATGGGTAAGGATGGCCAGTCTTATTATAGCGAGCTTCTTCCACCAAGATGTTCAGCTTTGGCGTGAAAGCATGACCACCGCAGTGACAACTGTCTAGGCGATGCTGTTCGGTGAGTTTCTAGGCGGAGCGAAGCCAGATATGAACAACATTTCTATTTCACGCCTTACTAGCCCAAAAATTTTCATCAGAATGTATTTTTATCACACTTTGGGCGGCTCAAACAAGAACGTTACGACAGTAACCCGAATCTTCACTCGGCTAAGATGTTAGCCAGCCTCGAGCTAATTATTTGTGTTTACACTGCCTGAAAAGGTTTGTATACTGGCAACGTCTAGAAATGCCCATTGCTACAGGATACTAATTGGCAGAAAATGACTCGCCCTTAGCAACATATAGTGCTGTCTAACACACACACTGTAACACAAAGAGTAAATTCAGTAATAGTGGGCGGAGCAATATCCGCCATTGTAGCACAGTAGATATTACGTGTGTAGCATTTTAGGGTCCCGGCTTGTCGTCCATCTATGCATAATGACGTTCAAAATCAAGCAGTCAATACAGGCCTAAAACAAGGCGTGTAATGGTCAAAGCCTGGTTAAAATAAACGAACGAGGTAAAAAAGATTATAATTTACAGCAACAACAAAGAAGGAAATGCAATATTAATCCTGTAATTGCTAAAACGCTTCAAAAACAAGTAGCTAAAATCTGCGCCGTGATAGATAGGGCGTCAACGCCTCCTGAAGCGCATGATTCCTCCTGCCACCTGCGCTTTTCCGGCGCTACACCTCAAGGGCGAAACAACATGATGGACCTTATCCTTTAATAGTTGTCATAACAAGCAGGAAGTCGGTAAAGGGCAGAATAATGTAGTGCGCATGTCGCACACAGGGTTTGCGGATCTCCCTAACGAAATTCTATCCATGGCGGGGAAACCGTACATGCTTACCTCAAACATTCACGTCATTGACGGTTTCGTCCGTAGAGGAGCGGGAACTTTGCAGACGGGAATAGCTGGGTGCCCTTGCTACCAACTTCCACAGCTTTCACACTAGTGAAGCTGCGTTTATTTTAGCACAGAATGGATAACTACATTGAAAGCTACAAAAGAGCTTGATTTTTAGGGGCGAAGCTCATTAGGGTGTGGGTCTGTCCCTCCTCTGTAGTCGTAGTAGTAGTAGGTAGGTAGGTAGGTAGCCACGTATAGTGGAATATACCCACTCCACGTGATAAAAATGACGATGACGCAGTATAGTGGAATGTACCCACTACACGTGATAACGATGAATTATAAGCACGTTCCAGTATAGTAGAATGTACCCACTACACGTGATAAAGATGACGATGACGCTGATGACCATGAAGAATAAGCGCGTTCCAGTATAGTGGAATGTACCCACTACACGTGATAACGATAACGATGACGCTGATGACCATGAACTATAAGCGCGTTCCAGACCACACATTCTCTTTCTTCCATGGATGAAAACGGTCCAGCTTCGCCCACTCATCATCATTCACTTCGTGGATATGGCATGATTTTTTATTGCACAAATAATCCGAAGGTTGTCGACTTTGTTCGCACAGGCAACAGTGTTTTTTGCATGACTTCATTTACAATAAAGCCAGGAAATCCTTATGTGACTGTTCATACTAGTGGAGCTGCGTTTATTTTAGCGAAGAATGGATAACTACACCGAGCGCTACAAAAGAGCTTGATTCTTTTATTGCACAAATAACCCGAAGGTGGTCGACTTTTCTCGCACAGGCAGCAGTGTTTTTTCTACGACTTCATTGATCTTAAATCCAGGAAATAATTACGTGACGGGTGATTATACGTAACAGAACATTACCGTATGTGCATATATATGTGATTGTTGAATACGTTGTTTTGAAATCTTATGTCTTAACTGTTAGGTTAAATTGTATATTGTATGCGCTGTTGACTTGTTACGCTTAGAGACTTGGACCCTACGTGGTCTATGTTAGTTACCTCTAAGGGATAAGGAGTAGCCGGCGTCCCGTTTGTGCGTCAACATCTCCTTACATCACGTCAATTATATATATATATATATATATATATATATATATATATATATATATATATATATATATATATATATATATATATATATATATATATATATATGTCATTTACTGTCCCATCTGCTCATTTCTGGGCTTCATGCGCCTGATTCAAATAGCACAGCCGCCCTCTAAGGGTCCACTTTCTATTGCATAATAGGCACCCAGTACTTACAAGACATTGTTTCCAACCAGCGTGCGCTCTTGCTCGTTGTGAACCGCTGCGGCCATATTCGCAGCCTACAGCTTTCTGTTAAAAAACAAGACGTGTTTTTGTGTGAGGCATAAATGAAGACCATAAAAGCAGGTGAAAATTCGCAAAAAAAAAGCTCTAATCCCCAGATAGTTGAGTGCGAATAATTAAAGAAGCGAATGAGCACGTCGCTACAATGGGTGTTCCATCTGTATCCACATTTTTAGTGTAGCATTAGGGAAATATATATTGATGCGGTTTAAAGCGCACGACGTGGGTCAACTATGTCTTGCAAGAGCGCCGACCATTGCTTTTGACGCTGGAGATGACGTATGTCACGTCGCTGAGGCGGTCGAGAATGACAAATGGTCCGGAGTAGCGCGCCATGAACTTTTCGCAAAACTTTTGGGAACTTTCGGGAAAGGCGGGTGTGCGGGCGGCACACAAATCCGCTTCAAGAACTGGACGACTGTTGCTGTGGCCAGAAGACTGGCTGCCAAAAGAAACATTCTCTGGGCTAGTCTACGAAGTTCCCTGCACTGAGTGCCCTGGCACTTACATCGGCGAGACGAAAAACGTTCCGGAAAGGATACGGCAACACCGAAATGACGAACGTAGCTTCAATGCAGCCCGAAACGCTCTTACAGAACATAGCGAGAAGCGGGACCATCGCATCAAGTTCGACAGCGCCCAGGTCATCTGGGCATATCCGAACGAATCTTGGATATCCGAACGACACCTGGAAACCTTAACCGGTCAACTGGGATCCTGCCGAGCGTGTGTGTACACGGACTCTTGAACCAACGGACAAACCCACGTATTAAGAAGGACGGCGGGGAGGGCGACCGTGGAGAGAAGACAACCACCGAAAGAGCGCTAGCTTCGGAGCCGGCCGCACACTCACCCACCAAGGTCGATCGGGTCTCGAAACATAGGGCAGTTTATAAAATCAAAAACTAAGGATTAAACGTGGCTCGAGAGTACGCTTGTTCTGATAATTTTACCCAGCCAGACAGATCTCTGTGAAGTATGGGCGCCTTTAAATCATTAAGCTCTAACTAAGGCCAAAAACTTAAACTGAGGACGACGCAGCGAGCGATGGAAAGGAAAATGATAGATGTAACCTTAAGAGACAGGAAGAGAGCAGAGTGGGTCAGGGAACAAACGGGGGTTAAGGATATCATAGTTGAAATCAAGAAGAAGAAATGGATATGGGCCGGGCACGTAGCACGTCGGCAGGATAACCGCTGGTCATTAAGGATAACTGACTGGATTCCAAGAGATGGCAAACGCGTCAGGGGGAGACAGAAAATTAGGTGGGTAGATGAGATTAAGAAGTTTGCAGGTATAACGTGGCAGCAGAAAGCACAGGACCGGGTTGATTGGCGAAACATGGGAGAGGCCTTTGCCCTGCAGTGGGCGTAGACAGGCTGATGATGATGATGATGATGAAGGCCAAAAAGCAACACTGCTAGGGAAGTGGTACGTCAACCTAGCCCGGGATGTGTCAACCTACTAGAAGCACCTCTCCTTCCCGAAGACGTGCCGAAACATGAACGTGATACCACACAGCCTGCGCCTCTAGCGCCTTGTCCACACGCCGGCGGACAACAAGATCGTGACACCAGCCACCCGCCGCTTGGTGAAAGCCCGAGTGCACGAGTTCTACAGCATCATCAGGAAGAATAAAGTTGACCTGTACTTCGTCCGTAGACAACTAGAGTTCCAAAGACCCGAAATATTCGAATCGCTGGACGAATTCGCTAGAAACATTGAGGCATTTACACACCAGGTTAAACAAACATCTATAAAGAAAATCTCACCGCACTGAAGAACAGCAAAATGCCCCGGAATGACAGCAAAACATCAACAGCGTTGTCAGCCTCTCATCGAGACAATCACTCGGAGCACGAGGCAAGCGTTCTGTCTAAACGCCGTAACTTCAACACAACTCCGCAATCTCAGCCGGAGATCGCTGCAGTGGCTGAGGACGGCATACAACACCTAGACAACTAGGTACGACAGAACGTCGGACTCAAAGCCACTGCAATCCTCTCAAAGCTACCGACATGACCACGGTAGAACCAAACAAAAGCAGAAAAAGCAGCAATTCTAGAACTGCGAAAAGACCCAACCATAATCATCCAGCCAGCTGACAAAGGTAACTCAAATGTGATGCAAGATCGAGAATCATTAAAAGAGAAGGTGAAAAGCCTTGTGAACAACAATGAGTACGTGAAGCTCACGAAACACCCCACCACCAGGATGCAACGAGAGCTCAACAAGCTACTATCTCACATTTTCAAAAACCGCCCAGAGTGAAGGGCGCTCTACTTACGCCTCATATGCAGAAATGTTTCTGTGCCAGCATTTTATGGCCTTCCAAAGATCGATAGACCAGGGATACCACTGCATGCTTTATAGTTCAATTCAGAACATCCCCGCTCCAAATGCTGTCCGAACAGCTGCAGAGGACACTGTGAACACTAGTGGAAAAGACAGCCACTGTTGTGAGAAACGCCAACCATTTTGTTGATTGTATGTCGGAGGTGACAATCGGCAGTGACGAGAGCCTCGTGCTTCGGTGTCGTTTCTCTGTTTGCGAGAGTGCCCCAACCTCTCACGGTCTCGGTTGCCCGAATCGTCCAAAACAAAGATGTGAAACTCAGCACAAGGACCGACTTCAGCACGGACGACCTTTGCCGACTGATGGAGCTTTGCCTGAGAGCTACATATTTCTCCTTGAGACGTGAATTCTACAAACAATCCAATGGAACCGCGATGAGTATCACCATTGCAACCACAGCGACGAACATGACGACGCAGCATATCGATGTTAGGGTGGTAAACTGGGCGTGTTGGCATTGCATGGTCTGAAGTAGAAGCGCGAAGACGACGGTGGACGCGAAGAGAAACACACACACACACACAAACACACACACACACACACACACAAACACACACACGCACGCACACACACACACACACACACGCACGCACGCACGCACACACACACACACACACACACACACACACACACACACACACACGCACGCACACACACACACACACACACACACACACGCACACACGCACACACACACACGCACACACACACACACGCACGCACACACACACACACACACGCACACACACACACACAGGGCGCACTTCCCACAAATTTATTCCAAGAAAAACATGGTAGCTATTTAAGCAAACAGCTTTCTCACGTTTTCTCGCTGCGCAGCCGCATTCAGAAATTGCTACTCTTTCTGCAATAAAAATATGGAGGCCACACTCACGTAAAGTTCACCTGCTTCAATAATCTTTTTTTGCTTAATTATCATTAATCTATTCCACTTATCTGGATTATTGGCCATCACAGAGCAGGCGCGAATATGCAGTACACACTTGCGATCTCTGCAATGAATTGCCAGGTGACCGTCTATGTCATTCCTAACATTGCTGCAATGCAGCCTGAATCTGTCGTTTATGAACGCTACAGTTGGGTCTAAATACTTTTTGTCACATGAGCGGGGTATATTGTAGGCCACGCTAACCTGGCGTTCGACATATCTACTTTCGTGGTTTACGGTACAGGCTGGTGCTTTCCGGAGGTAACGATTTCTTGTTCGGCAAAGTTGAAACAATTTGAAGGGGCAGTGAAATGACATTTACATTAGCTCACTTGGCAATCTTTTGCAAGTCACGGGACACGCCATTAACATGCGGTATCACAGCCACCTTCTCTTTTACACGATGTGGCTCTTGGTTCATTTCGCGGGGTCGAGATTTCTTCGAAATTGTTTCAGCTGCAGAAACCAGTACAACTTGCGGAAAGGCTGCCTCCTCCAGGCGGTTCACCTGCTCGCTAGAACATTCCGCTACACGATGGGGACAGGATTTCTTGAAAACATTAAGCAAGCATAGGTTGGCGATGCTTCGCTTAACAAGCTTTGAATGACAGGAGCTAAAAAATCTAGCGGCGGTTTATCCGCCCGAGGCTCCTACCGCCAGCAGACATGAATATTCTAAAAAAAATTATCGCGTTTCTAAATTCCTATGGAGGATTCAACCAATAGTTCGTGAGTCACTGCATTTGGAGATAAAATGTACCTAAAAGTTGTCAAGGTTTTACTAACGCCTAGTCGGCGTCACTAGATTTTATGTCAACAGAAAAACCGCCAGGCCTGCGCGAAAAGCGCAGCAGTGTCACAGCGAAAGCTGGAGGAGCTCCATTTCGAGAACCCGTTGCCAACAGTCTTGGGGCTACCTAATACAACTTCACTTTTAAGGTACTCACTACTCCATTATTCATTCGGTGGCTGATGATGATGAAGAATTATGGCTGAGCCATTTGTCCTGGTTTGGCAGCACTCAACGACCCACTGGTTATACAGTTTATATTATGTGAAGCCTGGTAAATAATGCTCGGAAAAGACATGTAAATTACATTTTGTATACGTATAAATAGTTGAATTTGTAGCCTACAACAGAGAAGTGGGGCTAGCGATCCAAGATCATTTTACACTTCAGACTTCACAGTGGTTTTATACACTCTGAGAACACGGAAATGAGAAAATTATTACAGTTCTTCGATGTACCTGTAATTCTGTATACATAAGAAAGGAAGGAAGGAAGCAAACAGAGAGGGAGAAGGTAGGGAGGTTAACCAGAAAGACTTCCGGTTGGCTACCCTACACTGGGGGGATTAGGGAAGGGGAATAGAAAGATGAGAGAGAGGAGGGAAGAGAAGGAAAAGAGAGAGAGGCAGTGAAATTCAGTGCAGCCTGTGGAACTGCACCGCAAGTTAGAGGCGTTCACACAAGGTATACATAAGAAAACTGTTAAAGCTTTTCCATATACCAGTCATCCTATACAAATAAATAAAAACAGATACACATGGCTGAGAAAATAACAAACTTCGGCAACGGACAATATTTTAGAGCGTATTCCTGAGAACGGTAGTCTTAGATTTCAACATGAAACTATTTTCTCTAACTACCGTTCGATGAATGAACTCGTTGGCCACAAGATTCAGATCCACTTGCCTAGCCTGCTCTTTGTGGCAGTGGAGCAAGGCGGTATGGTTAAGTCTGGCCTGTCCCATTGTTGAGCGCAGGTAGGTTTTAACTCTCTGGAGACACGAGAAAGATCTTTCTGACGAACAGGAAGTCACAGGAATCGTCATGGCGATTTGTAGAAGCTTGACAACTTCTGGAAGGAGCACCCTCAAGGGTTCACCTGCTTTTCCCGAAAGAAAGTCGACCACATCTTGAAATGTGATAAGACTCGTTGCACGTTGCTTTGGTATGTCAAGTAACATATTGCGGTGAAGCTGAAGACGCACAGCATTGAGATCTCCTTTGTAGAAATCGCATAGATACGTGCCGTCAGTATCGCCTGTTACGAACTGCTCGACTTGCTTCATGTGATACCACATTTCTGGCGGAAACCGCGTGCGCAGTGATGCATGCACCGTGTCGATGACTAGATAGAACCGCTGCCGGTACAAAGCTTCGGGGGAATTAAAGTCATGTGCGCGCGACCCTTCATCATACCGACGTGGTGCCTGCACCGGTCTCTTCGAAACTCTTGGGGCCCCGATGTCCATTTCGCGCGCTTCATCAGACACATCCGCCCCAAAACTGGAAAAGTCGTCGCGTAGTTGACCGATGCTCTCTTGAACAGCCTTAACTAAATGCTGTGCACTGGTGAACTGTAGGCTCTTCTTTTAGAGAGCGGAGTTGACACTTTCCAACCTCTCAAAGACAAGAAGCATGAGCCCCAGTAGAAAATAGGTGTCGAACTTTTGAAGCGTTTTTGCGTAACCACTCGCTTTGGCGCCCGTGTCATTTTTCTCTTCCGAAGAAAGAGTAAAAAGGAATCTGGTTAGTTCGGAGTAGTTAGCGGAGACCGATCGCAGAGAGCGCGCCTTTAACGTACACCTAGTTTTGCAAAACTGTCTGAGTGCAGGATTTTCCTCTTTCTGAAACTGCTGGAACCAGCTGAGACGCTTTGGGGAAGTTCTAACAAAATTGACGAGGTCCGTAAACAAGCGAACAAAATCCCGACAGGCGTCAAATTTCGTGCACAAATCTTGCAAAGACAGGTTCAGTGTATGCGCAACGCAGTGCACATACAAAGCTCTTGGTTCTATCTCTTGAACAAGGGCCTGAAGCCCACCGCTCTTGCCAGAAACATTTGCAGCCCCATCATAACACTGCCCACGGCAGTTCTCAATCCGAAGATTGAATCGACAAAGCACATCTTTCAAAATAGTTTATTAGAGCGAGACTTGACGAGATCGTATTTACAAAGCGTCCTCAGGAAAAACTGTAAAGCTGGCTCACTCAGTGTCAGTGCAGCCATTCCGGGCATACATTCGTTTTTCTTTTATTTATCATGCACGTAAATATAATTCCATTAATTTCCTTCGTGACATACACGTTAGCACAAGCTGATATTGAGGTATGAAGTCGCGTGGATTATACTGAGCGAGATAATAAAAATAAAACCTTGAGCTTGTAAGCGATATTTTCTTTATCGTTAATAAAGTTAATATTGCAAAGTTTTCTTTAACCTATTAGGTACTAGCGTGACCATATGGTCACGCAAATCCCGACGAAGCCTTTCAGTTCATACAGCTTTAAAAAACCACGCCGAAATCATGGCAGTACGCCTTGTGATAGCTCAGGCTGCTGCTTACAGACACCATGTGGCAGAACTTTTCTTTCTTTATTGGGGAGCTACTAAAAGAGGCGCGAAATAGTAGTTCTACACTTCGGCGCGTGGGCATGCAACGTCCTTCGGGTAAACAGATTTATTTGTAGTATTATTCTTTGCAATAGCGTGATGCACATGTCCCTGTAGAATATGTGCACTATGCAATCTGCGGGGAGAATTTGAAATAGATTACCAGAGTCTTGGTCAAGAACAAGCGTGTTATTTTACGTGTTACCATATGGTCACGCTAGGCCTTTAGGCTCCCTATTTTGGTTAAGTTCGTTCCTTCGTTTTACGCAACTTGAAGGGTGATTCCGCTACACTCACGTGCCAATTTATTGTATGCCCAGGTTTGCTTTAAATGATATAGCCAGAACATTCGAAGAGGACGATAAAGATGTGTCGGCTATCTATACTGAGCTATCGGAGGCTACCACCTACTCAGACGAAGATTTCGCAAATATGGATTCTGATAGCCTCATAGACAACTTAAGTATATTATATAATAACTGTTGGGATTTAACGTCCCAAAACCACGACATGATTATGAAGGACGCCGTAGTGGAGGGTTCCGGAAATTTCGACCACCTGGTGTTCCGTGCACCTAAGTCGTAGACAGCCTAACAAGTAGCCAGCTTAGAGTAGGTACTAAAATGGTGCTTGCTGACGGCTGTCGCATCGATGGATGCGACTGCGATGAAGATGAAGCAGAGTATGAAGAACAAGGCGATGGATCACCAAATATCTGCTTAGGTGTAAGAGATACGCCCTTACGCAGAGTTATTTTCAAGCGCACAGAATATCCAAATCTGTCGCCCTAATGCCGTTACCCTATATAACTGCCTCACGGGAGGCACTGACCAGATGGATGCGAACGTAGATGCCTACCGGATTTCAATTCGTCGCAGAAAATGGCGGTGAGCGATATTCACATCGCGACGTAGCCATAAGCAACGTGCGGTCCTTACACGCAGCACATGATCTAACATCACTCAACTTGGAATTCCAGACGCAAATCCCTCAAAGCTACCTGACAAGATGGGATAACAAGCTAAAAGGAACTGGCCGTCGAAGAACGTCGACGCTTGTTGACAGCGCGTCTTGTGGTCCACATTTTGAATGACCAACAGTCCACTTCGTTGAAGCTGTGCCTAACGGCAAACGGCGCAGGTGCGCTAGAGACAACTGCAATGGCGTGGTGACGACACAATGCAATAAATTCGACGTCGTCATGTGCATTTTACAATGAGCGCCCAACAAATCCCTAATTTTTTTCGCGATGTGTCAAGGCCGTGAAACAAAATTCGTTGCTTTGTGATTTTTACTGTAGCCTAAGTGCCTAGCGTGACCATATGGTCACGGGCCACATTTGGTAAACTAAGAGCTGGTTCACGATGAAATTATCAGTGTGATATATACAGATGTACATAAGATAAAAAATCACATCTGCTTTCACAAGACTCATAAAAAAAGAAACCGGTCCCTAATGGGTTAAACTATCCCATGTGATGATGACACGTTGCTTTATGGAGCCCCTTTCATTCTTTAGTGCATATGTACATTTTAAAGAATAAAAAGTAAAACACAGGCAGGCCATTTTAAATGCAGAGCATTTCTTTAACTCACGATGTCACCCGGCGTCTGGCGTAGTAGTAGTCCGCACTGCGAGCGCTCTCGCTTCGCCGCTCGTTCTTCTCTTCGTCGCCCCGGTGTTTCCGCCGGAGCGATTGGCCTGTGATGCCATCTACCGTGCACAACATTCAACAAGTTCTGTAGATGCGATGTAAAATGGAGCATCTCATGGCGGCGGGTATGTGCTTCGTCCTGCGTCGCTCTGTCGCAGCGTCCGCATAACAACAGCTGCGAGCGCGCGGGGCGCACCAATGAAATTTCCGCCACCTTCCTACGTAGGATTTAAATGCAAAGCATTTCTTTAACTCACGATGTTACCCGGCCTCGGCGGCGTGGTGGGGACCGCGCCCCACCACCACCATTAAAAATCCTCAGATTAAAAATCCTCAGCCGGGGCCGCAGGGGGGCTCTGCCCCCCCCGTAAAGCTGTCCGGGGAGGGCACGAGCCCCACTACCCCCCCCGTAGTTGGCGCTTCTGCAGCAGGCACAGAGAAGGACTCTCGAAAACAACGCACATGCATACAGAGGACAAGCGTGAACTAACGACCGTCACAGTTGTTACGCCTTTGTCTTTGACCAACGCGCTGCAAGCGTTTACAAGGCAGAACGCGACGCTCTTATATATTTCTTTTTCTTTTAAATTGCGGCACGTGGACTGACCCGTCTGTGTTTCCTGCCACGCGGTGGCGTCTGACGCAAGGTGTGCCCAGAACCGTATTGGCCTCGAGGGCCACCACTGGAAACGCCGGCGCCACCGTCGGCGTGACGTGCTTGGCAGGATCACGCGGCCTCGGCGGCCGCGTCGGCTGCTTGCGGAGCGCTGCCGCTTGCTTTGTAAATGAGTTTCAAGCTCCACCTGTGCTGCGGTCGGTACGAATACGGAGGTTTTTTCGCATTTGAAACTCAACTGAACCCACTGTAACAGGAATGGCTGCCTCCGAAAGCGATGAACATGCTGCTCTTACTGCTCGGTGCCATTGTGCCGGACGTACGCAATGAAGTCCGGTAAAAGCCTGCACCGGTGCCCATGGGTCAAGAAACTGCGTGAAGAGTGGGTTGCGGTGCTAAGAACCGGCAAGCAGCGATCGGCTATGAGTCATGTGTACAACAAGTACTTCCGCGACGACAATTTTCGCTACTGCGTCAGGGCTGTGATGTTGAGTAGCAGAAAGTGCGCACTGTGACGAACGTCCGCACGCGCTTCCCGCAGGCTAATGGTGCTTATCTACCGCAGGATGGAAAAGGCGCTGCCTTTTGCATCCTGCAATACCGTCTCAGAACGTTTCTGTGCGACCTCCTGATCGTCGGCCCCGTGCTCAGCGTCTGCAATATGGGCTGCAGATACTTGAGTGATTGTTTAGATACGTTGGATTTAAAAACTCGCAAGGTTCCTTGTGCATTCCCCTCAGATGACCGGAAGGTGAAAGCCACCTTCTCCTTTTTGTCAATGTATTGATTTTGCTCGCCCCGCTCCGAAAAACTTTGTTCGCCTAACGAGGTTTTGCACTATAGTCCAGGGTTCGACGGAACACCGTCTGGCGAGGGGCATACATTTCTTGCAAATAAACGTTCACTCGCCAAGGTTGCTAAAAATAATTTTATGACGTTTCGAGACCACTACGGGTCTCTTGTTCACATACATGCGAATAAATTGGGCCGTGCCTTTATATACGTAGAAGATGGCGCAATGGTCTGGTGTAAGTATCAGGTAGATTTCCACGTGTCCGGTTAAGTGTGTGGGGCGTCGACTGGATTAATAAAGATTCTAAAAGAAGGCGGGATGACAGTGATTTTTCCGTGTCGATGACAGTCGCTGAATTCCAATCGATGTTGTGGCCTGTATTAAGATGATGTTCAGCTAGTGCGTTGGCGGCGGCATGTCCCTTAGCTACGTCATTTTGGTGCTGCTTGATACGCCGTTTGAAGTTGCCTGTTTCGCCTATATATGATGCACAGCAGTCTTGACAAGGTATCTTATATACCACTCCAGGGTAGCGTTCACGTTCCAATGTGTCCTTAACGCGGACGAGCTGGTTTCTTAACTTGAGCGAGGGCACGTGTGCGACTTGCACGTCATAGCTCTTGAAAATTCTTGCGAGGGTTTCGCTTACGCCGGGAGCATATGGAATGGGTGCAGTTTTCTTGCGGTTGGTTGCATTGTTTTTTCCAGGAGGTTCTCTGGAGCGGAATTCCTGTTGACGTAGTAACTGGCGAGGGTAGCCGTTGTCTGTGAGGTCGTGCTTAACTTTAGCGCATTCCCGCCTTCGCGCTGAATCGTCTGAGCAAAGACGAAGCGCACGCTTGAAGAGAGAAGCCGCCACAGAGCGTTTGTGACCAATGGGATGGTCCAGAAACGCTTGCACTTCTGAGTTGTGGATTACGCAGAAGCAGTCGTCTACGTACCGAAGAAAAATCTTCGGAGGGTGCTCGAAGGTAGCCAAAGCTTTGCTCTCGATGAACTCCAAGGCCAGGTTTGCACATGTCACAGAAACGGAAGCGCCCATTGCTGTACCAAAAACTTGTCTGTAATACTTCCCATTAAACACGAAGTAAGTGTTACTGAGACAAAAATGCAGATGATGACAGAGATCTTCGGCCTCGAACGGAGTTCTTGAAGGTAGGGAAGCATCTTTCTGGAGCACTTGTCTGCAACATTCCACGGCGAAATCTACAGGCACTGACGTGAACATCGATTTCACGTCGAAGGAAACCAACCGGTCTTCATTATCCAAGGAAATTTCTTTCAAAATTTCAACGAATTGTGCCAAATCTTTGACATAAGAGGGAGTGTGTCCGACGAGTGGTCGTAGCACCTGATGCAGATAGTTTGATAACTTCTGAAGCGGAGATCGCGTAAAGTCAACAATTGGCCGTAGAGGTGTGTTAGGTTTGTGTATCTTTGGTACACCATATATTGCTGGGGCAGACCCGTTGTGGCACAAGAGGTGAAAATAAAGCTTCTTCTTTTCGGGAGAGACAAACTGGAAAACCTTAGTAAGCAGCTTTTGAAGCTCGGACTGTACCTTCTTGGTCGGGTCCCGGTTCACCTTGGCCCGTAGTGGTCCCGGTTCACCTTGGCCCGTAGAGACCCGTAGTGGTCTCGAAACGTCATAAAATTATTTTTAGCAACCTTGGCGAGTGAACGTTTATTTGCAAGAAAAGGTTTTGCACTGCCTCCGTGATCGGCCCACCGATCATGGAGGCTGTACAAAGCGACCATGTCGTAAGAACACGTCATCATGTGACATCAAGTTATGTGGCGTGATGGCGACGTCATGACGTCTTCAGAAATTTGGGCAACCTGTGACGTCATGATGATGATATATGGTGACGTCATCACTTGATGGTGATTTTTTTTCATCAATCGTGCCGTCGCCGACGGTCAATCTTCCCGTTTGATGAGGCATCGAAGGCTTTCACCTTCATAACCTATACGCGGCGTTTGCTGGTGGATGTATACAGGGTGTTTCAAGAAATGTGTCCACTATTTTTAAAAAATCAGGAAAATGCGGTATTTGCTCGCTGTCTTCACAATTGCTTTTCTGTAGCGGCAGGCATCTTAAGATGGATGAAGACATGATTTGGGGCAGTAATTAAGAAAGGTAAATTAATTAACTTTTTAATTAGCGGACTTAGGTGGTTAAGTCTAATGGGAGAATTGAAGTCCTTCATGAGAAGAACCCATTTCAGCTTTGAGATGTCGACAAAGCGGCCTCTAGGAAAAAATTGCGAAGTAATGAAATTCTCCCAAATTCCGCGGCAAAACCGAAACTGAAACGCGGAAGAGCGCAACTGCCATATTAGTCTGAGACGTCCACAATGAGTGAACGTCATTATATCAACCATCAAATGACTTCTTGTTGTGAGTGTGTGGTCTTCGCTTGCAGTAGTAGCACGCATGACGCACATACGTTAACGAACGGGGAAGAACTGCACCTCTGTAATCGTTGTCTCGAACGGTGACGTCATTCTAGTCGTCTGCTTATTGCGCTCATCGGTGCTTGGGTTTCGGTTTCGCCATTGACATTGCCTGAATTTCATTTCGCCACAATATTTAATACAGGCCGCTTCTTCGAAATCTGAAAGCGGAAATGGGTGCTTCGGATGAAGGACTTCAATTCTCCCATTCGACTTAACCACTTAACTCCGCTAATTAAAAAGTTAATTAACTTAACTTTCTTAATTACTGTCCCAGATCATATCCTCAACTATCTTAAGATGCCTGCCGCTACAGAAAAAGCGATTCTGAAGACAGCGAGCAAATACCGCAAAATAGTGGACACATTTCTTGAAACACCCTGTATAGCGAGCGAGCCAAATGCTGCGGCTGATGTGGGCTTCATTTAAGTTGGCAATAACATTATTTCAGTCAATCGTGCATTCTCATGACGCAAACGCTACGTCCTAAAAAGCCCAAATTTACTTGTGCCACTCTCAAACTCAAGTTGGGCCTATCCAACCCCATGCATTTTTTTGGAGCCTTGTTTATTTATGTGGAAAGATGCCGCGCTGTTGGCGTTAGACTCGACATATTTCCCTGATTGCTGGGCAACTCGCGAAGTAATGCTGGGCATTAAAATTTTGCATTTCACTTTTTACGTGTTGTTGTTACGTGCTTTGCAGCTGCAGGTCGCTGCAATAAGTTCTCTTTCTTTCGCCGCTATTTCAAGTTCAGGTCGGTCCTTGTTCACATCGACGTTTGCAGAACAAGTGCGGCGAACGTCACTGTATTTTCATTCGTTTCCTTGGCGCTGTATGCTACCACATGGCCTCGTAGACCACTTCCCCTTCCATCAGCAATCTCGAAGTGGTGAAGCTTTGGTCTATGAGTCTGTTTATGGCAGAGAGCGGCAAGTTCAGTGGAATGCAAAGGGAACGATAATTAAGCAACATATTAAAAAAGACATCCTATTTTCTCACGCTTTTTGTCACCACCAAACGAAACGAACACACTGAAACAACAGGAGCAGCGGCAATTGCTCGCTCAGAAGACCGATCTATTAGCAGTGCGAGGCAACATGTGAAATGGGATTGAAACATACATTAATTTTGACTGAAAAAAAAAACATTGAATCGTCGGGACGGGACATCACAAGTTGCCATAGGCGCGCCGAAGTCGTAGTTGTAACAAAAAAAAAAAATTGGAAGTGCTCTGATAGCTTCCGCGCAACAATGGTTTTCGTGTACTCACAAATTCTCATATTTGTCGGCCTAAAGTTCACGGCACGGCACCCAAACAAGCGAAACGAAACCATCAGTACGAACATATACATGCAGACGCTCATACAAGCAAAAGCTACGTCGGTCGCCGCGAACCCGTGCGATCACTGGCTCGAGGCTTCTTTCTGTTATGCTACATTTAGGTATACATGCGTCTACTCTAACAAAATATTTCACAAAGTTTGCACTCAGCGACTGACTACATTTCACACAAGAAGCCGGTTCAGGGGCCTCCATCGCGGTGACCGCGTGAAGCGGGCGCTCCGTTTTCTGCAAAGATACAGCGACTGTAAACTACGTTGTGCTTTCTTTTTTGTCGAAAATTATTATTTCAACAGTAAAGAACATATTTCGTTTCGAAAGTACGCACATAAATGTCCTAGAGCGCTTCCGCGAGGTGTTTTGTAGAGCGCCGAAAGCAAATCTTATGGGGAGCGTGCGGCGGTATCCTGCCTAGCACGCAATCGAGGCGCGCCCGATAGAGGGCGTCTCCTTAACTCCTCGAGGCCAATATGAAGAGAACCTGGCAAATAGACAGGGCAGTGACGTAGTGGCGCGGCGATGATTCCGGCACGTCACCGCCACGCCTCCGCTTCAGCTTTGTCCGACGGCTGCCCAGCCTACTTGCTTACGCGCTGTTCGTGCGTGAACTGTAGCGGCGCTAAACAAACTGTGAAGTCGTGATAGTGCAGGAACACTGTAATTCAACTTTCATGAAGAGTATGAATAGAATTCGTTGTGCGATAAGATTCAAATAATAGAAATACTTACTCCTACAGCTCTGTACGCGGACTCCCAGCCGACTACGTTCTCATTGGAACGTGCGGCGGTTTTCAACGCGATGAAAGAGCTCGTTTCGCGAAAATTCCGGTGTCGGTGGCGGTCTCACCGTTGGCGGCTTTAGTTGTGAGCGAAAAAGCAGCGCTGGCAGTGAGTGACAATGCCAGGTAGATGCAACAAAGACGGGGGGCCCGAGGGCGTTGCACTTTGACCTTCCTTGCGTCACAGCGTAGGTCTCCACAGATAAGCGGAGCCCTTGGAAGGCGATAGTGTGCGCGCGCAAGCGTGTGTGTGTGTGTGTTTGTGCTCGCGCGCGCGTGTATGTGTACGTGTGTCTGTGTGTGCGCGCGCGTGAGCTTGCGTGTGTGTGTGCGATCGCACGCACAGACGCGCACACACACACACACACGCGCGCGCGAACACGCCGTGCGAGCACACGCACGAACACGCTCCGTGAGCACACACACACACGCTCACTCCACGCGAGCACACAGATGCACACGGGCCGCGCGAGCATATCCATACGCACACTCTGCGCGAGCGCACACGCACACCGCGCGAGCACACACACGTACACGCCGCGCGCACACGAATGTTGTGAATCCATAGAGCCTCCTCTTCTCCTTTGTTTTTTTTTTTTAAGCATAAACGATCGGACTCATTCAGAGCTACGATTTCAGCAAACAAGCGCGCAACAACGAGCAATTCACGCAACCAGTTCACGTGTGAATACCAGGATGAATATACAAGCCCCACGCGCGCTGCTCCTAGGGGATGGTGGCTGGCGTACGCCGCTGCGCGCGGCGTTGCTGCGGCCGCCAGAGAGATTGGTTGTACGTCACGAAAAGTGGGCGGGCGGAGAGCGGCGAGATGTAAGAATGCGCGAACTCTCCCGAAGGGTATATATGGCTGTGGGTGTGCCCAGAGGGATACGGCTCTGGGTGTTCTTTTCTTTTTTAGGAGCGAAGCTCCTTAGGCCCACACCCCGCCGTCGCCGCCGAAGCTCCCTGAAGCATAGATGCGGCGCCGGCGCAAGAAGACAATAAAACGCCGCGCGGGCCGCACGCCGCGCGCGGCGTTCCGTCGCCGTCATCGAAGCTCCCCGCCGCATCACCCCTCGCACCCTCTCCCACCTGTCTCCCTCTCCCTGCGCTGCGCCCACCGCACATTCACTCTTAGGCACTGCGCCGTGCTCCCGACCGGGCTGCAGAAATTAGGCGCCTTTTCCTTCTTCGAACCACAACCACCACACCACTCACTCGCTTAGTCGTTCCCGCCACCGAGCGTAGCAGACGCTCTCCCCACCCGCTCTCCACCCTACCGCCTTCATGAAAGCCAGCAGCGATGTCAGGCGCATAGTCGTTTGCGTCCCTATCTAAGGAGCTTGGCTCATCGCTTGTATTCGTACAAGGAACAACTGCTAATTTTCTCTGTGCCGACTGAGCCGGTCTCCGTAGCTAAGCGCCAGGTCATTCGGGTTTGGTTCCTGGGGCCGCACTGCTATTAAACTTCTCAGCGCAAGAACTAGACACGGTACACGCAGAAAAGACGAGGACCAGCGCAGACTTCCAATTGATTTTTATTACAAGGACGCACAAATATACAGGGTGTCCCATTTATCACGCAGCACGATTTAAAAAAGAGGAACGACGTTACGCGAAGCAGCCGTAGTGCATAATGTTCCCAGTATACTGTAGTAGCCGCTACTAATTTTTTTCGTTAATGAGAATCAATTAATTAGTCATAATTATTTTCGTAACTCCAAAAGTACTCACCTAATTAGCAACATGTCAATGAGGCATATGTGGGCATGTTGAAATGACATCTGTCTGTGCTACTTTCAACAACGTACTAATTGCGTGCTCATTTTTCCCTGCTAATCACGAAAGCCCGCGAAATATGAAAAATAACACGTGGCAGCGCTCCCACCCGCAAAAGAAAGCAGCGCCCTCAGATAAGCTTACTGCGAGCAACCACTTTGCTTCTTTTTCGTTGCCAGAGACAGCGTTCCGCTCATTGGCAAGGGTACCGGTCGGGCGTCAACAACATACGTCACAATTTTGCAGGGATTCCTTCCACTCAATCGTACGTTACTATCATTATTCGTATCTCAAGGCCAACTGTTCTCATTGGCAGCGCGGTCGGCGCACGATTCTGATTACAGCCTGACTGTGTAAGATCAAAGCGGCGCGTTTCTTCGGACGGGAACTGGCAGATAGCGCGATCCGTATTTTTTTTCTTTGTGCATCTTTTTTCATTAATACGGGCTACCTCTCAGTGAGCCTGTTTGAGGGCGCTGGTTCCTGATGCGCGCAGCAGTATAGTCACGTGTCACTTTTCAGATTTTGCCGGCTTTGTTTATTAGCAGGAAAAAATGAGCACGCAATTAGTACGTTGTTGAAAGTAGCACAGACAGATGTCATTTCAACATGCCCGCATCTGCCTTATTGACATGTTGATAATTACGTGAGTACTTTTGGAGTTACGAAAATAATTATGACTAATCAATTGATTCTCATTAACGAAAAAATTACTCCAGTATACTGGGAACATTATGCACTAGGTCTGCTTCGCGTAACGCCGTTCCTCTTTTTTTAAATCGTGCTGCGTGATAAATGGGACACCCTGTATAGGCCACAGACAAAGATAAGATGACAAGTTTATCCAAGAACAAAAAACCTAACAAAACTAAAAGGCAGGAAGGAACCCCGAAAAATCAAGTGATCACCACGGAACATCACGTGCCGAGGAATTCACATACGCCAGTTTTTTTTTTTTCTGATAAGAATAGGGACGGTTTACTGATGCAACTTCCTTGAGCTATTGTTGCTGCCTCAATTATGATTATTGTGCCTTCGTTAGGCTGGGACGCGAGAACTCTTGTTTTTTTTTTTTTTCAAACAAGGGCTGGCATCCACATTCAGAACGATTAGAGCCCAAAAAACCGTCCCTTCTCACATTTCTTACTTTCTGGTAATGTTCCTGTATTCTTACGTTAAGGCACCTGCCCGTCTTACCAACGTACCTTAGTCTACAAGACAAAGATATACCGTAAACAATTCCCCTTGCACACTTAACAAACTTTTTACGGTGCTTAATTTTGCAATGGTTCGCGGTACTTCCTACCGGACTAGTTCGGATACATAACTGAGACAGTTTATTCGGGGCGGAAAAAAACCACCGACGCACACGCTCTTTGCCCTATCCTTTTGAGTTTATGCGAAATGCCATGTAGATGCGGTATCACTGCAACCTTCTTGGGAGTTGTTTCCCCTGAAGTGTCCCACGTGCTACCTACCCTTGACAGTCTGCGCAGCTTCTCAGAAACGGGAATTAGCAAGGAACTGAGAACTGAGAACCAGCTGTGAGAATATACTTGCCGAAACTTTCGTGTACTGAGTGGAAGCAAGATTTGGTTAAAACATTATGCAAAAATAATTTTACCATACCACGCTTTACTGTTGCACTACTGCCCGGTTAATGTTTCGTGGGGCTGTCGGGTGAGCGGCCTCTTTTCCCGGGTTCCCGCAGTGGCCCGGAAACCAGATGAGCCTGATTTCTTGTTCAGGTCGTGCTATTTTTGCAGAGCCGTGCTATTTGTGCACCCGGCAGCATATGCCTTAATTGCCGACATAGAATACGATAGGATGAATTTCGTGCCCTCAATGGTGGTTCCAATGGCGATAGCTGTTTCTTCTGCCTCTGTAGTGGAGCCGGCCTGAATGGTTTCGGTCCGCAATGTGCGTCCATAGCCATCAAATATTGCAATAACATAATTCTTTCCGCCTGCAGGGCTGGCGTCCAGTAGGCTGCTGGCTTGTTTTCCAGTACTTTCTTGAGTGCCGCCGCGTGAGCTTGCCGACGCTCATTGTTTAGACTACCCATGTTTTTTGTTAGTGGTAGGACTTTTATCTTGGGGCTGATTTCATGTGGGATTTTATGCCTCAGTGTGGGTCCAGTTAGTGGTTTTAAATAGAGTAACTTTAAGATGTCTTATCCTTACCGGGTGCAGTCAATACTCTCCACCATTGGGATGATCATTGCACTTCAATTATTTCGTTTACGGTGTTACGCACATCGAGTTCCAAGAGTTTGACGTTGCTGAGCGAAGTTGGTACTCGTAAAGCCGCTCTGCAGACTGGCCTAATTATTATGTGGACTTTGTTTACTGAATCGCTCCTGAGCTACAAGAAGGGGCATGCGTACGCGATCCTACAAATGAAGAAGCTATTTTACATGCTTCTTTTTCTTGTAGCCCATGGTTTCGTCCTCTTATTCTTCTCAGGAGCCCGATGACTTGTGGTTTCCAGCCTTTGAAGGGTCTCTCGGGCGACCCATTTTTCCTCAACGAATAGTCCGAGTATCCTTATGGTGGTTACTTTGGGTACTGTTTTTTAGGGGCGAAGCTCCTAAGGGTGTGGGTCTGTCCCTCCTCTGTAGTTGTCGTAGTAGGTAGGTAGGTAGATAGCCACGTATAGTGGAATGTACCCGCTCCACGTGATAAAGATGACGATGGCGCAGTATAGTGGAATGTACCCACTACACGTGATAAAGATGACGATGACGCTGAAGACCATGAAGCATAAGCGCGTTCCAGACCACACATTCTCTTTCTGCCATGGATGAAAACGATCGAGCTTCGCCCACTCATCATCATTCACTTCGTGGATATGGCGGTATTTTTTTATTGACCATGATGCTAAATGTGTCACTGATAGCCGGTGGGAATTTAGTCGCTATGAAGAGCTCTGAGTTGGCTTGAGAACATTGAAGCCCATGCCATGTAGTGAAGGTTTCCACCGCGTAGGCTGCTACTTTCAGAGTTTTTTAACATCGTCAGGGCTTCCTGTCCTCGTCCCAATCGTCGCATCGTCAGCATATATTGCGTGGCTATTGTGCGGAAACTTTTTCAACTTTTCCAGTAGTTTCCTCAGTGTTCAGTTCAACAAGAAGAGCGACAGCAATGCGCCCTGTGGTGTACCTTGTGCTCCGAGTTGTATTACAGGACTTTGGATTGCATGATGGCAGTTCTGTTTTTTAGAAAGGCCGAGATATGTATGTTCGCACTCTCACGTTCATCGCAGCGAGATCAGATAGGGCTGTCTTGTGGGCTACCTGATGAAAAGCTTTGTGAACATCTAATCCTCATACTGTTCTGGTGGCACCGGGAATGCCTGTGTTCATGATATCTCTTTTTATCTTCCACATAATGCCTGCAGTGGACATACCTTGCCTGAAGCCGAATAGGGTTAGGGAAACAGTTGATTTTCTCCTGTGTGTTCATGAAGTCTGGTTAAGACAACGTGTTCGAGTGTTTTTCCCAAACATGGAGCCAAAGATGTTGGCCTTAAATTTTCAGCTCTAATCTTTTCCCCGCTTTAGGGCTAAAGACGACTTTCGCCTCCCTCAAGTGCTAGGGATGTTTCCCGTCTGCCATATGTCATTGTATAGTTTGGTTAGAGCTCGTACAGACTTGTCATCCAAATTTCTCAGTATCTTGTTTGTGACACGTCTTTTTCCGCGGCCGAGGTGGTTTTGAGCTTTGCGAGTGGTGCTTTCACTTCAGCTTCGGGGATATCTGCATCTAGTTTTTTCGTTCCACGTGATGAGTGGGTGCAGAAAGGGGCCACTATTGTAGCGAGAGCTACATTGGCCATATTCTGGCTGTTTCGCTGTGGCCGGTGGCCTGACCACTCACCGCGTCATGTGGCATGACGTCAGAGGAGGAGCCAATGAAACCGCATTGCAACCGCGTTTCCAGTTGAAAGCAAGCGTTGTGTGTGTGTGTGCGTCTTCTACTCTGTTCCCGTTCAGTCGCGCTGTTCAAACTTAACAGTGGTGGCGCCGGCGTTGCGTACTATATAATGAAGGGGCGGCTCGGTGGGATTCGTCGGCACATATGGAAAGTGAGTCGGAGAGACTGATAGAAGCCAGGCTTCGTCGTCGGAATGAAACCAAGAGGAGGCAACGAGCCGACGTGACAGAGTATGAACGAGCCGCACGCCTCGGGAAGCGTAACCGTACAGAGAACCAAGGTAAACAATTGACACATTTACGTGGGCGTCGGCAGCAGTGCTGCGGAAGCAGCCTGCCAGCCATTCCCAAAAGGCAGGCTGCGTCAGCATAGCTATCACGGACCCGGCAGAAAATCTGTCCAATTAGGTTAACCGTACCTCTCGTTACGCACACCTAGGCATAACTGAGTTAAGTCACAGCCAATTTCTCGTCCTTGTATCAAAAACAGTTTTCAGAGTGGAAGAAAATGTAGGAGCGCTGCATGATGGAAAACACGCTCAAGCTCCTCCGAGATCTGCGCACGGCCAGCGTTACATAGTGTAATAAAAAGCTCGTCGTTAACGCCGGGGCATCCATGGTGCGTGGTTTAGTTGTCTAAGGAATGGCGGACGTAAATGACAGGTATTAACATGAAAATAATGAAATGAATGTCATGTACAACATGATTTACACATCACGCTCATGGTGCGCCCACGGCCGTCTCGCTAGCTTGATATTTCCGCACGTGCTCCCACGTGCCAGAAAAGAAGTTATCAGCCAATCGTGCGCTCCCAGATCCGCCGAAAACAGCGGCCATCGCCGCCTTCCCGCTACCCACTGGCAAGAAGGCCGTACGCCGATTTCTCAGCTTGTGCGCCTATTCCAGACGCTTCGTGAATCACTTTTTACGGATAGCCGAACCACTAACGCAGCTCACGAAGACCAACATCGAATTCAGGTGGGAAACGGCGCAAGTTTAAGCATTTCATCAACTGAAACGACGCCTGCAGACGCCTTAGATACTTGCGCATTTCGACGAATACGACGATACGGAAACCACACCAACGCAAGCAGCGTTGGACTCGGCGCCGTTCTTTTAAAGAAGACTAAGCCCCGAGAAGAACTTCTCGCCGCTTCGAGCGAAGTAAGTTCTTGTGGTGCCTTCAGCACTGCGACGAAAAGTCCTCCAGGCCCTGAATGACGATTCCACGGCAGTACGCCTCCGTGTATCCCACACTCTCGCAAAACTACAGCAAAAGTACTATTGGCCTCGCTTTGCCGCCAACGTCGCTCGCTACGTAAGGACATGCCGGGACTGTCAGCGACGCAAGACACCGCCAACAAGACCGGCCGGCTTCCACCAGCCGATCAATCCACCTCGACGGCCGTTCCAGATGATCGAGATCGACCTACTGCGGCTGTCTTCAAGGTCGACTTGCGGAAATAAATGGATCGTCGTAGCTACCGACTCGGCGGCCCTGCCACAAGGCAGTGCCGCCGAGGTTGTCAAGTTCTTGGTTGAGAACATCCACGTGTGTCACGGCGCCCGAGAGGTGCTCATCAAAGACAGAGGTTCGCTTTTTTACAGCGGACCTAACTCATGCGATTCTGACATACAGCCACACAAGTAATCGCCAGACCACCGCCTACCACCCACAGATAAATGGTCTCACTGGGCGTCTAAACAAGACCATGGCCAACATGCTGGCATATACGTCGATGTCGAACACAAGACCTGGGACGCCATCCTATCGTATGGGACCTTCGAATACAACACGGCTGTGCAAGAAACGACGCTGATGACGCCATACAAGTTGATCTACGGAAGGAACCCATCGAATGCGCTCGACGCCATGCTACCCAACATCACCGACGAAGAAAACCTCGACGTCACCGTCTATCTTCAGCGTGCCAAGGAAGCCCGGCAACTCGCCCGTCTGCGCATCAACAACCAGCGAACTAACGACAGCCGTCACTACAATCTTCGACGACATCGCATGGAATACCAAGCCGGCGACCGTGTATGGGTCCGGACGCCTATATGTCGTTGGGGACTAAGCGAGAAGCTTCTTCCACGATACTTCGGATGTACATACAGAGTACTTCGACGTCTCTGTGCACTCGACTACTATTTGGCCCTGACAGCATTACGAACTCTGAGCAGCACCGCGCACGACCTAAAGTCGTCTATGTCGTGCGTCTTAAGCCATTTTGTAGTCGTTTGCGAGCTATAGGACTGTGCTTTTGCTTTATTATTGGCATGTACTTATGCATGAACTTTTTTTTCGCTCTTCCTTGTTATTTGGCATGCATGAGGTCCATGCTTTTTTCAGAGGGGGGCAATGACAGACGTGCTTCTTTCTTTATATTTTCATCGTAGCGTCCCATCACACAGTAGCGTAGCCAGAAATTTTTTTCGGGGGGGGGGGGGGGGTTCAACCATACTTTATGTATGTTTGTGCGTGCGTTTGTATGTGTGCGTGCATATATACGCAAGCAAAACTGAAAAATTTCAGGGGGGGGGGGTTTGAACCCCCCCCAACCCCCCCCCCCCTTGGCTACGCCACTGCCATCACAATGTAACGCTTGCCTTGCGCAAAGCGAACTCAAATGACTGGAAACTATCTAGATAATCTTAGAATCTTGCGATGAAATTACGTGTACAACGCGAACATGGGAGTTTGTTCTGGAACTTACGCGGCCGCTAGCGATAACGCTAGAATTTTTGATGTTGCATGAATGAAAGCGGCGTCCTTGGCCGTTTCTTAGTTGTTTAGACGGCCGACGCTCCGTTCGACGATAGTGCACAGCGTGCATCATTAGCTGCAGTCTGACTTTCCGTTTCCCGGCCACAAGTTCCGCCAAATAATGACTTTCATATTTGACAAGCCGACCGCTTCATTCGTTAACGTCACGACGCCGTGACAATATGCACCAAAATTAGTACTGCGTGGCTTGACTGTATGACGAGCATAAATGGCAGGTGTTAATATCAAAATAATGGTGTGGATATCATGCACGGCATGGTTTACATGGCGCACTCATGGTATGCTTCCGGCCATTTCGTTAGACATATACCAAATTGCTATGGCACGAGATGCGTGCGTTACGAACATACGTAACACGTCATCTATTGTATATCCCACTAGACACCATTCGTTAGCATGGTATATGCAAGATTGCGCATGTATACGTGCTTGACAAACGTGCGATATATAATGAACTTTGTGTCACGACATCAATGACTTCAGTTGCCTTAAAGTCAAACAAGGCGATGTATGCAGCTCTTTGCTGGCTGCTTCACATTACATCGATTCCTATAGTGCGTGGGAAGTGCCGAAATTTTATCTGAATCAATAAATTTTTCAGCCAGGGATGGTCCCATACCTGCTAGATATGTGTTAAAATTTTGAACAACGACTTCATCAATGGTTTCGGGAAGCACAATTAGTTTACGTTGTTTACGTATGATTTCGTTTATAATCTACCATAGTTATTGTGTTGCCAGTGGTCTGTCTTATTAGTTGAATATAATATTCCCTTTGGCATGATAAAATCATAGCGACAGATTTATTCTACTGTACAATAAATTGTTGCCGGTAGTATGGATTCTCTTTGCAATGGTGCCATCTGTCATGCCGGTATTCTTTGGCCTTGAGTGTTTGAAATATCTGTTTTGTCATTCAGGGGCACACATATTTATCATATCTGCCTTTCGAGACATTGCGATTACTCCTTTCCACAGCATTTTAGATATTTATTTAGGTTAATTCTTTCGAATTCGATATCCTGGTTATATATTTCATTGTATTTATTACCAAGAATTCATTCTCGTAATACGCTGTAATCTGTTTTCATTATGTTATTTTTTAACGCGATAGTGTTAAAGAGCTCGTTTCGCAGAAATTCCGGCATCGGTGTCCGCGTCGGCGTCGTTGGTTGTGAGCGAAAAATCATCATCTTGTCCGTGACCGAAAAATCGAGAAAGATGCAAATAAAATAAATAATAAAATTTTTCGTGTCCGTATGAGGATCGAACCCAGGTCGTCTGCCTGGGAAGCAGGTGTTCTACCACACAACCACGCTTCTGCTTGGAATTACGCGTAAAATAACTTCCTCTGCTTGGAATTGCAGTTAAAATAACTTTCTTTACAAACACACGCGTCCTCTATACAGGCGTCACAATACAACATGTAATATCGCAGTAATATTGCGTGTTACAAGCGTACATTGTCATCGGGCGTCAGTAAATGTGAATATCATAAGGTCATTTTGGTTCAAAGCCGTGCACCCATTACAGAAGGAACACATGTTCCCTTAAGACCACGTAGTGGGTGCATAGCAAGTTCAAAAAAAAAAAATTCCGCATTTCCATCGCATAATTGCTCGTGGTTTAAACCATGCTACCCATTCCATAGTATGAACTAAATGATTGAAATCGCTATCGCGTTCAACTCTTAAAGGCGAAGCTTAAAGGTTCCCCAATTTTTGTTTGCATTCTAGTCGTTGGGGAATCTAAAGCGGCAAATATAGGTAGGTGATAGGAGATTGGCGATGGAGGCGAAAATTAAGGTCCGTGTACTTAGATTTAGGTGCGCGTTCAAGAACACCAGATGGTCTAAATTTCCGGAGCCCTGCACTACGGCGTCTGTCATAATCATATCGTGGTTTTGGGACGTTAAACCCCAACAATTAATCGGAGATTGGCTCTAAGTAAACGCCTCCGGTGACCACCTTGTCCAGATTTCCCAATGCGAGATCAATTAAAAACGTTGATATCTGAGTTATATGGGTTGGTGATGTATTTAAGTTATGATGGATGTTATGCCTGCAAAAAAATAGCAATAGTCACTGTTTTTCATGTTACATGTGTCTATGTTATGTCGCTTTCTATAATCACTGGTTGGTTTTGGTGCCCAGCGAAAACGCAAAATGGTGATTCTAGTTTATCAAGAAAGCCTAAAAGGCTACTGATCGGGGGGCGATAAACTGCACCAAATATGACGTCCTACTCAAGGCGAATGAAAAGGGATTCAATGTCATTGGCACTATATGTGGCTGTGTCAATTTTGCCATAAGATATATTATATTTTACGAACAATGCAATGCCAGCTCCACGGGAACCTGAGTCACGCGTGTTTGATTCGGTTCTGTAACCTCGAAGACTGTTTCACGTTTTCAGAGCCACGTCTCAGTTGTTGCAATGACATTGAACGAATGCGCATGCTGGGACAGGAAGCAGTCCTTATTTTAGGGGCCAAGCACCTTAGGGTCGAGGCTTGTCCTTCCACGTCCGTGCCTGTTACGGAGAGATTCGTGCATGTGAGCAAAAAAAAAAGTTTAACAATAGACTAATATAATCATAATTTTAATGAAACGATATAAAACACCTAGAAGCACAGACTCTTTATACAAGTCGGTGATTTCAACGTAGACACTATGGACCTGAGGACCTAGCTTTGTCATCGACGCTCACAGTCCGCGGTCATGGTGGGTAGAAAACCGTTGCTATAGTCAAAACATATGTGTGTATGTGAATAACAAAAATGTTTACATTAGATGAACAACAGCCATAATTTTGACCGAACAGTACAAGACACCTACAAGCACAAACCCTTTATGCTAGTCGGTGACATCAACGTAGACATTATGGACCTTAGGACCGAGCTTTGTCGTCCACTATTTATGTCACTTTATGTCACTCAAATTATATTATGTGGGGTAACGCTCTGGTAACATATGTGAGACACAAAAAAGGTTGAACAATACACTAATATCAATCACCATTGTGACAGAACAATATAAAACACTTACAAGCACAAACCCTTTATACTAGTTGGCGACTTCAACGTAGACATTATGGACCTTGGGACCTAGCTCCGCCATCTCATCAACATTCACTTCGTGGAAATGCGTGGATTTTTGTATTAATAATACGGATCTTGCAATGAAAATGGATACAGATTTTGCGGTACAATAATTGTCAACCTCTTTAGTTGTACGAGCCCTTTGTTCGGGAATGTCGTGTCTGTTATGGCAAAATTTTTATACTACTTCACTTGTGAGATGCACTCGGATTTCCGTAGAAGTATTTTTCCCTCAGAGACCCATGCAAATTTCCATCCTTTTCCCAGTTTTTGTTTGATCGCTTTTACAACGATCTTTCTTTCGAGGTACAGATGTTTGTTTATGTACAATGCATCGCTATTCGAAAAACCCAGCATGCCTGTGTTCAGTCACTGTTCTTGAATGTTCCTTCAGTAGTTCTTGCTGAACCGATCTGGATGTGAATTTCACTGCGACGTTTGGGGGCGTATTGCGCTTTGATGGGGTACGGTAAGCCACGTCGATGTCACCGTCAGAAAGTTCGACAGTTAAGGAAGATGCGGCTGTTGCAACTGTTTTGAGGTCATCCTCATTTTCAGTGTTAGGTAAACCTCTCAATTCAAGGTTGTTGCGCCTACTGTACTGCTTCAGTTCAATAAGCTGATTTTACCATGATAGCAATTATATGGACAGCCTCGGCGGGTTTTCGCTGTCACCGTTGCCGTCATGTCGCGTATAAAGTCCAAAATAGATAAGATCCACCAGCGCATTGTACGTTCTACCCGCGGGTAATAGCGCGCGAGCGGGGGCGACGAACGCGTCTGAAGCGGAGATCAAACGAGCCGGCCCATCTCCGTCGCTCCGAGGCGCATGCGATAAGATCTCCCCCCGCCTGTTAGACCAGCCGTCTAACAGAGAGGAAACGCCCCGCCCGTCTCTAACGAGCGTTGAGAAGACGCGAGAGTGGGGGGGGGAGGCGGGATCCTTTGAGCAGCAACTGTGACCTTTGATTTTACGAGCGTGGTCTTTTAACTTTACTGAGTGTCCGACTCTTTCCCCCAGAAACGTGTGGAACATGCATGTATACTACGGACTGTGGTATGCGCGTATGCGCCACAGGCGATCGATAGTTTATATCTACCCGGGAACGGCGAAAATGCGAGAGCGCTACGAAAAGCTGGCATCGGCAGAGTGGACCCGACGATTTCAAAGAATAACAATCCGGATCCAAGCTGTAATTGAACTGAAACATCCTGCGTGGCCGTCAGGTATTCTACCACAGAGCCCCGCCAGGTCTTGAAACTGCTTCGGGAAAAGACCTCAAGCAGGCATAATGTCGGTGGAACGTCAATTCTGTTGCAGTGCTGCCCATCTAATTTGATAACAAGGGCATAAATAATAAATCTGTACCCCCTATCATACCGGCGTCATATAGGGTTTTTTCAATTGTGCTTCCAGTTTTGCCGCCGCTTTTAGAGCCGCCTAATAAGCAGTACTTTTGTATTCCTATGATTCAGCCAGCTATAGTTGCTTGACGCCAGAGAAAAACTCTAACCAATGTCACGTACCATACTCACACCATCGCACCGTAAAGTGTACAGCCTTTCAATAATGCGGACGTCTATGCTCTAACGTTAGTGGTGAGATTTCGTCCGACCATAACCTACCCTTTAAACATCAGTGTAGTCCACGTACCTGATTAGCTCACGATGTCCACACAACTACTCCAATTAAAAAAACACGTTGATCCAACTAGTAACGCTTACCTGAAATCCGAAATGCGCAGCATGAACAGCTACTGGCGGACAGCTTAGCATGAAAGCATTTCGCACATTTCGTGGAATCCGCCGTTTTTTTTTTATCAGCACATGTCGTCACTTTTTAAGACAAATTTTAGCATGTGGTTGATTTCAACCTCTTTCTAGTTATCAGTGAGAGGGCGGGTCGAATGAGCCACGGCGGCACTGGAGCGCTACTGTAGCGCTTGGAACGGTGAGGTCCAGGTTCGTGAAAATCGCCTTGTGAGACGAAAAAGTTGTGCCAGAACGCAGGTGCCTGCTCTTAGTAGGCTCGGGAGGGAGCGGCGAGACGAGCATGTCTTGCACAGCAGCAGCGATTGCAACGCTGTTCGTGCTCCTTCGGAGCCGATTTAGTAATGATTTTTTGGGTGAGTGGGTGGGTGGAATGGGCTACGGGCGCACTCGAATGCTACCGCAGCACTCCTGCGCGTCTGTCAATGAACACATCGTCCCCCCCCTTAGCTCATAAGAAGGTGTCGAATAAAGAGTAATCCAACAGCGCAGCAATACTTAAAAAAATACTTGCAAAATACTGACTTAGAAAATTAAACTGGCAAAGGAAACGTCGGAAGGCAATAGCCTGACGAAGGGGAACATCTACTTCGCTCTTAGATAGCTTTCACGGAGTGAATCTTGCTGAATATTTTTCAGTAAACAGTTGTTTTTTGTTTGTGTTTTCTTTTACGCAAGGGTGTTTCTAGTTGTGTTGCAACGCAACCTCTCTCTCGGGCTCGTCCGTTCTCGACTCGCTCACCGTCTTCATACAATATTCTTGCATGACAATTCTCTTGTGCGTTTTTAAGTCCGCGAAATCAACCCCCCCATTAAATGTGATAACATGAAGTGCATTCCCTGCTCCTTTCTTCATTTGCTGATAATGCTGTATTACTTGCATAACTCTACCAAAATCATTCGGGTGCCTTTATTCATTAAAATGCTTCACCATCATGTTCTAACAGATCTGTATGGCTCTTTCATGATGAGCCTAAAAGTTACACATCAATTATTCATCCTTCCTGTAGTAACAGGTTATTTTGAACTGTAAGCGCGTATCTCCACATCCTAGAAATATTTCTGTGTCTCGATTGTCCACAATCGTTCTCTGGGTTGAATGTTTTAAAGTAAAAAAAAAACGAAATATACACTATTGTGTGACTGCACGCCATACGTCAATTTTGGGCATTATTTTTGTATTGCAGATAGAAATAACGGGACTTACGTTGCCATCAGGCGTGTGCAGCTGGTAATATATGAATATGGTGTGTTCAACTGGAAGAATACACGAGCAACTTATGATAAGGCTCTTAAAGTGATCGGTTTTCGATGCATTTAAACAGCGTTCACGCCATTTTTATTACAGAAGAAGGAAAACAGACATTGATAAAGTCACTGGTAATTCATTTTGCAATGGATATGTTGTCGCGGTAAGTTTATGTTCACTGTTTTGGACGCACACAAAAGGCACATTGCCGATCTCTTTCATCCAAATTACTTCCTCTAGAGAAATTACAGCAGCATTTAATCTATTTAAGCACTGTAGTATAATAGTTCACACTGCGAAATCCGCTTGAAGATGTCTGTAGTGAAACATTATAGGGAACTGCGCAGATTCAGCACGGAAGGAAAGCGGCGAAGTAAAATTGCGGCAAAAAAGTGTGTCTTCTTTACACGTGAAAAGCGAATCAATGTAGGTTGAGCAACAGGCTAGACTAAGGAAATTAGTTCGCAATGCATGAAGCTTGGTATACACCAGCACTGCACACTGCACACTGCACGCGTGGAAAAAGTTTAGGGGGGATGCTTAGCTTTTTCTAAGGATGTTAGCCGACAAGGTCCAAGTAAGCTTTCGTCTGAGGACCAAAGCTTACTTAGACCCATACGACGTGCATTGAAACTTTGTGCCAACACGGCTACGTAAAAACTCTGCAGTGGAGTTATCGAAACGGAAGCGCAAGAACCGACAACCTAGCGTGTAGAAGCAGCAAAAGAGGGCCCCTCACCGACTAGAAGCGAACGCAACTGGCACATCTACCTGCACCTAGACCATGCATGTTTGGCAGGCTATCACCGGAGGATCGCTGTGGAGCATGCTTACCACCCTATTTCACGGTCCTACTGCACTCACGCTCACGAGCGACCAAAGCAGACTTGATGCTCGCATACTGAGGTGTTTTTTTTATTCTTATTGTTTGCCCTCACACGAAGCCACAGAGGTGACATGTACGATATAGTCACTGAGCTCGCGCGGTCACGTAATTTTCAATTTTTTGAACCTTACATGACCTTGAAACATCGAAATCGAAGCTTTTCGTCTTAAAAACGCGCAGTAACTTCTCGCATCTGCTATAACCTGTGCGCTCGCACTCCACCATGGCACCAACAGAGATGACCTCTCGGAGCTTCTCCGCATTTGGCATTCAAACAAAAAGAAACCCAACTCCCATGATCCGAGCCAACGGCTATGCATTATGCTGACCGAACAAGAAATACCGGAAAAGCTATTGTACGCATCCTGGGCATTTGGGTACAGTCGAACCTTCTGAGCAGTCACACTCTCAGCACCCTTCGCCACACCACTCTACAGGCCACTCGTATGATAGCGCGACTCACCACTCATCGCCACGGCAGCGAGAGGAGGACACACTGAATCTAGTCCGCAGCCTCGTCGTCAGCAGTGACCTACAGTCCTCCTTATCAGCATCTCACTCAGGCGGAAAAGACCAGATAGACGGTATTTTATGACGGGCGTACAAGGCAGCCTTTAAGCTCCCGCTTGGAACCTCTAACAACAAACCTTTAAGTCTCAGCGTCCAAAACACATTTAAAGAATTGCGGGAAGTGCAACTACCCACCCAACTCTGACGACTCGCGCAGACTTCGACCGGTAGGGACCTACTGCGGCGCCCAAGGCGCCGCAGTAGGTCCCTACCGGTCGAAGTCTACCGGTCGGCGCCTTCGAGATATCGCCACACAACACCCTGTACTACCAAACCTGCAAGCTACCTACAAGGTTGTCTCGGTACCCGTAATATGGATCCTCAACTCCATCATGGTAGTTGGGAGGCCCGAGTCGAGACTTTCCGGAAAGAGCACTCAAATAAGACGGGCGCAAGATATGTAGAAGCAGCGCTCTACATTGGTAATCGCAATAAGGCTGTAGCCACGGTGTTCGACCATCGTCTTCGCGAAATCAACAGTGCACCAATACGCTGCTCTTGAACTACAGAGGTTGAAGAAACGGTCATTACTTTTGCCATTGATACCGGCAACAACCAAAGACGGTCAATAGACATCATTGCGGACAATCAGGCGGCCAGAAGAAATTTATTCAATGGTCGAGTCGGTCGAGCGGTGATTAGAATTATCCTCGGTGCACCAGATCCCAACGACACTCTCGAGACAAGAAAACCTATCACCCGGCACATGATAATTTTCACGCCAGGTCACATGGGGCTGAAAGGGAACCAGGAGGCAAACAGGGTGGCTCGGGGGTACGCAACAGACCGAACAGCCCATGACACTGCATCCGAGGAGTCTATCCAGACCCGTGTGAGTATGCGGCCATCCAAAATGAATACAAGAGACTCAGGCGTATCTACTCCCTCCCCCACAAGAAGCCCGCAAAGAAGGATGCAATGAGCTGGCGCTTACTCCAGACCGGAACCTATGCAAACTTGCATTCTCTCAATAAAATGCATACAACAGAATACTCTGCGCGCTGCCTATGGTGCTCTGAGAAACCCACACTAATACACACTACATGGACCTGCCGGGCCATTCCCGCCTGCCCGTCATTCAACAAGCGAGTCCGGAGCAGTGGGAGAAGTTGCTGGCCAGTGATAGCCTTTACGATCAAATCAGTTTGATCGACAGGGCACACAGGGTGGCAACTCCGTGTGGCGTCCTGGACTGAGGACAGCCAGCCCTGCTAGATGGGACTTGCGGACCAAGCTGGCCCCGCTCCACAAACCCCTTTCTGTCAATAAATATTTTCCTTCTTTCCTTACGCATGCGCCACTTCCGCTGCATGCGGTTTACGCAACACGTTGATTTTTTTTCGTGCAGCGTGCATGGGCAGGGGGCCCTCAAATCTCAAGAACAGGGCTCTAAAAGACGCGGCCCACAAAGCTCACACCATACCCCCCACACGACGTGCGAATGCGTGAGCACCGCCACTCTGCTGTCCCAGGTCGCACATGTCTGTCTTCATCTCATAATATTTCTCAATAGGTAGGTCCATGAGCTACGCAGATATGACTGGCCTTAACCACTGTTTTATTGAAGGAACCCATGTGGCCAGCAGTCGTTGAAATGTATATGTGGAACGAAAACTATCCCTCTGAATTGGCAGAGATTGCAGTCATTCTGCAGATTGGTGTTGACGTTTCTCGAATCCTTACTACATATCACTTTTAGAATTGAACCACAGGTGAGATGCAAGAAACGTTTTATTTTTCCAGATATCAACGTTAGCTGATATCTTGTTTAAGTGTCCCTCTATCAGTGTGCGCCATTTCTGATATAATTGACGCTCTGTTGATCACGCACTTGGCGGCATCAGCCACTTCTGACATGGCAATCTGATCTTTTATCGACTTCACTTGTTAATCCAAAAGCGAAGAAGTCACCTAATGTCCTACATGTAAGCTTGCTCAAGGAAATGCTTACACTGCAGGCAGATCTGTGAACGTTCAAACTGAGCTTGCTGAAATAAACAAAAAAGCTCTTGAAAACGAAAACACCGGACACTAAGCTAGATAAGCCGAACAATGACCAGCATAGAAAAGTCAGTCCAGCATTCGCGTGATACCTACGATATTCTTAAAGACGCTGTAAATCGGCAGGAACAAGGTATTTGAATTACGCCGCCGAATGGATGCTGTTGAACAGTCGCAAGCAGTCACAATGCTTTCAAGGTTGAAAGAGGAAGTGAACGCTTTAGAACAGCAGAGCCGCAGACAGAATATGGAAATTCATGGTTTGGCTCAACGAGAAGGCGAGAACCTGCCAGAAGAAATAAATTAGATTTCCACGCAGCTTGATCTGCCGTCACTATCTGAAAAAAAAAAGATATTGAGGGGAGGCACCATCTGCGTGGAAAAAAGGACAGAGACCCTTTCGTTCTTGTTGGTTTTGCCACAGGAACACTAAAAACTGCATTGCTCGAAAAGGAAAAAAAATATCAGTAGCAAAACACAGGGTATTAAATTCTTTGACAACCTCACTTCTACCAGAGTCATTCAATGCTTCTTACGGTCACAGAACTGCGGTCTCAGTTTCATATGGAGCCAGCGGCCGCCGCCAAAGGCGCAGTTGTGCTTGAGAGGCGATGTGAACGCTGCTATTGCTGGGGCTGTGTGTTGCACAGGCTCGGAGTTTTAGCTTTCTGAGCTTCCGCGATTGGTCGCTTTGCTTTCACGCATTTACTTTTAGCACTCAGCATCCATAAATACCAGCCTGAAAGGGTTTTCTGCTTTAAAATGAGCACCCGGGAGGGGAAAAAAAGCAGCTCAAAGCATGCAGCTCACGGCGGTATCAGCTGAAAAAAATTTAATTCGGGGGTTTACGAGCGAATACCCCGATATGATTATTACGAATGTCGTAGCGGGGGGAATTCTGCATGATTTTTGCCACCTAGGGTGATTTTACATGTACCTAATTCTCAACACCAGTGCGTTCCTATCATTGATATTGCTTGCATGTGCTTGCGGGGGCATTGTCCGTCCCTCCTTCCCGCGTCCCACACCCCCACAGCGCATGCGCGTCCCCTCTCTCTCCTCTAGGAATAATCTACTCTACGGAGCAGCGCGCACGGCAGGTGGTGCGAGAGCTGTATACTCTGGTGGGGGGCGCCGCGGTAGTTCCGCGGTATGAAAATGACGGAGCGCGCGCGCCTCATTTTCTCTCCTGTGCAGCGCCGCGATGAGCGCTCGGGCCGCCGCCGCGGAACGGGAGCGGCGACGTTTCTCCCGCTCAAGCTAACCATCTCCCCGCTGCTTCGCATCCACACACGGTTCCCTTTAGCGGGAAACCATGGCGAAGCAGAAGCGAAGCGGGCTCGCCGTCAAGCGGACCCTGCGGTCGCAGGTCATGAAGCATAAGCAAAACAGAAGCGGCGGCAAGAGAATCCCGAAGAAGTGCGGGCGCGGGATGCCGCGGCCAAGCGCCAAAAGTGGTCGCTACCTGACATAGACGGCGCCGCCGCGCGCTTCAAGCGCGACTTCCGAGCAAGCTCCTCTAACATCATTCACTTTGTAGATATGGCGGTGATTTTTCTGGCTGCTATAGCACGCCGCTTATTGTCCTCGCGCTAGAAGATTACACGGGTGAGTATAAAACATTTTCGTCAATAGGCGACCTCGTGGTGGGCATTGCGACAGTTTTTTTCCTATATGTGTAGTGTGTCACAGGAGATTCCTGACTCCCACTCCTATGCCGCATCGTTAAATGTGGCGTGGGTCGCGGGTATGACACTTTATTGATGTCACGAAGTATCTTGTATTTGCCCCATAGAAACTAGGGATGTTTCACGTCCTAGCACGAAAGGGTAACCTTGCCGACTGTGGTTGTTGTGCTTCTACGTTAGGTTGTTGTTATAAATATATTTTTATATGTGCTCTATGAAAGTTGGAAGCACTAGTGCCCTTTCCGATTGCCTTTGTCACTTAATCGGCTGTATTTAAAAGTATACAATACTAAAGTTATGCTCAGGTATGTCCCTCATGAACATCAACAACAGCCACCCTTTTGCAATATAATATTTCTCACAGATTTCTTACCTGTAGCACCAGGCATCATGGTATACCTTTTGACTGCGAAAGAAAGAAGATTGTCAGTCAGTGCTAGACCCAGAGGAATAAATTGCCTCTATATAATAAAACGATAGCAGTCCTGTTTTCTTATCAACTGGGGTTCACAACTAGCATGGTAACTGAAACAGCAAGTGAGCGACCTTCTTACATTCTTCTGCCTGTATGCTCCCTTGTCTGAGATGGCAAGCTGAAATTAAGAAAATTGACTATGTAAAATATAGCTTGTCGAAGAAAATTTTCCCAACTACAAAAACAAATATCAAGAAGCAGAAAGATGTCTCCAAGCAAAAAATAACGTAGCGATAGGTAGTATCAGAAAGCTCAATCGTATTTATGTTCCTTGAAAAAAAGTACTGTGCGCGTTCTCTATCAACGTAACACCAAAATAATACTTGTCACATGCCGATTATCAAAGGAAATTGTGTGTGCTCAGAGAAGTCGCGCGACATTTTGCCGCAATTCTGCGTGCATCTGAGCCGATTATTGTCACCGGGCGACACCGGCACCAAGCATGCACCACTGTTTCCTCAACCGGTAGATGGCATAGTCGCACTGTCTTCTATCTATTCGCCGAAGACAACACGAAAACGAAAGTTGTATTCTTTTTATTTTCTTCTCAGTCTATTCGCAATGCCCACGAAGTACAGGTGGCGCGCTTCACGATTCAAGATGGCGCCTGAAGGAGGGTCAACCCGTTTGTTAGCATAGGAACAGATAGGACGTGCGAATGTACGGCCCGTGCCCCTTTCCCTGGATGAAGTCATGATCTGCTGTGTAATGTATATGACACCAAAATACTTTCCCAAACAATGGAAGCTGGCCACCAACTTATTTGCCGCGGATGAAAGGTCGTATTTCAGCTCCGTTACCATGCATGAACGATACTTTGCGAAAAGATGTGCGTGCTACAGAAAACTTCATGAACTAGAATTCACCTATGAACTGAACGGCACTCCGAGGTAGTATGTACCCAGCCTGCTTCTCGTACTTGCCGCAGTGGTAGGCCGCTAGCGAGTAGCGTCATCGCTGCTGCACGGGACCGAATGTTTAATGTGATGATGGTTTGCAAACACATTACGCCGTCATCAATAATTGCACAGTTAGGAACACGTTGTTGCTTATTCAATGCAATACAAGAATTTAACATTCCATTCAGTAGCGCTTGTGCCACAGCCATGCTCAACTCTAGCCGTGCGCAATTCACTGCCCGCGGATGTTGCAAGTTCGTTCAGCGCGATCAAAACATGAACAGCGAAAAAATTACAGAAGTACGCCTTTCGCAACGTCTAATTCTTCGCCTTTGCGAAAGTTCGTCGAACAACAATGCCGTTCGGATGGTACCGGTGAAGTACAGGAGAATTTAGCCAATCGAGAGGCGTGGATTGTGGCCGTGACTGCACATTTCATCGCTCTAACAGTTTCGCTTCGCTGTTCCAGCTCGAGCGTCTTCGCGGCATGCGGTGGTCCATCCACAATAATTGCGCTAGCTGCAATGCACAAGAAAAACTATGCGTTTACTTTGAACTCGCTGAAGGATATTGCCACGCGCGTTTGTTTTGTTGTTACAACCTTACCCCCGTATTCTAGAACATCCCTTCACTCAACACTCCACCTTGACTTGAGAAAGCTGATGGGAGCGCCGTCTCTGGTTAAAATAAATCACTGCATATCAGCGATAATCTGCAGCGATTCTTGACAAGCGCAGCGTCATTTTCTGTCGAGCAGCGGCGCTGTGCTCAACTTGGTGAAGTGAAGGACGAAAGTCAAGTCGAGGCTCGTTTGTGAATACGGGGGTTAGTGTATTTGGTTTACGCCCGCAAAGCCTGTCAGCAATGTTAGGCGCCTACCGCGCCTCACCCCCGTATTCTGAAACAAGCCTGGACTCGAATTCCATCCTTCACTTGACCGAGCCGAGCAAAGCGCCACCGCTCGACTTAGAATGACTCAGCGGTTCTCAGGAAATGATGCCGATTATCGCTCATGAGCAATGAACCTTTTTGCCGAAGGGTGGATCTGCCATCGACATTCTCGAGCGCCGAGTGAAGGGACGTTCTAGAATACGGGGGTCAGTGTTCAAAAAGCTTCGCGATTGTAGTAGATCATTTTGTTAAGATTACGCGCAAGACGCGAACACTGACCCCCGTATTCTAGAACGTCCCTTCACTAAACGCTTCACCTTGACTTGAGAAAGTCGATGGGAGCGCCGTCTCTAGGCAGAGCAAGTAACTGCATATCAGCAATAATCAGCAGCGATTCTTGAGAAGCGCAGCGTCATTCTCAGTCGAGCAGTGGCGCAGCGCTCAACTCTGTCAAGTGAAGGATGAAATTCGAGTCGAGGAGCGTTTGTGAATACGGGGGGTGAAGCTTATTCCGGAGCTTGAGTGACCACCAGTGACCAGACTGGCAAGATCGACGCGTGATGTATAAAAGACGGCGCGTCCCAACGATGTTCAATTTTTCGACGACCGACGCTCTGCGCGCCGATATCAGTGTACAGTACCGTCCACTCTTAGGGTGAACACGGCTCAGCGTGACAGCGCTCTGCGGAGCGCCAGTGCAGCCGGCGCGGCCGCGCATCGAATCGAAGTGGCGCAGGCGCACACAAGCGCGCCGCTCTTGCTGTACTACAGACAAGCAAGACCGGCGCTTGGCTACTACGGAACGACACACTCGAGCGATGTAGCAGACGAGATAAAGCATCTCCCGTCTGTCCATGCGCGCATGCGCGGCTACGCTTCGATGCGCGGCCGTGCCGGCTGCACTGGCGCTGCGCGGAGCCTGGCCACGCTGAGCCGTGTTCACCCTAACAGTGGACGGCACTGTACATGGCCAGCATGTCGGCGATGGTCTTGCTCAGACGCTCTGTGAGGCCATTGGTCTGTGGGCTGGCGGTGGCTTGTTTGGCTGTATCTCTAAATCACCTGTGTTAGCTCCGCAGTAAAGGCCGTACAGTCGCAATCTTTTTGAGAGTGAACGCAGGAGGGCGTGGCTTTCTGTACTACTAGCGCCATCAGGCGACATGGCACAGTTATGCGCGCATGCGCGAGAGGGTAGCTTCTCTTGGCGCGCATCACGTCATCGAAGTGCTCACGCGTCGTCTGCTAGCTTATTCCCGGCCTCGGTGGTGATCGTATTACGGCGGCAACTAAAATTTGGATGCTTTCAGTTCAAACGGTGTCCTTCTTAAGCTTGGCGTGTCACCTAGTGTTCGTGTTTTCTTCTTCCCGTCCACTTGTATAGTCGTACAACGAACAGGCAAAAACAAAAAAGAAGAAAAAACATCCAAACTGGTATTTGGTGCACGTTTGACAAAAGATTGATACACTTAAGGAAGTAGTATCAGTAAACTGGAATAATTTTGCTTGATCTTATATTCGTATTTCATCGTGTGCTTCTTTGAAAAAAACAATGCTACCATTCTAGACGTTAGTGATGAGTACAGCGCTGGCTGAAAGTTGTAATGAGCTCGAAGATTCTTCCTCTTTTTACGAGCGCGTATACTTAGAGCTCGTCCGCAGTCGCCGCGTAAACAGGGTGTCGCACCATGGCTGCTTTTATGTATATTCCAATATATTTTCACAAATGTTCACACCGGCCAGCAGAGCACTGTGACTCTACCATATCCTACGTGCTCGTTCAGAAGTCTTGCATTGTGTACCGGCGCTAGGCCATGCGGGAACTCAAAATGTTCGTCGGGGAAAGCGCCTAGCTACAGAACAACAATAATCTTGGGGACGCCAGCCAAATATAACGTACATTCAGGTTTATTCGTGCATCGTGTGGAACGTAATTGCAAGTTCAATATTCTTGCCATTTTAAAGTACTACATGGCTTCCCTACCGCACTACGCGTGAAGCAGACGATACGCGCTAGCTTGCCTGACGCAATGCGCGCGACGGTAGAATTCTCGCACGCCGAACTCACTGCGCATGTGCAATGCTTCTCGCTGCTGCCGCTTAACTGCGCTGGGAGTTCGGAAAGCCACGCGATCCCGTGTTCACTCTCAAAAAGATTGCGACTGTACGTCGACGTCGAGCACAAGACATGGGATGCCATCCTGTCGTACGTGACCTTGGGATACAACTCGGCAGTGCAAGAGACGACGCAGCTGTCGCCGTACAAGTTGTTCTATGGAAGCAGCCCGGCAACGACGCTCGACAAGATGGTGCCAGCTACCTCCGACGAAGACAATCACGACGTCACCACTTATTTGCAACGTGGCGAAGAAGCTCGGCAGCTCGCCCGCCTGCGTATCAAAACCAGCAGATTATCTGCAGCCGTCACTATAATCTTCTGCAACGCCACATGGTGTACCAGGCCGGTGACCGTGTCTTGGTCGTGGACAGCGATTCGCCGACGTGCACTTAGTGAAAAACCTCTGCAACAGTACTTCAGACCATATAGGGTACTTCGACGTCTCGATTACGAGGTTGTCCCCGACGACATCACGAACTCTCAGCGACTTCGGGCGCGTCCCAAACGTTGTGCATGTAGTTCGCCTTAAACCTTTATACGCGCGTTGATGAACCTGCGGGCTGGTTTTTTTACTTGCTTCATCGGTGTTATTTTTTGAATTTTTGTTATTATTGTTATTTATTGTACGAATTTTTGTTCCATGTTCTCTTTTAAGCATCGGGGCGATGCTTTTTCAGAGGGGGGGCATTGCCACGCGCCTTTCTTGTTCCAACCTTGCTGTATTTCGTTTACGCCCAAAAAAGCCTGTCAGCAATGCTCGGCGCATACCGCGCCTCAGTGTTCGAGAAGCTTCGCTATTGTAGTAGATCATTTGGCTAAGAATACGCGCAAGACGCGAACACTCAAGCTTATTGCAGAGCTTGCGCGACCACCAGTGATAAGACTGGAAAGTTAGACTCGTGATGTCTAAAGACGGCGCGTCCCAACGATGATCAGTTTTTCGATGACCGCCGCTCTGTGCGCCCATATCAGTGTACAGCGTGCATTGCTTGCTGTATTTTAAGTTTCCGTTTCGCGGCCACAATTTCGGCCAAATAAAGAATTTCACCTTGAAGAAGACGACTTACGAGAGTGAAAGAAGCATTAACGCACGAGGGGACGTGAAGTGCAACTCGCTCCTCGTGCGTAAGCAGCTGATCGTTCATCATCGCTGTCACTCTCGGTGCTTTCACCGCCTTATGGTTGAATAAAACGTGCACTCGCCAACTAAAAAGGAACACAAAAACAACAGAATCGACGTTTCGACGCCCAATACGGGTGCCTTGTTCACAATGAACGAATGCATGGTGGTCTTTATTAAGGAACACAAAAACAACAGAATCGACGTTTCGACACCCAATACGGGTGCCTTGTTCACAATGAACGAATGCATGGTGGTCTTTATTATATAATAAAGACCACCATGCATTCGTTCATTGTGAACAAGGCACCCGTATTGGGCGTCGAAACGTCGATTCTATAATAAAGACCACCATGCATTCGTTCATTGTGAACAAGGCACCCGTATTGGGCGTCGAAACGTCGATTCTGTTGTTTTTGTGTTCCTTTTTAGTTGGCGAGTGTACGTTTTATTCAACCAACCATGATTTTTCCTCGCCAGACGAGTTTTCGTCAAACCCTTGACTTCACCGCCTTATACGTCCAGTGAAAAATCGTCGTCGTCAGGGTGGTTTCTTTCAACATCGCTGATGAAAGCAATCAGAAGAATTTCCTCTGCCGAACGACCTCGTCCACTCCGGGTCAGCATGTTAACTGGGCGAGGAGAACATTTTGCTGATTTTGCTCTCAAACCCGTCAACAAGCAAATCGCTTGCAGTGTGCTGCCACCTATCAACAAACGTACAAAAACAAGTGGCGCAGCGCTGGCCAATTTGGGATTGCTCACGAGCCTGCGCGACTTGCCGCGTACAATGTTATGACATTCAGCACTGACGAATGCTATATTTCAACTAGAAAGGTCAGACGATATAATGTAATCAACCTACGTGGCTACAGAAAACCTCACGAAGCAGATATGTGTACTGTGTGGGCTATCATTGAGAGCGTGACTTCAAGTATTTACTTCGCGTCTCGATCGGACGAATCAGATTTATCGTGTCACGGAGTGCCCGGCTTGTTCACCGATGCGGGAAACATGCAATGTCGTAGTGTTCGTTTCTTGCTAACGCCTTAACACTGAGGCTAGCACACCCGAACAAGGGAGCGACTGGGTAGAGCTGCCATTGTGTCGTCTATTAACCATCCTAGAGAGGACGCTCCCGAATTCCACTTGGTGGCACGACAGTCTATGGGCATTGCTAATTGCACCGATCGCCTCAGGCTTTCTGGACCACCCCATATGTTCGGAATGCTTGCGGGACCATTTCACCTTTCACGAAACGACGAAAGAATGTTTACTCATCAGATGACTTCTTGATGACTTCACATACACTGAAATTAGTGACGTTATTCTATTTCTGATATTTCACATGACTGATGATGTCGTCACTTTGAAGTAACATGGCTTTAGGAACGCTGACGGACGAACATGTGACCTTTCCGGCATTTATGTGTTTCTTTTTTTCATTATTCTTGTTAATGCCGCTGTTGAGAAGGACTCGCGAAATATCGTAACGTCTACCCAAGACTTCAAATGCCTATTGACTCTTGGGGCGTGCAAACCATGCGTCATGATATACATACGAATAGCCAGACCAGATGTGACACACTAGCGGAGGCAGTTGAAAACCCTAACCTAAGATACATGCTACAAAATAAGGCTACCACAAAGGGAATACCATCTTCTGCTCTCTATTCTGAGTCCATTGTATTCGTCCGTGCTTCCCCCCGCTGAATCATTCTGTATCTCAGGTGGTGTAGCACTCCCTCCACGATCGGACCACTTTTGCCCAGTGATGGTGTTATCTGATGGCGTCTCGTGTAATGACATGCTACGTGACGTCATAATGCCTACAGGAGGATATCACAAACAATGGGGATCTGCGATATTATGATGACGCCATGATGTGATCGTTTGTGATCACATCATGATGTTGTGATGAGATCATGGTGTCGATGTTGGTGCGGCTGATTCTGATGAGCTGCACAGCATTCGCGTGCAGTTATGCACATGGTTATGCACAAGGTGAGCACGTGAGGTTGAATTTTAATTCGGAAAACATAATTGTATATTATTACTATTATCTGACTTCAGATCAGTGTTGTGCGGAACGGCGTTCCAAGAAACGACGTTCCAGGAACTAGTTCCTTCTTGGAGGAACGGAGGAACGCCACCGTTCCATTCAGGCTCGGTGGAACTGTAACAGTAACTCGTTACATTTACGTAGGAACGGTAGAGGGAACGGCGTTCCTTCTGTAAACGTTCCACGGTATTCAACAGGCGCACGCACGCAGCCCATCATGTATAATAGGGCGGATGGGCGACCACGTAAGTCGCAAAAATATAACACTCGCATATCACGTGACTATGATGCATCCTGATTTTCACCTTCAAAGGATAGCGCGCATTTACTACGGGGACAGAGGGAGACGAACACACAACACAAGCGCTAACTTTCAACTAAAGCTTATTCAAGGAAAAACGGAAGGAAAGAAACTAACACAGAGAGTACCACGCATGCTTCACTGCGCAGAAAAGTATAACTAAACTATACGTCACACATCCCCTCAACGCCTAACGTCATGGCGGGGTGATAACACATCTGTTGACCCTTGTAAGGCGCTAATCGTTGTGGCCAAGAAAAGAAAAAGACAGTTCCTTATCTGTTAATGCCAATGACGTCTGGCTCACACATCTATGTCCTTCTTTTTTGATTTGGAAGGCCTCACAGATCTCCCTTGTAGTCTTGTCCTTGTGACGGAATAAAACTGTGGTGCCTGTGAAATCTGCGGAGCACCCGCAGTCCCTGCAATGCATCCCAAGATGTGTTGAAAATGCAGGGCCTCTAAATGCGTTCCTATGTTCATTAAGGCGCAGATTCAGACATCTGCCCGTCTGTTCAACGTAAACACGGCCACATGATAAGGGGATGCTATACATGACTCCCGAGGCGCAAGGCACGTGTCTGTATGTGTGTTTACTGTTGCATGCTTGACTGGTCCTAGAACTCGACTCTATGCGTCTGCGCACCGCGGGGCATACGCCACGCACCTTATGTTCCGCAGAAAGCACGACCTTCACCTCATGCCGTGCGCCCACCTTTTTTAGACGATGTGACAACCCATGTACATAAGGAATCACCGCAAACTTCACGTTGTCTTTTACTTTCGGCTCCGTCACGCCTAGCTGCTGCCCTGCCGTCGATTTCTTTAGCTCCCGCAAAAGCCGGCTACATGCGAGAACCGACGTCTGGTTCGGGTATCTCGCCTTCCTAAGTTTGTTCAACTGAACATTAACGCTTCCTTCCATCATGTGTTCACATGATTTTGTCAGGGCTGATCGCAGAGCACATATGGCTATGCCATTCTTAACAACCTTAGAGTGGGCCGACCGGTAATCCAACACAGGCTTAACGCTCCTGGGACTATATTGCCAACAGATATGACTGGAACCAAAAGTAAGCTCAACATCTAAAAACTTTATCGAACCATTAACGGCAGTTTCTGTTGTGATGGACAATCCCATGTTTTGCTCTTTAAAAACCTTTTAGATGTCAATCATCCTCGATGTTGCCATGCCCGATTAAGTAAAAATTATGTAATTATAGACGTACCTAAAAATGACCCGTGCGAGGCCGCAAAGATTACGATCCACGTTTCTGTCTACCTTTACCAAACAAATGTTAGATAAAACCGGCGCCACTCTTGATCCGATGCATATTCCTGATTTTTGAAAACGCCTCCTGCAAACCCAACAAAGGTGGCTTTAAGGTAAAAACTCAAAAGCTTAAGGAAGCTATCTACAGGAATGCCACATCTGTTGCGAAAAGACAACTCGTCGTTGTCCTCACAAATACACTGCTCAACACTTTCGATCAGCTGGGCTTGGGGTATACTGTAAAATAAATCTTCAACATCAATGCTGAAGGCAGAACACCCTTCGAGCTCGTGCACTTTCAGATAGTTCACAATTTCCGTGGAACTTGACGCAACAAAAGGATCGTCGAACTTCAAAAATTCCAGATGAACTTGAAGATAACCTGAGAGGACATGCAACCACGTTCCACGCTCGGAAACTATGGCCCTGAAGGGGATATCGTGCTTGTGTGTCTTTGCCGTGTAGAAGACTTCCAGGAGCAAACCCTTGCACCTCTTGACATTTTCAGCGACAGATTCAAGGTTGAACCCGCTAGATTCAAGGTTGAACCCGCGCTAACTTTAGTTGAAAGTTAACGCTTGTGTTGTGTGTTCGTCTCCCTTTGTCCCCGTAATAAGTGCGCGCTATCCTTTGAAGATGAATACCTACCAACTCGCCCAGTTTTCTGCTTTATTGTCTGATTTTCACTTCAAGGCGCCCGCCGGGGGGCGCAGGGAAGCGACAGACACAGAGTCTGACCACGTGCGGGAGAAACAATTGATTATTTACAGCAGAGCTCTTATGCGCGACATTCACCGCGTGTCATAGAAAGAGAATTATCATCATCATTAGGCGGTACGCGCTCTCTTCGTGCTCTTCCTCTTTTTCATCGCAGCCAGAATACGTGCCCTGAATTGTCTGGCGCAGGATGCAGTAACTTTGATGGGCGAGAGAACGAGCAGAGAAAGAGCGAAAGGGGAAGGGAAAAAAGAGAACAACTTGGCGAAAAATAATTTCGGCTAGGCGAGATTAGAGCATATTCTCAATTTTTCACAGCGCATGGCACGATGACGAACAAAGATGAGACACACAGAGCGCTGAATCATCTTTGTTCGTCCTCGTTCAATGCGCTGTGAAACATTGAAAATATACTGCACCAACTAACCCAACGCTCAACCTTAGTGAACGAGATTCGAGACCGCCTATTCAAGATCCGAAGGCGGGCGCAGTAACCACTCAGCTATCTAGTTTATTTTTTAATGGTACTTATTCTATACAGGTATGCCACTTTACAGCAGTTCAATACAGACAGAGAACTAATGTTCATTGTGGTCGTATCGTAACCCAACGTGGAACACATAGCAGTAAAGAATCCGCATTCATCTCTAGAGCAAATTCCTCAAGTAAAGGCCTTTTCCAATTATACACTAGAACGGTGGTAAGGATAAACACCTCGCCAATGCAAATACCATTCTGGCTGACCTTCCGTTTGCTCGTATGCATATCTTAGCTGAGTGTCCATCCCAATGAAGTCGGATGGTGAAAAAATTATTGGCTCTGTGTTTCTTTGCAACATGCGCGCATCTAGAAAGGGTAGTGAGGGTGAGGAGGAGGGAAAGAAGAAGAGAAGAACGAGTACAGTGAAACAGACAGAGAGAAATAGATGGAAAGAAGGAGAGAAATAGAAAGAAAGGGAAGAACGGAAAAAAATGATAGAAGGCGAGAGAACTACAGAGACAGAAGTATATAGGGAAGGAAAGATATATAAAGAGCAAAAAATAGAGACAAATAAAGGAAACAAGGCAAGAAAAAGATAGAAAGAGAGAGAACGAAAGATTGAGAAATATGTTCGCTGACTGCAAACAAGATACTTTACTCAGTTGCAAATGTGTATCCTGGACATTATGTTCTACTCACACTGAAATATTGAATCAGCGCTGAATAAACGCCTAAGTATTGTCCCTTTCGATGCTGTTTCCAGTGCAAGAAGCTTAATTATATTGGTGCATTGGTGAATATTTCTATTTGAATATCTGAAGCGCAGTATCCTGACGGCGCCTTTGAAGCGCGACGTAGAAAGTGCCACATGTGTTGCACTTGAAATAGACGAGCACAAAAGTTGCATTAGGGCCGGTGGTCTCCAAAAAATTCGTCTAAGAGCGTTTATTTAGTTTCTTTTTACCTAAGCATAATCTGCTATCGGCGATGTTAAATTCGTATAATATATGTTGCTCGATGTGAGCTTTAAATTGCTCACATTATTTTCGCCTCAGGAGTATCCGACACTAGATATTTTTTTTATTAAAAAGTCAAATGTAACGTTAATGTAACGACACGTTCCAATTTTCGAAATGTAACTGTAACGAGTTCCTTTTGCATTCAAGGAAGTTGTAACGGGAACTCGTTCCAAAATTGGGAAGGAACGAGGAACGAGCTTTCGTTACTGTATTAGAGGAACGTGTACAACACTGCTTCAGATAACTAACATTTCTCTCGCAATGTAACATAAACGCTGTAGTTTTACAGGCTTGAATACTAACAAGGCGTTCACCAAAGATGCAATCGACTCTGCATGTCTAAAGCTACCACAAGTAGCACAATTAACAACATGTGAAACAATCATTTCCTTCGTAAAGCAAAATTGACGTTCTAGATTTACCACCATGAATACCTATGAGGTGTTTACATTAGATGTGGTAGACCCTGCTTATCAAAATATATTACCAGTTGCACAATTTACACGGTGAGAAGCAAACATTTCCCTCGTAAAATAATATTAACATCTTAGATTTTCTATTTCAATACTAATGAGGTCTTTATCTTAGATTTGGTAGACCCTCCATATCTAAACTATCACCAGTTGCACAATTCACATGGTGCAAAACAGGTATGTCTCTCGTAAAGTAAATTAGTAAAATTCACGTTCTAGTTTTACCAGCTTGAATATGAATGAGGTGTTTACCTTAGATGAGGTCAACTCTCCACATCTAAATTTATCCCCAGTTGCTTAATTCACGTTGTGCGAAACAGACATTTCCCTCCTAAAATGGCATTAACGTTGTAGTTCTATCAGGCTGAATACTAATCAGGTGTTAAGCTCAGACGTGCTCGACCCTGCGCATCGAAATCTATCAGTAGTTCCACAAATCCCATCCTGCGATAGAGGCCTTTCGCTCGTACTGTAAAATAGAAAAATTAACGCTCTTCTCTAACCGGTTTGAACAATAATGAGGTGTTTACCTTAGATGTTGTCGACCCTGGACATCTAAATGTATCGCAAGTACCATAATTCCTATGGTGCGAAACACATTTCTCTCGTCAAATAAGATAACGCTCTAGATTTGCCACCTTGAATAATAATGATGCATTTACCTTAGATGTGGACAACCCTTAACATGTAAATATATCACCTGTTTCACATTGGGCATGCAGTGGAACTGACATTCCGTCGTAAAGTGAAATAAATGTGCTAGATTTACCATGACGAATACTAAGGTGGTGTTTAGCTTATGTGTGGTCGACCCTCCTTATCTAAACTATCACCAGTTGCGAAATTCACCCGGTGCAAAACAGGCATTCCTCTCCTAAAGTAAAATAGTAAAATTAACGTTCTAATTTTACCATGATGGATACTTATAAGGTGTTTACCTTAGATGTGGTCGACTCATAAGTAGACCACCAGTTGCTCAGTTAACATAGATTGAGACAGACACTTCCCTCTTAAAGTAAAATTAACGCTCCAGGTTTTTCAGCTTAAATACAAATGAGGTGTTTACCTTAAATGTGGTCTACCCTCCAGATCTAAATTTATCACCAGTTTCACAATTACCATGGTGCGATGCAGACATTTTCCTCGTAAAGTAAAATTAACGTTCTAAATTTGGTCAACCCCTTCTAAGGTGTTGACCTTTTCACATGAAGTGAAACCGATATTTCCCTCATCAAGTAAAATAAGGGTTGTAGTTTTACCGCCTTCTATATTAATGAGGTGTTCACTTTGGATGTGGTAAACCCTGCACGTCTAAATCTTTGACCGGTTGCACAATTCAAATGGAGTGAAACCGACATTTTTCTCGTAAAGTGAAATGAACATTTCAGGTTTACGAGCTTGAATACTAATGGTGTGTTTACCTCCTTAGATGTGGTCGACCCTCGAAATCTTAATTTGTCATCAGTAGCATCATTCACACGGTGCGAAAGAGACGTTTATGTCGTAAAGTGATCTAAACTTTCAAGTTTTATGAGCTTGAATACCAATAAGACCTACACCTTAGATGTGGTCAAACCCCCACATCTCAATATACCAACAGTTGCCCAATTCACATGGAGGTAAACCGACATTTCCCTCGTAAAGTGAAATAAACGTTCTAGCTTTACGAGGTTGAATACTAATGAGATGTTTACATAAAATGTGGTCGACCCTCCACATTTAAATTTATCACCAGTAGCTTAATTGACATTGCGCAAAACAGACATTTCCCTGGTAAACTAAACTGAACATTCCAATTTTACCAGTTCCAGTACTAATAAGGTGTTTACATTACATGTGGTCGACCCTCGACATTTACATCTATCCCCAGTTGCACAATTGACACGGGGAGAGAGACATTTCCCTCAAAAATAAAATAACGTTCTATTTTTCCTGCTTCAGTACTAATAGGGTGTTCACCTTACATGTGGTCGACCCTGCAACTCTAACTCTTTCACCACTGGCACAATTCACACACAGTCAGACAGACATTTCCCTCGCGAAGTAAAATAAACGTTTCAATTACACTAGCTTGAATACTTATAAGGCGTTCACCTTGGATGTGGCCGAGACTCCACATCAAAATCTATCACCAGTTGCCGAATTCAGACAGTGTGAAAGAGACATTTTTCTCAAAAATTAATATACTAAAATTAACGTTCTAGTTTTACCAGGCTGAATATTAATGGCGTGTTCACGTTAGATGTGGCCGACTCTCCACATCTAAGTGTATCACCATTTGCACAATTTCAATGGTACGAAACAAACATTTTGCTCGTAAAATAAACTGAAAGTTCTAGATTTAGCAGCTTGAATACTGATGAGTTGTTTACCTTTGATGTGGCGGAACGTCCACATCTATATCTATGACCTGTTGCACAATTCACATGGAGTGAAACCAACATTTCCCTCGCGAAGTGCACTAAACGTTTTAGTTTTACCAGCTTAAATACTAATGGGGTGCTTACCTTAGATGTGGCCGAACCTGCCTATCTAAATCTATCACCAGTTGCACAAGTGACAATGAGCGAAACAGCCATTTCTCTCTTAAAGTAAAATAGTAAAATTGAGCTTCTAGTTTTACCAGCTTCAATATTAATAAGATGTTCACCTTAGATTTGGGTGACCCTGCACATGTAAATCTGTGAGAACTTCCACAATTTCCATGGTGCCAGACAAACATTTCCCTCGTAAAATAAAATTGCCTTCTAGATTCAGCGACATGTTTTCCGACCAGCTTTGGGCCGTCCGGCAAGCCAAAGATGCCGCCCGGGTTCAAAGACTTCGAGTTGTCACCTGAGGCGCCACCATCATCATCGGCGGAGAGTGGGACGGAACAGGGGTCAATCCCCTCTTCCCCCCCGCCTCGCCCGAAGGAAACCGCCGGATTTTAAATAAAGTTTATTCATTCATTCTAGATTTAGCAGCTTGTATTCTGGCGAGTTGTTTTCCTTCGATGTGGCCGAACCTACACATTTTATCTATCACCAGTTGGACAATTCACAATGTGCGAAACAGCCATTTCTCTTGTAAACTAAAACAGCAAAATTAAGCTTCTAGTTTTACCAGCGTGAATACTAATCAGGTGCTCACGTTACATGTGGGAGACCCTGCGCATCTAAATCTATCCCCAGTTTCACTATTTTCATGGTGCGTAACAAACATTTCCCTCCTAAAATAAAATTAACGTACTGGATTTAGCAGCTTCAATACTTATGAGTTGCTTACATTGGTATGGTCAAGCCTGAACATCTAAAACTATCACCACTTGCACAATTAACATGTGAGAGACCTAGTTTTCTGATTATTTTGAGCTCTAACTGTTTGTTTTCGAGTTTTGCGCTGGAGTATGGTGTCTTTCTGGCGCTCGAAGGCAGCGCATTTGGAATAGATGACAAGATGAATCAGGAAATTAAGCGTCGGACTATTCCTTAAAAAAGAAAAAGAAAATATCCGACACGATGTGGCATAAAAAAACCTTACAAGAAAAAGAGCTGAAGCATTTTCAAGGTCTTGAATAGATGCCAAGGACAACAAAACGCTGGAGAGAAACCAAAACAGTGCGTGTCTCCCCTGAATAGTCTCCACGCGCGACAAGTCTAGTCATCGCTATGACGCTTATGCAACTAGACGTCACCGACGGAAGCACAAGGATAGATTTATATTTGTCACAAAAAAAGCCGGCAGATCCCACGCACTGTGGGAATCGATGTAATGCGAAGCAGCCAGGAAGGAGCAAATCATGTTCTACATAATTTGCATGTCATGTTTTACATGTTAGGACCTCTCATTTATGTTCGTCATACAGTCACATCGAGCAATACCAATTTTGGTGTATATCAAGCTAGCGAACTGGGCGCAAGCGCACCATGAGCGTGGCATGTAAATGGCGTTGTAGATGACATGCATGCCAAGATTTTTCATGTTACCACCTGTCACTTATGTTCGTTATACAGTCATGCCACTCAATACCAAATTTGGTGTATATCAAGCTAACGAAACGGCCGCCAGCACGCCATGAACGTGGCATGCAAGTCATGTCGCACATGACAAGTCATGATTTCCGTACTATCACTGGTCATTTATGTTCGTCATACAGTCACGTCACTCAAACCCAAATTTGGTGTTTATCAAGCTAACGAAATGGCCGCGAGCGCTCCATGAGCGTGGCATGCAAGTCAAGTCGCACATGACATGTCATGATTTCCACATTACCACTTGTCATTTATGTTCGTCATACAGTCACGTCACTCAACACCAAGTTTGGTGTATATCAAGCTAACGAAACGGCCGCAAGCGCGCCATGAGCGTGGCATGCAAGTCATGTCGCACATGACAAGTCATGATTTTCATATTACCACCTGTCATTTATGCTCGTCATACAGTCACGTCACTCCATCCCAAATTTGGTGTATATCAAGCTGACGACACGGCCGCGAGCGCGCCATGAGCGTGGCATGTAAATCATAGTTTTCATGACAAGTTAGTCATGATTTTCATGATATGACCAGCCATTTATGTTCGCCATACGGTCATGTTATGCCATAGCAAATTTGGTATAAATCCCATTAACGATACGGCCAGGACAGCACGAAGTCGTAGGCGGCTAGATAGATAGATAGATAGATAGATAGATAGATAGATAGATAGATAGATAGATAGATAGATAGATAGATAGATAGATAGATAGATAGATACGCTCAAAGTCGCCGAAGTTCGCTAAGAAATGCGTCGCATTTAATATTGCAATGTTGTTCATTAGCAGCGCCTTAGACTTTTTTACGAGCCACTTCAAGCTCAAATGGAATGTTCCAATCTATCAAAGCAAATCCAAATTCTGCTTTAATAACGACGATAGTGGGGTGTTTAGGTTTAAGCCAGAATATAGACTTCAGGTGTTTTGATTACATCAGCACACATGTAAAAAACTGTTGAAGCATGCCCGACCATGTCGTCAGTATCAAAGAACTGCGTTTTCTGAGTTTTAGTTATAGTGCACCTCGCGCTTTTTTTTAAAAAAGAAATGCACCACATGTGTTCATAACGCTGATACATCACATACTGATGGTGTAAATGATAGTGATGAGGGATGAATTATACTGTTGTATGACCGAGCCTCCTTTAAATAGGTACTTGTTTTGAAATTATTGCGTGAAGCCTGCTGCGATGCTATTTATGTACCATGTCTGCGTAACTGCGTCTTCCGTCAAGAGACATTCATGGGGTTCTTCTGAAGTCTGTCTCGGCTAATTTTGTCTTTTTTTCGCATTTATGAGCTTCATAAAGTTAATATCTCGCACTGTAGTAGAGCTAGCTCTAAAATTATTTCAGGCCGCAACGACTGTGCATCGTCATAATCCGCCATTGGGATGTTGTGATATAAAACATGGTGGTCTCTTTATCTACGTCAATAACAATTCTTTAGCGTTAAGACATTGTCGCCTCCCTGTCATACGTGTGTTGATCAAATGTACTTCTTATGATGAGTATGATAATGATTAGTGGACTTTTGTGGCGCAAGGGCCACGGTTGGCCAGATAGCACAAGGTCTTTTCATGCGGTGCGAGCGTCGCCTAATGGCTTTTTCATGATGGCATGTAATATGGGTTTAAAGAAGCCCTAAATTCCTGTGCTATATCGAAGCCCCAAAAATACATACGGTATTTTTGGCGCTCTCCCTCCTTAAGACCTTTGAGCCCAAAGGCCGCCAGATAGATGCTTCCTTGATACAATTAACGCAGCAGCAGCCTCTGCTGAGAGGTGGCGCAAGGGAATGCCATAGAACTTGACGTTAGACTTGTGTATGTCTATTAAAAATCGAAATAGTGACTCATTTAGAACGGAGGTTCACTGCCTATAAACATAGAATGATGGAGGGGTATTTCTTGTCGGTATCATAATGGAAAATGCGTTCTTCTTAGTGGCTAGCTCCAAACATTCAAACAGGTATGAACCGCACTAAAAGACTCGCCACATTTAGCCCCGTCAGGCGCGAATTAAGATGCACTCTCCATAAATGTCTAAATTTCGCACCACATACATCTAAGGCACTCGATAATACATTCCTATACAGAAAATTAAGAAATATGTTGTTTTAGCGGGTTTTCAAATTAATCTTATATAGAGTATATTCAAATATTTCATTAATCTGCAGTCAGCCACGCTCGGTGTTTACACAAAAAGAAGGAAATCTTAGGCTCAAAATACACACGCAGTTCGTTTTTGGCTGTGTTCATTTTGAGCAAAGAAAAATAATACATATGAAGTTGGTCCTGGAATGCGGCACGCCGAGTGGCCCGTCGAACATCGTAGTGCCTCCACCGCAGTAATCCGCTGCAGTCATACGCAGCTCATTGGGGTTAAGTCAAGACGCCTTGACGATGCACAATGTTCCATTGATCCTACGCGCAATGCATCTTGCCATTTCTTTCCCACTGGTCCGACGAACTGGTTAAAGGAAGTTGCGTCCACATTTGTGTCCACATTTGTGTCCACATTTGTGGACGCTGTGCCTCAAGGGGCTATAACACAAAGGTGGGTAACTGCCAAAGAAGAAGTATGAGAGCCTAGCGCCACCGTTTGAGTGGCGCGCAAATCGGAGAGCACTGTACCGCAAGAAGAAAAAAAATAAAGAAGGCGTTTAGCTGTGGTACATGAAACAACGGGTCGCATTCGCTGCTGTCGTCAATTATGGTTCAGCCGTCTCTATTGTTCGATGCTGTGTCGTAAGCTTTCAATTGTATTTTCTGCGCATGCAGGCTTAAGTTTTTAGGCCATGAAATATCATCCGAATTTATACGACCTCACCGGTCCCTCGCCAAAACAACATAGGATTACCCTCAGCCTACCACACTGCGCCAGTTACGCTTATCACTGGGGCTTGTGAATTTTCTTTTTCCGGCGCTTAATACCACGCTGTGCAGAACTGCTTGGACCACTCAGCAACCTCCTTCGGCCTACTGCCGGCCAGTCCTCTCCCATTTTTTTTATGAGAAGCCCACGCCGCCTGCACTGCTGCCGAACAAGCAGTCACAAACGTCATGCTTATCATTCACCCGCGCAGTAGCACCCCTACTCAGTTAATGGTGGATGCATTCGGCGTGGCCATCGAAGCCGTCTTACTGCAGTCCATTAAATCACAGTTGAGATCCCTGTTTTTTTTTACTCTCGGAAACTACTACTTGGTAAGACCCGCTACAGCGTTGTTGGCCAAGAGCTCCTAGCCAGCTATACACCAGAACACAGCGAGTACAGTATGTGCCGCCATACTTAGGCAGCACGTCGCGCCATCTGTCTTAAACGCGAAACTTCCCAACAAGACTCCGGCTGTAAGCATGCTTTTCGCTTTTCCTCTCCTGGAAATTCGTGCTATTTTCTTGTGAAACGTCTAGAAGACCTTCCTCAATAGTCCGGATTGTCTACAGCATGTGCATTGCACACTGCGGAAGCAACATTACCAGGTATGTACTTTTGCGATGGAAAAAAAAACGCGAACAGCTGAAAGCCTGGCTTTCGACTCAGTCGAGCTTCGACATGCCTTGGCTGTCGCTAGGCAACATTTGTGCTCTCAGCTGGAGTCAGCGTAGCGCTAGAATCCCGTTCCAGCTAGCGCTCCTGCACGGCATGTGTTTATCATTTGCCAGTCATGACTGGTACTCGGAACACACACGCGGTGCGAAAGTGCCAGCCAGAGCAAGATTTTAGGGTGCTACGGTGACACCGGCTAAAAGCGCAGATTCGCCTAGGGACACTCAAGCTATGTCGCAGTTCCATTGAGTCAAAAACCACGCTTTCCGCTGGTCACAATTCTTTGCATCAGAATAGTACGCAGCTACATTTGTACTAAACATGCGCAGTTTACGTGCCCGCGTGAGTCGTAATATCTCCTATTATTGACATGCGGCCTGCGAAAGAGTGCGCCAGTGATTTGGTATCGCATGCTAAAGGCATATTGCACGTAAATTACTGCTGTAAAGCGAAATAGCTGCGTCACTGAATGGAACACAGTAAGTACACTCACTGCGTAGAATGCACGCAGTGAGTGTACTTACTGGTACACTTTGGCTGGGCTTATTGTTTTTTGTGTTAGTTGTTATTATCCGCTGGCGAAGGAGCTCGGCGTTTTTCGTTGCGGTTGGAAATCTGTGCCATCTGGAAACATCGCACCGGCACAATTCCCGCGTCGTGTTGTGATCTTCACAGACAGTGCTGAATAACATATTGCTCTTGCGCTGATTGTTTTCGCATCCTAAGACTTCTTGTAAATGGGAGCGGTGTGAATAGGCGCTTTTTCATATTTTAAAGTTCCAGTGACACCGCTTGCCAAGTCAACTTGGCGCAACAGGTATGCGCCGTGGTAGTTCAGAGAAAAATGGCGTCTGGGTGCGAGAGTATGCCTGCAGGAGCATAGGCCCCTGGGTGCGAGATAGGCGGGTTCTGGTCTATGCTGCAATAACAAATCTTTGGCGCTTCCTGGAAAGATGCTCCTTTCATATACTGAATGATCACAAGCATCTGGCTTGTGTTTTCCTCAAGAAGTCAGCCAAGTACATGCGCCGTGAACTCTGCGATCTCGCTAATATTTCAGAATTCGCAATCGACATCCGCCACGTGAAAGTCGCGAACACTTCTGCGGAGGTCCTTTCTAGTATAGCCGCATATGACTCTTCATCTCCAACTATGGAATTCGCCTCATTCACATCAGCACAGTAGAATGATAGTCAGCTCACTGCTTTTCAGGAGATACCCCGTTCTCTCCAGCTACGTCTTGTGCCCCACCCATTATCTGAGCCTGTAGCAATGTGTCTCAGCTTACCTACCCCATTATTTTGCACCAGTTTCACTAGGTCGCACCGTTTTCCACTCTTCACATGACATCTGTCACCCAGGCATCCGGTTATTCAGCGCCTACTCACCCAGTCCTACACTCTTATCACGGTAACGTTTAGGACAGCATAAAACGGCAAGTAACTTATAGTTTATAGGTTACATGGCTGTTACAACAATTTTATCTTTGTGTTTTCTTCATTTACCTCTCACATAAAGGTTACACTGACAGAAGCATGCCATTTTAAAAGCTAAAGCACCGCGATAGGTATTGTAACCTCTAGATTGTGACTTATAAAAGCGCAGTGACTCATCCGTCAGGGGACCTACACTATGGAGTGGAAGTTTATTGGTCAATGTGTCAAATCGCGATCTTTCTTGTTCAAGGTTGGCTTTAGCAATTGAACAGTGGATAATGTATAAACAGAACGGGTATTAGGTAACAGCAGAAAAGAAAATAAGAGTAGCAGCGATATTAGATTGCGGGATACTGTTGCAAGTGATGGTGGGGTATGAATTAAAGCTGCAGTTCAATAAAGTGAGCCCACTTCACACGTAATTAAAGAAGTGGCATAAAATCCGAACAGACATGGGCACAACAACCGAAAAAATTATAACGATGCGATCGAAGAATAATTCCGTGGAGCGAGAAAAATATGTTCCGAGACTAGCAATACGATTTATCCGAATTTTCTTGTTGTCTTGTCTGTTTAGTTTTTTTTTTTTCTCGCGAAAGTTAACTGGCCATAATGTGCAGCAAACGTCAGGTCACAGCATTGCACCATACACGCTTAACCGTCATCAATTTGCCAACACAGGAGAAAAAGATGCCGCTAAGTTCACAAAACAGCATGCGACGGCCGCTCCAGTGTGAGCGCATAGAGGGATGTGTGAGCTCGCTGTGATGGCGTGACTCACAAATGTGGCGTCTTACTGGCGCCGTTTCAACCAGTTTCAACCGCATCGAAGGAAGGACGGCGTCATCTCTCTGAGGCTTTGCACAGCTTGAGGTGTATGCCGGGAAGGGCATTCGAATGAGAGGCGGTTGGTGTGGTGTGTGAAATCGCGCTTGTGCTGCTCTTTGTTTCATCGATTTCACCAGGTTTTACGCTCCTCGTTTTGATGACGTGCGTTGCCTAATGGTGTTTTGTACGTGAGTGACGCGTACCTGGTGACACAGTATGCAAACACACTCGCAAACGCGCGATCCGCCGCAAATCAGCCACGAGGCAATGCAAGGGGAACATGTTCAGTGCGCTGCGCGTCCGTTGCAACGAGCTGCATTGCCGATTCTTCGCCTATCTGAGACTGGCAATTATCGAACGTGTTGCATCCGTTGTTACGGTGGCCGAATACAGCAGCCAATATGATCTACACGTAAGTAATGTTCTCTGTTCAGTGCATTATTTGCTTGTGTATGTGTGTTTATGTCACGTGCTTGCAAGAATTTACGCTCATGCTTACGCTACTGTAAGAGGTGGACCATGTCAGAAAAATAACTGATGTCATGTTTTATGCAATGCATTGTTTTCGGCAGAATTCAGTTCGCGTTTGTCCTTACAAGGCGGGTGTTTGGGCGTATATTATCAGACATCCGACCAAGATCATTTGTTATCTTTCCAGTTTAGCTGAGAAGCATGAAGGACAGAAGTTTAGCCCTTCTTGCTGTCATCGTGTTGGTACCTTGAAATTGCTCGATGAAGCCTGCAATCACGGTGTGAAATATTGTTGCCAGCATCAACAAAGTGCCCCATATCAGCGCTGCCCAGAAGATTTCTGAGTGCGCACTAACTTGCTCCTCTGGGTTTTTTATCACGACTTGGTCGCAGGTAGATGATATCTGTGTGTGTGTATGTATGTGTGTGTGGGTGAGGGGGGGGAGTGAATGAGTGTTTTCGCGTGCGTGTGTGTATATGTGTGAGCGCGATATTGTGCGTGTATGTGTGTGAGAGTGAGTGCGTGTGTGTGCATATGCGCGCGGGCATTCGTGTGTGTGTGTACGTGTGTGGATATGTCTGCGCGCGCGTTTGTGTTGGTGTGCGTGTGTGTAAGTGGATGAGTGTGTTTCCGTGTGTGTACATATATGTACCCGCGCGCTTGTGTGTGTCTGTGAGTGTGTGTTTGTGTGTGTGTGTTTGTGTGCCTGCGTGCGTGCGAGTGAGCGAGTTTTCGAGTGCATGTTTGTGTGCATGTGTGCGGGTGCTTGTGCGTGTGTGTGCATGAGTCAGTGAGTGTGTTTGTGTGAGCGTGTGTATGTGTGCGCGCGCGTTTCTCTCTCTCTCTCTGTGCGTGCGAGCATGCGCGCGCGCGTGAGTGTGCGTGTTCAATTTTTGCTTTGGTCGGCTCAGTGTTTCTGGTTTTCTGCCTTCACCATGTATCATCCCCACCAGACGGGCTTCCTTCAAACTTTTTCTGTGCGTTGATCTTGACTTGAAACCTTACCACAAATATATACCGTAGTCATCTTCGTTCCATAGTAGCACTCATACAGATCGCAATGTACGGGCTTTCAAAATTAAGATGACTTGAATTCATGCCCACGCTTCCGCTACTGCAAGAGGTGGGTCGTGTCAAAAAAATAAATTGTCAGTCTTTGACGCAATTAATTGTTATCGGCAGTATTTGCTCTGCGGCGCTCGACTATACGTCGAACTGCGTCGCTATCTAAACGGGGCAGCTGCAAAGGATATGTTACGCAAAAAACAATACGCTGTGGCTTAACTATATTTCAGATAGCATGAATGCCAGCAATCGTGCAAAGTAGGAGTCCGAAGGGGGAGACATGGTTGGTGTGGTTGGTATGTCTTTCGATGTTCTTGGTTCTGTGGCGATGTGCATCTGATCTCTTACAATAAGGTAATTTTTGTTGTTGTTCTAGTTATGTTCTATGGTGAAAGCAACGGGCCATCGTGGTTAGAAAAGCTGAATCGGTATACATGTTATGTAACTGTCATATCCGGAATGTTTGAAGGTACGTAAACAGCACATATGTATTTTTTTTCTTTTTTTTGCCATATTCATTGTCTTGCGTTGAAACTGTTTACAGCATACATCCTTCCCAAGGCATGCTGCGAGGATCTCCAGGCAGCTGGACACTTCCCGATGCCGATATGACTTACGTTCCGTGCAGCCCAGTATATGAACTGCCACGTGGAATATACTCCTTGAGGAAAACAATTAGGTACGAACATATTAAATCTCCACGTGAAATGCTAAGTATGGTCACTGAAAAAACCTTGGTTCGCCGTGGTGGAGTAGTGGGTATGGTGCTGGGCTGCTGACCCGAAGGTCGCGGGTTCGATTCCGTCCGCAGCGGTCACATTTTCATGGCGGCGAAATGTAGAGGCCCGTGTAATCTGCGATATCAGTGCACGTTAAAGAACACCAGATGGTCAAAATTTCCGGAGCCCTCCATTACGGCGCCTCGCATAATCAAATCGTGGTTTTGGGACGTGAAACTTCAGATACTATTACGAAAAATGTTGATTTTACAATTTCTGTTTCTAATCACCTGGTGCCGTGTTTCTGCGACGAAACTGTCTCTTACATTATAGTTTGCTGACTCTTGTGCTAAAGAGATGCAAATTACATGTGGGATTAACGTACTTTTTCAGTTCAGAATTTTTGTTTTCGGATAAACGTATTGCACAGGATATTAGATTTTAGGAGCGCTTATGTATTGGTCAAGTGACACCCCCCTTCTTTTCTTTTTTTTTTTTGGGGGGGGGGGGGGGAGGGGTTAGTATATGTCTTACATTGCATGTTATCAGCAGTTGTGCGCAATGTGGCAGTAACCGTTGCCATAGTGTAAAACAACTGTACTCTTCTTTTAGGATCCACTGTCCAGCGAGGAGATTGCGGAATCAGCAACTGATATATTGTCTGAAGAAACATGATTGTGCGTGCATCAAGAGAAGGTTTTACTGCAGGTCCTGACCACCTGCTTCTGTAAATTTTTGCCGACCACAGGTGAAAGCAAGGAGAAACGCTTTGTATACCGGTGGCCTTCTATCAGCTAGGCAATCCCTGAACCAATATGGAAAAAGTAATCAATAAACTTATGTGTATTGATGACTATCACGCAACTTTGATGCCTTTTGCTTTGAAGGTATGAAAGCAATAAAGTATGCATTCTTTTAGAATGGTTCACGTTTTTTCTCCTACAACTCTTTATGCACATCAATTTTTTGTACAATGCTTGATTTGGTCTTCTTTTTAAATTTTTCTTTAACATTACCTTTCGTTTAGGGACATGGTCTTGTACGCCTTCACAAGCTGTGTTCTACAGCACATGCTCAGGAAACTCGAACAATGCCGCTACATTGCAAAAGTTGTTGTCACTATCAATTTCGCAAAAAAAAAAAACTGATATTTTTTTTTAAAATGCAATTACGTGTGATATTGTGGGCAAAGGCTTCCCTTTTTCAAACTGTGCCACAGATGCCTGTTGAATCATTAAAAAGTAAATCACCCGAACAAAATAAAGAAAGTGCATTTGGGTCACAGCAAAGGAGAAAGTAGGAGGAGTTGCACGTGTATTGTTATATATGCTGCACGTATGTGTTAATGGTTAGAGTGAGTTAGTAGCATTACAGAAATGCAAACATGCCACGCACAGCCCAAGCGACAAAAGTAAAGGATTGAAAATCACCCTCTTTTTGGCTGCCCTCTGGGTTTCATCGTCCTGCTTATGCGCAACGTGCCAGCAGGTATGGTATGCCGCACACATGAGTGAACTTAAGGAGAAGCACGATTCTGATCACACGTTATTTGCAGGGGGGCTCCATTCAGTGTAACCGCTCTACCTATGCTCCACCAACCCAGGTGTCGTCAAACAAAGGGTATGTGCCTCTTTTTTCTTCCGATCTTCTTTCTTCGACACATTCCGGAACAGTTCCTCCGCGCATGATCGGCCCAGCCAAGTGTCGCCTAGCAAAAGAAGCGTGCGCACGCCTAATATTTCGTACTCTCTTCTGCGCCTTTATTATGCTGTGTACACATATGTACACGGAGTGACGAGAACGTTCACGGAGAATGTCATGTGGCCTGCCCCTTTCTGAATACACACGCTGGAGCTTTGGAATAATTCTGGGACATGTCTGCTTAGAGCACAACAGTTGCGGTGTCTTTGGCAAGAGATGTACGTTTCCCTCATCCCACGAAAAAACAGAAAACAATGTCCTTTGGAGTTGGCTTAGAGCTCGCATGCATCATAACGTCACACCTTCCACCACAAGCATCGAGTCGTTCAAATGGGGTCTGCCCATAAACGAGCAATTAAGAAGATCAGGTGACTGACAGATATTCTTAATTATGAGTTGTGCCATGTGTGTCAGACAAGTATCCTCTCTTGATCCAATTACGTAAATGATTAAGCATTACAATTTGCATGTAGACGGCTATTAAAACCGCACAAGGAATTGCGGGGAAAAAAAAAACACGAGGCACGCGCAGCAAGAAGTCCGAAAGAGTGGAAAGCCGTGCTTCCGTTGCTGCGGCACACCTGGCTGATCAATGCATGCGATGAGCGTAACCTCCTAGAATGCGTCGAAGAAAGAAGAGCGAAAGAAAGAAGAGGCGCAGAGCGGTGGCCGTATAAAATATTTCAAATTTTTTTTTTATTAATTAATTCTCCTTTCATCTTTAAATCGACATCTAACCTAATATTTACGAATTTCTTGCTAAACTACCCGGTTCTTGGCCAATCCCCCCAGCGTGGGTGTGTGCCACGGTCTAAAGGATCTACTCTACTCTACTCTAAAATCTCCTGCAAGCCGTTTTGTGTGAGCAGTATACTGTGTACTGTGCAACGTAACCTCTATTTTTACGTGAGAACGCTCGATATTGTGAACCGGTGCTAAAGGTTATTTCTGTGACGTCTGTCTTGAAAGTAAGTTTGTGCATTTTTAATAAAGGTTAATTTTGCAAAGGTTACTAGATAACTTTTATTTTATAAGTACACAAATTTGTGAAATTGTGCACCTTTAGTAAACGTTACCGTGCTTAGAGTGTATGTCTCACCCGAAATCAACGGCGCTGTGCGTGCTTGGACACGCATGTGCCTGTCTTGCCAGATGACCAAGGTTTCCCCTCATATCAATCCGCCTCCCAAACCTTTCCTTCCACCAGGTCATAATTTCGACCATGTACACTTTGACATCGTGTGCCCTTTACAAGTGTCTCAAGGTTGCCGTTCTATACTCATCATGGTGGATCGTTTCACGCGCTGTCCGCAGGCTGTTTTAATTCAAGATATCACTGCTGCGACGATTGGCTGCACTTTCTTTTTTCACTTAGGTATCTCGTTTTGGCTGTCCCGGCGCCATGACAACAGACTGTGGAAGTCAATTGGAAACTTTTCTGTTTGCTTCCCTCAAGCACATTTTCAGAGCCAGACATTGCCGTACCACTGCGTGTCATCTTCGTATTAGTGCCATTCTCGAACGCCATCAACGACAAATGAAGAGCGTCCTGACTACCTTTCAATAGTGCCACCTGGTATTGATGCCATGCCCCAGGTACTCCTGGCTTTGCGGGCTGTCGACCGGGTACACCTACAGTGCTCAGCAGCAGAGCTGGTGTATGACAGTTCTTTGCGGCTCCCCGTAGACTTCTTGATATCAGCACAGATACGAGTCTAGCCACAATTCCTACACCGTCGTCTGGACTGCGTTCAATACCTCCGGCCCACTCTGCCTCCACCTACCCATAAAATAATATTCGTCCTCCTTTAGCTGACCACTTCAAAACATGCTATCATGCCCTGGGACGTAGTGTGAACACCTTTAGCCCCAGTCTACAACGAACCATTCCGCGTCCTTAACCGCGCCCCCAAAACTGACACACTCCTACAGAACGGCCGTGGAGATATAGTGACCTTGGACCGACTTAAGCCAGCATACCCGGAGACCTTCACAGAAAGCCTCACACCTACGCCTCACCTCACGTTGGACTGCCACAAACAGCCTTCCGTCACATTTCGGCTTCCAGTTTACATCGGGGGCCATGTAACACCCTCGTTTGGGTAGTACGCAAAACGCAGAGCGCGTGACTGCAAGAGAAAAAAATAAAGACAGCGCCGGCATGTGGCATGTGAAGCCACCGCTCGCATTCCCTCTGGCGTCGATTCTAGTTTAAGGCATTTCTGCCCTTCGTTCATGTGCCAATAGCCCAAAAGCCTGTGCTGTGTGTGTGACCTATGCTAACAATGTACACTGTTACTTTTTTATGGCGTCTCTTAATTGTCGGCAGCCAGTTACCATGATGGGCTTTGTGCGATGTAGTTTATTCTGTGTTCGCTTATACCATAGGCGCTGCCAGTAAGCCCTGCGTTTGTTTCCTATTTAGGATTTAAGGCTCCTTACAGGAGCAGTCAAAACTGGCTTCACAAAATTTGCGTGCATGGATGCAGCTAGTCGGCCAGCCACCACATTTTCCTCGATGTTACGGTGACCTTGCATCAAGCGTACTATGGCATGGTGTTTCAGTGCTTAAATTGCGCATAGACGCGAATACAGAGATGTAATGAGTTTTTTGTAGTTTGCTAATTTTTTGAGAGAGAGAAAGAGAAAGGTTAAACGAAAGGCAAGAAGGTTAAGCAGAAGAAAATTTGCCAGTTCGCTACCCTGCACTGGGAAAGGGGTAAGGGAGGTAGAAAGGTAAGGAGGGAAGAAGAAAACAGGAGTGCTTAAAATAAAAAAAAAAAAAAAACTGGCACACACTCAAGCACGAGAGTGTCGCAGTCGTTTAGTGAGTCGGGTTGCCCGCAGAAACTTCAGCAGTGCCTTCATCGCTTTCTGGTTGGATGCCCGAACGTTCCGGTACTCCGAAATTGACTGCTCGGAAAGCGGCCGGTCATCGTGCCGTGCTAAGGTGGCTGACAGCTGTGTTCTCGGGGAGCTGTAATGAGGACGATCAGAAGGGCGTGTGCAATGGATTCCTCGCTGCCACAGAGTTTTAAAGCTCTTACGACGTTTAAGGAATCTTTGTATGCAACAGCTTTTAACACGAAAGTGTTTTATGCCGGGGTCCACCAAGATTTGAGTGACGTATTTCCGTCACGGAAATGACGCCGGAAAAAATACGCGTGATCAGAAGACAAAGAAAAAAAGTTCAGTCAACGGGAGTCGGACCTATGACCTCTTGGTCCGCGACGAGAGATGCCGGGCACGCTATCCACTGCGCCACAATCACATACTCTGTAGGCTTTAAAAAAAGCCTTTTATATCTACTACTATCCTGTCACAGTGCTCTTGGTAAAGTGAATTAAATGACCGTGACATGCACGAAACCTAGCGCAACTACCATTCTTTCAAAGCGTCGTTTCTATACATCGCGACAACTTTCTGTGGCAGCACAGCCAAAGCTACGTGGGCGGAGCTTCTGCACATGTGTTACTACGCCAAGTAGTCCGTTTGCAGGTGATTTCGGTTTCGGTTTCGCAAGCGCATCCAACATGTACGTTTTCGCACGAACATCCAAGGTTTGTGATGTTATTTCTGAGGTATTGTATTAAAAGATAGGTTATATGTAGCTTTAATCGAAATCTATGTCAAGCCTTGAGATACTTATGAACGCAGCAGTGAAGGAAAAATACATGGAATCATTGCTGCGTTATTCTGCGAATTCCAGCATAACGCTAACCTGCCAGTGGTTCAAGCACGCGTGTAAAGTGAGCAGGGTTGCCAGATTTGGCTACTTTACGCCAAATTGGCTACTTTTAAAAGGCCGCGGCGACAAAAAAGTGACGGTGGCTACTTGGCTACTTTTTGGCTAGTATTCTGGCACTGGCATCAGCAGTTAATATACGCTAAAACCTAGCGCAACTATCAAAAAAATAAATGTTAATTCGCGCTGCCGGCTGCGCCTCCCTCGGTGTAATGGCTTTTGTGTACTCTATACCGCAAGCAATTACGTGCGCCCGAAACGCATCACGGCCGCCATTCTTTTCACATTATTAATGGAACTCCTCTAGGTTAGGCAGCACTGTAAAGTAGCTGGCGGGGGGACTCGTTCATGCTTTCCATCCGCTATCCGCCTCTTGCGCTACTGCTTCGAGCTGTACAGGTGGCGCCACCAACGACGAACGTTGGCGAAAAGTGGATGCGCGCGGCTCGTAGAAGCCTTGCGCAATTCGCACGCACCTCATTGTTTTTGTGGGCATTTTTCATTGTGGTTTGCTATTTGCACTGTCGACGATGCTGCAGTAGTCAGCCATGACTTTTCTTACGTCGACTGTTCTATTTTATTTATTCGAAAATGACAAGCTTGTTTTTTATTTCTTTTGTGCCCGCGCGATGCACTGCATGCGTTTCTTATGTGCATGCACCTAAGTTGTTTGCGTGATCTGTTAACAGAGATGAAATATACATCAGGCGCTAATCCTATACAAGACATTCCTGACGGCGCAATGAAACTCCTTGAAGCGGAGCGAGTGTTTTCTGCTGTGGCTCTCTCAAAAAGCGACTTATAGAATAGAATGTCGCACGAACTTCTCGTCGCGATCATCTGGATCAGATTTGGACTACGTCTGAAAGGGGTTACCAGCTCTACATTTAGTGCCGCGGGGCATGCTGGGAAAAGTGAACTCGATATGTACACTTGACTGTCACTGCAGCATTAATTGCCAATTTTCTAGTCTTAATGCCTCCTCTAGGAAGTCACCTGGTCTTTTTTTTTACTATATTGCGATGTGATAAACATTGCTGTGACGTATATTTTTTATATATTTAGGTGTCAGAACACGGTGATAAATCAGCTAAACTGAAATCACGTTTGGCTACTTTTTCTGGCTCCAAAATAAAGTAACGGCTGCCAGTTGGCTACTGTTCTGGCTACTTTGCTTAATTTTGTGGCTCTTTTTCTCTTCGAGGAACTGGCAACCCTGAAAGTGAGCATCATACAGTAATGCTTGCACTTGGCTTTTTTTTTCAAAGCAATCAAATATTCTTTATTCCTAAGGAACACAAGAAGCAGCTTTATTGAAGCGGTCAGATTTATTCTTGAGAAATGTAATATTGAAATTTGGCAGATCCCACGTACCTTGGGAATCGATGTTATGCGAAGCATGCGGAGGGAAGATGACTGTGTTGTAATGTTTTATTGAGCGAAGCATTACGAAATTCAGATATGTACAAATGTTGTACGCACAGACTTATGTTCCACAGTCGCATATGTTTTGCATAACAAGTTGTTTACAGTTGCGTAACGATGCCAACAGCAAAATGGGCAGTAGCAACACCAGAAGCGGTAAACTGATATGTAGCGCTTGTGCTCGCAAGGATGGTAGCCCTGGACACTGCAACATATATCAACTTCAGTGGATGGCGCTTTACTATAATTGATGTTAACCCGGCGACAATTGACGTTTCACGAACATAGGGTTTATTCGAAAAGCATTTCCGAGACCTGGCGTGACTCTGTGGTATAATGCTTGATTGCCACGCAGAATGCTTGGGTTCGATTCCTGTTGAGACCCTGACATTTATTATTTGCATTCGTCCGGTCAACGCTGCTGATGACGTCAGCTTTTTAACGCTCTGGCGTTAAAAGTACCAATGTTTGTCTCGCCGTTCCTGAGTAGTCTAAACTGTCAATCACCTGTGGCACATACCCGCATACCTGTGGCACATACCACGGGGCGGGTATGTGCCACAGGGTTTGCCCGAAAGAGTTTGACGACGTATGCGACGGGATTGTCATTATTCATGTCACGACCATCGAGTCATATTCGTCAAACCATCTTATTCTCACATACTAATTTTGGTCTACCCCAAGTTAAAGGGGTAATCACGAGATCACCCAGACGTAGGCGGCTAGATAGACATATACACTGTAAAAAATCGTTGTAAATTTACAAATATTATACAGAAAATTTCTGTACTGAGAAAGAAACTTTCTGTAAGTGTGACATGACGGAACTCTGTTAAAAAGAGAAATCGAAATTTTCTGTTATTTGCGACCTTCAGAAAATCAAACGACTCAAGGTTGAATTTCGACTGTTTTAAATTATTCTAAGGTTACGAGCTGGAATAAAATAATATTTTATGTTTTTTTCTGGTCTCACGCAAAATGCTATTTTGCGTGATTGATGTTCGAATCAATTTCTGCGGTTCTACGTTCGTGCCCCGCGGACTCCTGCATTTACAAGATGGCTACCGCTCACGTTGAAGCGCGGCTACGCTCGGCTGCAGTGTGAAGTGTTCTACAGTTCACTACAGCGCGGCTGCGCTACCCTTCTGCTCGTACTTTTGTGTGCCCGCAATTGAAAGGTACGTGGTTTGTTTTTTACTAAAGTTCCTTACCGTAAGATCTCGTTTATGTATCTGCCCGCTTTCGAAGTTCACTCTCGCATGGTTTCTAATTCAGCTCAGCGTGGCCTCGGCAATGCGCGCGATCACATGGTTGTGCGTGAGCCACAATTTTTTCCACGCTTTCGTCAAAATACTGATGAGGCCTTGTAAACGGGTGTTTGAGGGAGCACCTGCTGTTGCACCACAATTATACCTTTATTGGCAGCGGCCGCGTACGTCAAAGTATACGAAACTGCACTTGGACGGTTGCAGTGCGCGTCTTACAGCGTTCGCCGAGCACTTTATGCGCGTTCCCTGCGGGCAACTATTAACGAGGTTTTGCTGTACAGGAATATGCGATGTATTTGTTCGCCTTATCCGCTTTGTTTCTATATCACGTCATACCTGAGTACATTGTGTTTCTGCACCTATTTCTTTCTTGTTGCTTGCCCTAATTCACTTTAAAAATTAATGAAGCGCGTATAAGTGTCAAATCAGCTCACCAGCTCACCGAGCAACGTTATCCACTGAGCATAGCATTTTTGTAATGGAAAGTGCAAATGTTATCTTTGCGTGCGTGCGTGTGTGTGTGTGTGTGTGTGTGTGTGTGTGTGTGTGTGTGTGTGTGCGTGTGTGTGTGTGTGTGTGTGTGTGTGTGTGTGTGTGTGTGTGTGTGTGTGCGTGTGTTTGCGTGCCCGTGCGTGTGTGCGTGTGTGCGTGTGTGTGTGTGTGTGTGTGTGTGTGTTTGTGTTTGTGTGTGTGTGCATAGCCGAGAGCAATAATGTTGGGGATCGGTGTGCGGTGATTAGTGTTTTGTAGTGGTCATTGCATGATAAGTTCTGCTTGGTTGAATAATACTATGTACCCTTATCGTTGCTGGTGGGAATATGAGAACGCCTGGCTTCTTGGCGTGGTATTATTACGTCACCTCGCGCACGAAGCGCTGGGTTCCGGGCGTAAAATAGATAACCAGACGTCTGGGACACGTTCACTCGGCAAACTTCTACTTCGAGCGACTAGCCGATGGGACTCGGGGCCTGATGAGTTCACGCGGTACCTTGCGTCATCGCTCGTCCGCCTGCGCTGGGGTGGAGCACGTCTTCTTCTCGGTAGGAGAACCTCTGCGCGTTTCGCGTTAGCATGTTCAGTGCTGCAGCTCGCATGAAATCGACGTTCTTATCCTTGGTTTACACACAGCGGCGTGAGGCCGCGAGCATCCCTGGAAAGTGGGCTGATGTGCGCTCGTAGTTCAGGCGGTGACCCGTGGCGCATGTCACATGTCATCCCTCATTGGAGCTATTCTAGCTGCGCTGTTCTAACTTCGCGTGGCGGCATGTTGCAGACACCGATGGTGACGACTGTTAAACAATCCCGGGTTCTGGAGAAGCTGACTTTGTTGTTAGTGGCGTATTGAAAGGCGAATACATCTTTCTTTGGCTCTCGCCCCTGTTTTGTTGCTATGTTGCTACGTTTCAATACCACAACTAGAATGTCTGCTGTTCAATAAAAATATTGTCCGAACATTTTAATTACCTTCATATGCTTTTTGGAGCACCTGGGTACAGCAGTTTTAATACCTACTCATCGTAGAATAACCTTCATAACTTTATTATTGCAGGAAAGTACAAGCTAAGGTGATGTCGGTGATGTGCCGTGCTCCCCTTTCATCATTTCCAAGGGTATATCGACGAATGCTTGCAATATATTGCTGAATATTTCTTAACAGCAAATATTTTGTTCCAGGAGGAAGCTTTCTGACTGCCGGCGCTTTTACCTTCTGCATTGATACACATGCTGTGATAGAAGCTACCACACCATACCGGGCATTCAAGATGATGTCCTTCACGCACTTCGCCGTTAATATTGAATACCGCAAGGACGTCAGCCTTACCCTGGAGTTCACATAAAGGTGAAATTTAATGTGATTTTTCTGACGTTTTGATGGAGATTCATCCAACTAACGTTGATAAAGCAACATTAAGAAAGTACAAAAGTAGACACTGTGAAATTTCCAAAATCTGATACTACACTCTCATTTGGCTAAGCCAAAGAGGGATTCTGATGGAGTGAACCACCAACTTGAAATCTTCAGCTTAAGTGGAAAACAGTTTGCGGGAAATCTAAACTGCCATAAAAGTTTTTAATTAATAAGGATAGTATACGGAACGGTTGATGTGGGAAGTACCAGTAACCACTGTTCGATGAGTATGTCGAAGAGAGCAATAGCCAGTACGTTTTTTTTTCATTAATTTATATAAGTGCTACACGCACTTTTTTGTTTCGCAGTCCTACTGCTGGAGCAATGAGTGTGATCGGGCTAGTTGGTATGTCATAATAATGGGCAGAAAGAAAAAGACAGACAAAAACAAGGGACCGAGGATGATGGGCGTTTCAAACGAGAATTCCTAATTAAAACGGGCACAGATTGCGTCAGCGACACATCTATCAGTTTACTTGGTAGCGACACGCGACCTTTTCATATATCTCTCTGTTTAAAATGGATAACATATGTACGCATGTGCTTGACACTGAGTATGCTCTTTCCCTGCTTGTCTGGGGCAGTCCATTAAAACCCGCTATAAAAATAGCGCCCGTGAAGTCCTGTCATCCACTTTGTCCGTGTGCAGTCGCGCTACAATGGCTTCAGTATAATTTTCTGGAAATCTAAATTGTGAAGTCAACAGTGCCTATCATGCAGTCGTGCTTGTGCAGATAGTACATGCATACCTCTACAGTAAATCCTGGTTAATTCGCACCCCGTTAATTTAAAAAATCGCATAATTTTGTCGTGTTCTCTGATCTCGGCAAGCACATGTGTTGTTTAATGATCGTTCTTTTGCTGCGCTAAAAATGTAACAGGGGGACGACACGAGAACACAGAAGTGCGCACTTCTGTGTTCTCGTGTCGTCCTCCTGTTACATCTTTAGCGCAGCAAAAGAACGATGCCGTACCAACTAGCCCCCATTGAATCCTTATTGTTTAATGACATCTTTGTTTTGTTTAATGACATTGTAGCTTTGTTTTGACTTCGAAGCTATGCGCGCAATCTCACAAAACTCAAGCATGGTGAAAGCTATTGAAGATAAAGACCTTCAGCGGCGCTCCGCAAGTTGGCATAAAACTCGCTTGCTACAATGTGATGGACGAACAATGACTTGTCGGCCACTTTTACGGCGAAAAATTTGTCACGTGCACGTGGTGGTGTTGCTGATGGCGGTACATAATAAGGGATGGGTTGAGAACACGTTTCAACTTAACCTTTTTAGGCCCAGTGATTCGAATAGGAATCCTCAATTTTATAGGTTATAGTAATAATAACTGGGGTTTTACGTCCCAAAACCACGATATGATTATAAGGGACGTCTTAGTGGTGGGCTCCGGAAATTTTGACCACCTGGAGTTCTTTAACCAATTTTGTAAGTAAGTCAGCAACCACCTGATAAAAAAAAAGGTTTTTCTCCCACTAGGACTCATATTTAGCATCTGCTCTAACTATACTGCCAACCTTGTGCACATAGAAAAGTGAGGTCACGTGTGAATGGAGAAATTACAGAAGCGGTCGCGCTGTTCTCCAATTGGCTGAGGCAGCGTCTTTCATCGTGCAAAAGCAGGACATTTGTGACGTTTTTAAGTGCCCAGCACATTAGGGGGCCGGGTTGGCGTAGGCTGTGATCGTATGCTGTCGTCGTCGCTTGGCGTAACGCAGGCAAAACCACGAAGAGTACAGCAGTCTGTGCGCGCGCTCGCGCCAAGGCGAAGTCTTCTTCTTCTTGTTCTTCGAGCGCCTTGATGATAATAAGTGCGGAACACTTTAGGGGCCCGGGCTGTCGTATGTTGTCGTTGCTTGGCGTAACGCAGGCAAAACCACAAAAAAAAATATAAAAAAAGAGGAAGCAAGCGCGAAATAGAAACAGAGAGAAAGAGAAAATAGGAAGAATTGAAAGCGGGAGCACAGGAAATCCGTCATACTTGGTGCGTCAGACCGGAAGGTCACGTGACAATTTTTTGAAAAAAAGGCGTGCCGAAGCGATACTGGTCACGAAAAATGGCATGCCGTCTCAAATAGCCAACTGGACCGTTTATTATTTGCGCTGGCGTGTAGTGCTCATCTGTTTCTTTGTTAAACTCGAAAGAAGTGCAAAGAACTCGTTCCCTTGTCTGCGAGCAGTAGAGCCGCAGTGGCTGCCGCCTAGTTATAAGCTGTACAGCGAAAGAAAAAGCGGAAATTGCGGTTTTCCTTGAGTACAGCACGAACGGTACACATAAGCACTACGCACAAAACGCAAAGAATAAGAGGTACATTTATAATTATTTGGGACGGCTTGCCGTTTTTCCTGAGCACATTCTGCTGCGCCGCGCCTTGTTTCAAAAATTGTCACGTGAGCTTCTGGTCCAACGTACCAAGGATGACAGATTTCTTTCGCTCCCGGGGCGCTCAGTTTAGGTTTCGCCTAGATCAGAGCCTTGAAATTCGGTGATTATTACCCTACAACTCTTCCATATAAACAATGGTCCTGAAGCTAATAATTACAAAGTTAATTAAAGTGTTTTTTAATTACTCATTTGAATGTAACTTTAGGTGTGACAAAGTTTTTTCCCCCTTGACGTAGAGTTCGTTTGCGAAGACTACAAGGGCCTGAGTGTCATAATATTTTTATAAAAAATATTGTTCAAAAAAAACACCTTGTATACTGCGGCTGAATCTGTATAGCCCACTATCGTCGGTATTCAGGAGTAAAATTTGCATCTGACTCTTGGAACATTTCATTTGGGTTTGAATTATACCGTAGAACAAGTCTGAATCAGAGCGAATGAACTATACATGAATATTTCGAAACAAAATTATCACCATCCTGGTGTTTCCCTCGATGTCGTTCTTTGTTGCTTGGTCGTAATGGCGATAACTGTACTTGTAGAGCGAGTGGTCGTCCCAGGCAAAAGGCGCACCATACTGGACTATCTGCAGTGTTTGTTCGTTCTTGGCATCTACTGAAGGCGTTTAAAAAATGTTTGAGCCCTTCCTCTTCTTATCTCATTTTATGCCACGCCATTTCGGATCACTTATTTTTTAAGGAATAGACCGGTGCCCCATATCTACAATTCAGTTGTCTTCTACTTCAAGTGTATACCATCTTGGAGCGAAAGAGGGATATGATATTGTCGCGCAAAACTTGAAAAGAAACACTAAAAGGCAGACAGAAGTCGTAAAGTTGGCCTCTTGCGCTTTATATTCGAGTCTCTCCCTGCAACATCATTTCCGTCACTAAGTACCAACGAAAGCACGATAGGAAAGAGACTAGCACACAAATGAAACAGATTGGATGCGGCCATGTTGGTTGTTTTGGTCATGATTGTTGACGCAGCGCTAGTTTAATTGGTCTGGCTTGATCTGATTGAAGCTGATGCAGGATTTGGCAAATTTTTCATCCGAAACCGCCATTTTAAGTTCATTTTGCCCGATTTTGATTAATATTGTTTTAAAAGTGAAAGATACTTAGGCGCGCTTTACGCTCCTGTGAAATTAAGCCTCGTTTGTTTCTCGATTTGGCCCTTTTAGAAAAAAAAATAAAACACATAACGGTTATCTTAGTTATGTATTGCAAATTTAAATTTTGGTAATTGAGCATTATGCTATCCCATCGAAATCATTTTTCAAGAAATTAAAAGTAATCAATATAATACGAAGTAACAATTTGTAAATAATTTGGCAAGGAATTTGTTTTCATTGAAAAGTATGAGCACTGATTTTTCTTTTTTGTTTGGACTACCATGATCACGCGCATCTAAAATTGTGAAAGCCAGTCTGCTTACGCTGAAAGGGCCTGGGCCTGAAATTATGGCCCGAAAGGGTTGTCTTGAACGGGGTCTTGAATCGCAGACACATTGTGAACGATGTCCTGAATGACAATGAATGCCTCGTTGTTTATTTTTTCTAATGTGTTTTGCCACTTGTTAATTTTTTTCTTGATACTCTCTATAATTCGGCATTACGTTAATTGGGATATTCTTTTCCGGCCCCGTGAAGTCTGAACTAACCAGCTTTCACTATATATATATATATATATATATATATATATATATATATATATATATATATATATATATATATATATATATATATATATATATATATATATATATATATGTATGTGCGTGTTTTTTGTATTGGTCTATGAGACCTTGTTCTGTGATGAGCACTATTTCGTTCAGAGTCGTTACACTGCAAAAACTGACATTTTGTGAAGCATAATGTAACTTTCTAGAAATGAACCGCCTTTTGGATCATGAGGTTTTTTTTTCACTGATTCCACCCAGCAGACCTTAAAGAGGCAATACGAGTGTTTCTTGAGTGCTTTACCAACATAATCGTTGTTGTTCTTAGTGTGCCCAATTGAGTTCACCATAGTGATGCAGTAGCCGATATAAAAACCATCATTATTCTCTTTTAGGGCAATCGCAGCACTGAGCCCAGACAGAGGGACCAAGGTTGAGAAGTCAAGGAAGCAGCACTGCATCGCACCAATAGTGGCCAACTTAATGAAAGCTCTACGAGACGGCGAATTTTAAATGTGTTCGAAAGCCAGTTTGAATCTACAGTGGCAAGTTGTATGCTGTTTTCATACTTTTTAAGCTGTTTACTTACATGCAGCATTTTCTGTGCATAAATAAAGATGCGTTTTTTTAATATGAAAGGAGAATCCAGTGAAACATGTCTGTTTTTAATGCGTTATTTACTAGGGTGCTAGAAACATCTTCCTGCGGGTGTAGCTCCACGAACTTCAAGGCAATACTTAAATAACACGAAGGCACTAACAGAAGACGTATTCTTTGTTACTTGATATGCAGACCAGCACTTACAACGTGTCTTTAAGCGAAAATTATAGCAGTGAAATAACAGGTAAATGACAAGAGAAAGCAGAGTTCTTTCTGTGATTGAAAACTGAAGCATGTTTTTAAGCATGAAACTTCTGTACAGAAAACAGAAATTAATTATGAAATAACCGAAAGAAGGCAAACAGAAAACAGAGCTTTTATCTGTAAGGCAGAACTGAAAATTGTGTTTTAAGCAGACAATTTCTGTAAAAATTATGTAAACGTAAAACGAAAAAACTATGTTAAAACACAGAAAACCTGAAAACAGAAAACATAGCTTTACAGACATTTTCTGGCAAGAGAGCTGCCAGATATTTTCTGTTTTTTTCAGAAAATATTTTTAACAGAAAATTGTGTTTTAAGCAGACAATTTCTGTAAAAGTTATGTAAACGTAAAACGAAAAAAATATGTTAAAACACAGAAAATCTGAAAACACAAAACATACCTTTACAGACATTTTCTGGCAAGAGAGCTGCCAGATATTTTCTGTTTTTTTTTCAGAAAATATTTTTTACAGTGTAGATAGATACGCAGACAGAAATGCTAAAAGTGCCTGCACTACGCAAAGAAATGCTTCGCATTTAAAAAAAAGGGGGGGTGGGGGGGGCACGGCCGAGCAGGAACTGTGTGATAGGAAATTCAACGCAATGGCAAGAAACCATATCCTAAATTGCGGTGAATACAGGGTCGGTATTGTCGTTTTCATTCTTTCGGAGACGCAAGAACTTTCTGGAGACGCTCACGTTATTTTTTTGTGGAGGCGAAGGCATCGACGGGACGCAGATATCTTGACCACGAACGGTCACAGGCGGGCGTCTCACGTTCGTAAATCCACGGCCGTGGTAAATCCGAGCGGGTGAAACGCACTCCTTACTCGGTCAAGAACGATGTTTTGGCAGTTAGCCGCTTAATAGACATGAACGCGCCTGTTGCCTAGGCGAAGCTTTGCAGTGGTGATTTTATCCTCGAAAATCGCTGTGATCGCAAAGCGCCAAGAACCGCTCCCGCCGTAGACGCGGACGGGTACTGTGTCACAGTAGGCGATCTTTAGCGTGATTGTATCAGCAATATCAAGCAACCGAAATACCGACCACGTATGGAACGCAACTTACGAAAACGGTCATTGTTTTTACTTACAGTTTCCAATCGCAAGTTTGCTTTGAAGCAGCTGGTCTTGCTGAAGACTTACAGAACGCCGGTGTCACTTTCAAGGCGGCTATTGCGATGAGAGACCCACTTGCGCTGACGGTATCACTCGCACACAACTTCTTTCTCCGTGATAGCATATGCGGAGAACAAAATATTTGACGACGCACGGCTGTCTTCTTTTCTTTCCGCTCGATGAATACAGATCACCTTTCCGCTCGATGAATACAGAACACGCACTTATCCTCGCTCACAAGCTCCGATGGGAACTTGCTGCAACCGAACGACTCCATCGTTGTTTAGCGGGGCAGTTAAAAGGTGAAATGACAACAGAAAACCAGAAAACTAGAAACAGCAAAAAACGAAACTCCCGCGCCGAATAAGCTTTCTTGATAGCAATGCGAACGATCTTGAACATATTAACTACATCTTTTGCTTTTATGTTTTATTTTACGCTACTTAGTATATAAAACTTAGCGTTCGCGGACTACATGCAGAAGCCCAGTAAAAAAGTGCGTGATTCGGCTTCGTAGCTTTGGCTGTGCTGCCACAGAAAGTTGTCGCGAGGTATAGGCGTTCGTCCCAATCGGCGCGTTTCGAATAGAAAAAACCGGCAGATCCCACGCACTGTGGGAATCGATGTAATGCGAAGCAGCCAGCAAGGAGCAAATCATGCTGTACGTGATATGCATGTCATAGTTACATCTAGGGCCTGTCATTTGTGTTCGTCGTGCAGTCACGTCGCGCAATACAAATTTTGGTGTATACCAAGCTAGCGTACTGGACGCAAGCGCACCATGAGCGTGGCATTGTAGATGACATGCATGCCAAGATTTTCGTGTTACCACCTGCCACTTATGTTCCCTTAATTTTTTAACTCGAATCGCAGCGAGACGCGACACCAATCTGCCTCCGTTTGGCATGCGTTCGTATTCTCGCGCTTTGCGCATTGTGCAGAACGCCGTCCGCGTTCCAGCGTTTAAATTGACGGACACTGTCAATTCCAAGGCGCGTTCCTCCAACGCATGTGCCCACTGAGACGGGGTCGGTCAGAATGGAACGTCATGCGCGCGTCTCCCTCCTTGCATGATTTAGAGACGCTGGGCACAGCACGCTACGTAAGCAAAGCGCGAGCACTGTAGAGTCCGACGCGACCGGCGTCCGTTTGCGCGCCCCGGCGCCCAACTGGCACCGTGCCAGGGCACGGCTGGAGGGAGGGACGGACGGACGGACGGACGGACGTGAGCATGAGACAATTAAGGCGTATGCCTTAAAGATTTGACGTATATCAAGCTAGCGAAACGGCCACGAGAATGACATCCGCGTGGCATGCAAGTCATGTTGCACATGACATTTCCTGATTTCCATATTACCACCTGTCATTTGTGCTCTTCATACAGTCACGTCACTCAATACCAAATTTGGTGTATATCAAGCTAGTGAAACGGCCCCGAGAGTGTCATGAGCGTAGCATGCAAGTCATGTTGCACATGACATGTCATGATTTCCATATTACCACTTGTCATTAATGCTCGTCATACAGTCACGTCGTTCAATACCAAATTTGGTGTATATCAAGCTAGTGGAACGGCCCCGAGAGTGTCATGAGCATAGCATGCAAGTCATGTTGCACATGACATGTCATGATTTCCATAGTACCACTTGTCATTTATGCTCATCATACGATCACGTCGCTCAATACAAAATTTGGTGTATATCAAACCAGCGGAACGGCCGCGAGCGTGCTATGAGCGTGGCATGCAAGTCATGCTTCACATGACATGTCATGATTTCCATATGCCCACTTGGTGTTTATGTTCGTCATACACTCACGTCACGCAATACCAAATTTGGTGTATATCAAGCTAGCGAAGCGGCCGTCAGCTCGCCATGAGCGTGGCATGTAAATCATGTTGTACATGACATGCAGGTCATGATTTTCATATTTCCACAAGTCATTTATGTTGATCATGGAGAAATGTCTCATCGTACCAATTTTTAGATAGATCAAGTTAAGAAAACGGCCTCAGGAGCACTATGGCCATGGCATGTAAATCATACTTTTCATGACAAGTTATTCATGATTTTCATGATATGACCAGCCATTCATGTTTGTCATACAGTCATGTTATGTCATACCAATTTTGGTATAAGTCCCATGAACGACACGGCCAGGAGAGCACAAAGTCGTAGGCGGCTAGATAGATAGATAGATAGATAGATACGCTCAAAGTCGCCGAAGTTCGCTAAGAAATGCTTCGCATTTAAAAGTACAATTATCTCGACGCATTAACACACTGCCAGGTGGCGACCTTACCCCTTGCGTCTTCCTCGCTCATAGCATCCGTCCATACCAAAAATAGCTCTACGACGCCCGAGTGCTTGGCGTGGCTATATTCTACGCACTGTAGCGTGGCTGTACGTCCGTGTTCCTATCTGGCCCCGCGAAAAATTGCAGCCGGCCAACGGGGAAGACACGACGAGCGTTGTGTTTCCCTCTGGTTTGGCAGCGTTGTTCAATATAACTCTAACATGCCGCGAGTAGGCGACCTTAGCCCAAGTTCTGTGTCCAATCAGTGGCGCTGTTCTGGGTGTCACACCGCTTTCTCTAATTCCGCTCTAACCGTACAGTTACCCCAAGCATCTATGATCACAAGGGCCTGTTTAGTCATTGATCATGGACATTAGTCGTCCGGATACAGATGCACCACCAAGCGTCAACGTGGATGCATCCACGTTAAGCGGTGCCCTAACTGTCAAACACTGACAGACGTTGTGCAAGCTATCTTACATCAATGTACAGTAAACATTCAACTACTTCTGTAAGGACACGTTTCACTTTCCTGTTATACCGATTCATATGACGGAGGGATCCACCATGTTTTTTTTTAGTATTTTCCGCACCCAATGCATTCAACGGCCACCAGCATTGCGTAAGTCTTAGTTGTGAAAATGCTTGTGCAAGGGTGGAGGACTGCAGCATCCGACAAATGTGGGTCCACCGCTGCGTAAGCTACACCAGCATGAGACTTTGACGCATTTGTGAAAAACTCGGTACATCAGCATTTTCTTTGTAGTTGGAGAAAATGCTTCTGTATAACTGCCACATGTGTTTATTGGGAATAATAATGCTTATCTGCTCAGTAAATATAAATCACTGCAATTCTGTTGCAGTCGCTATGAGATAAGACATTAACTTGTCAATGGGGTGTGTATAAAAATGACTGTAGGAAACTTACCGATACTAAGAAAGATTGCTGCCCAAGAGAAAAGCCGCACCATGGTGTGTGCTTGTGTGCTCTTCTGCGAAAGAAATCAGTAAAAAATTGGGGGACCCTTAAGCTTCGCCTTTAAGAGTTGAACGCGATAGCGATATCCTGTCCCTAGTGCGTACTTCAAACACTTAGTGAATACTATGTAATGGGTAGCATGCTTTAAACCATGATCAATTATCCCCATGAAATGTTTTCTAACTTGCTATGTGCCCACTACGGGGTCTTAAGGAAATACGCGCAGTAAGGTGTGTGCCTTTTGTAGTGGGTGGCTGGCTTTGAACCACGATGTCTTTGTGATATTCACATGTTCTGACGCCCAATGGCAATGTACGCTTGTAACACGAAATATTACTGCGATATTAAGCTAAGCAATTCCTGTTGTCCGCTGTCTGTCGGCTCTGCCCCTCAAGCCCAATGTGGCTTTGGCAGGGCAATTCTGTACTACATTGTTCCTGTTTGAAAAGGTTAATAAAGTATTATTATTATTATTATTATTATTATTATTATTATTATTATTATTATTATTATATACGTGTTGTATTTAACGCTATGGTGTTAATACGGGCTCAGATTATATCACGCGATATACTGCCTCAAGGAAGACGAGGGTTGCTTATATAGCAGCGCCGGAATCTATATAAGCGTGATAAGTGCGCACTGGTCACGTGACATTCGAAGAGAAACACAGAGATGATGTTAAGTTTAAGAATCTGCAAATCTATGTATACCTACAAATACAATTGTAGTTACAACTCGCCGCCACGCATACAAAATGCTTTTAGAGCACAACTCTCAGGCGCGCGTTCTGGCGTTGAACGGCGTCGCCGTTGCTGTCGGTGGCGTAACCGATAGACATGAAAAAGTAACCGGTAGAAAGGAATAACTATCACAAAAAGAAATTCGAATGGGATTTCAAGCCGGGTCCTCGGCGTGGCGGCACAGTATTCTACCACACATCTACGCTGGTGCTTGAAACTCAATTGCAAAAAAGGACCCTATACAGACGTCATGTCAGGCAGGGCATCGCGTTAACATATGTAACATAGCGTGGCAGAAGAGTAAAATAACAACTAGTCATCACAGAATCATAATTGCGAGACGATTGTGTGGTTTAATGCTTCCCACCCTCTGCAAAGTGCTGAGTTATTTTACTTCAACGTCATCACTCACATGGAACTGCACATAATACCTCAGAGATGTGTAGCGGGCACATCGCTTATGCAAGGAAAGACGAATAATGGCGTAGTGGGTGCTGTCCTACGTCACAAAAATTACGATTATGGCGTAGTCGATACCTTGCAGAAAGCCAAGATTTCAACACAGTTGGCCTCACCCCAACACGAAGCTACGCTCAGAGTTCGCATCAGGCAGTATAATAAGTTTAATTTTGGGAGCTGGAAACTCGCCTTTGTCCAAAATTTCTAGCAACGCATACTTGAACTCCAGCGGTTACGAAGTCAGAACGTAATAGGTTCGTTAAAACTGAGGAAATAAGACTATCTAAAAGTAAACAAGTAGTCAACACGTTCTCTCTTACAACCAGCGCAAGAAAGAGAAGCCATATAAGCGCGAAATAGGCAATGCTGCAACCCGGAGCTGTAGTAGTAGGAGAGAAAATGTTAATTTTCCGACCAATGAGGTGCTTCAAAAGAAAAAAAAAACGATGCCTAAATGTAAATTTCTGACAAATCGAACTATACTGTTCCTGCTGCATTATCTTCATAATTATATTGTCCCGACTGCCTTTCGAAAACCTTCATTGCACCCTTCTTCATTTTCCTTCTTTTCTTGTTCTCGAAAGAGGCCTGATGTTTCAATTTCTTATCCTGTCGTACTCGATCTTCATTTGCACAGGGTCGCAAAATACCCTTTGCCTAACTCCAAGGGCGTAAAGAATTTTTTTTTGTCTAGGATTGTTGTCGACGTTGGAATAAATAACCACATAACAAGTAGAATCCGAGTTTCTTGTGAGCACTCAGCTTAAAGGGGCCCTCCAACACTTTTCAAGACCTCATTGTTTTACATATTTGACTAGCGGGTTGTGTAGACGGACGGCTGAAGAAATTAGCGCAGCAAAAATGGCAGTGATAGGGGCACGCATTCCGAAGTTATTCAGCCTCGAAAATTCAAAATACAATAAAATAGACGCCTGCACACAACTCGATTTTTGGCGGGGTCACCTGACCACGTTTCCCTCGCCCTGTGACGTCGGATGATTCGCCAATGAAATGAACTGAAAGCTCTTACGTACCGGAAGCTTGCATGCCATATTGCCCGTTAATTCCAACGTATTGAGACGCCGTTGCGAAGGTAACAAAAATGTGGTACTTGAAAAGAGTGAACCGCACATGCGAAACAAGGCAGCTCGCGAACGCCTCTATAATAATTTTTTTTGTGGTTTTAGTGATCTATATTGTTGCAACGGCGTCTCTGTCAACGCTCTTACATTCAGTTTCTTCAAACAACGGCGCCTGGACCGTTCCCGGCGCGTTTCCTCCAGTACCGTGGCGTTCTGCACATTCTTTCGCGGCGCTGCAGTTTTCAAGTTAAAAAGTTCGGAGAGCCTTAGTCTATTCCGCGTTCAATGAAAAAGTACGCTAAAGATAAACGAAATCCAATAATATTCTTTATTTTGATGCAACGCCGCAATTACATCTAACATTACATTTATCCAATCACAGGCCTGCGCCATCTATCGTCATTTCCGCCCGCAATAGTTCTGGCGAGCGCCACTACGTGTTGATGCAGTCAGCACCGATGTTTTGAAGCGTTAAAGGGCCCCTTTAAAGGTGCCCTAAACCACACCGACTTCAAAGGCGAGACAGTAGTTTCTCACCTTCACTACCATTTCTACCAGCACCCTCTCCTTCTCTCCAGTTATTCCTTAAGAAACACGTGGAATGCCAGCACTAAGCTTTGAGACAGTCGGGATTTCGCGCTTTTCGACTACAGGCTGCTATCTCCGCTTGCGCAGTCTCAAACGCAGAAAACGAAGTAAGTAAAATCAGTTGATCGCGAAAGATAGCCATGTGAGTGAAGGCAGAGCGGGGCATGCGACTGCATGCCAAAGCAGGGTAGGCGACAATTCACAACAGATATCTATCGTATATCGACCAATCAAGAGCTCATTGGATCACGACGTGACGTGAACGAACAGCTGACTTCACCAATTGTGTCGCAGAGACGGGAAACGCTGGGGGAGAATAGACACTTTTAGTTGAGCGTACGCTACAAGCCTACGTACGCAGCACGATACGATGTCTACGCTGCAAGCGAAGCGCTCAGCAACACTTTTAGTTTACCGTATCGACCGTACCGGGATGCGTTTCGTTCAACTAGACGTATCATATGTGAAATGAAACAGCTTTCGAGTGGTTCTTAGCGCCATCCTGCGGTAGAGCTCGTTACGTTTGCGTGCGCCGGATTTTTTTTCGGGCGTACGCACGCATGCATGAAATAGATACGTTATGTACTGCGCATGCGCATTTCTCTCCCGTAGCCATTCTGCGTACGTAGGCTCGTTACGTACGCTAAACTAAAAGTGTCTAATAACGCTCTCGTTCTTCGTATTTTCAGAGGTGGTTTAGGGGCCCTTTAAGGGTATGCCGAGGAAGTCTGGGCACACACGGAGTCTTCGGGTACCCGCAGAGATTATGGGCACACACCGGTAGCCTTCGTTGCCAAGCCGCGATAATGAGAGGCACTTAATTAAGCGCGTGAGTTTTGCGAACGTCGCATTTTCATGGTTTCCCTTGCGGACGACGCTGGTGATGCTGCGGCGGAAAAAAACGGCGCATCTTCAGGCTAGCTTACACCAAAGCTGGTCCGCACTGGGCTGGCCCTGGCTTGACTAAGCACACGTGCTCGTAGTGTGATTGCATTGTAAATCGCGAGTATCCATCGGAAGGAAAGAAGTGTAAATTTAAGGGCACGTTTGCTTTGTTAAACAGAATATTAATGAGAACATCGGGTTACATTGGGTATCGCTTGGCATTCGCAGCATAAAGAGTCTTAAATGATTAAAAGCTATTCTTTTTCTGTGTCTTTCTGTTCAGTTATTTCCCTCTATATATCACTCTTTCCATTTTTTTTTCTAATGGTTCTGTTTCTGTTTCTCTCTCTCTATCTTTCGCTGACCCTCTTTTTATCATTTTCTCTTTCTTGCCTTTATTTCGCTTTATTTTTATCATCCTCTCTTTCTGTACTCGAGTGATCACCCATCCGTGTTAAGGCATCCCACGCCCTACAAATTGGCGCAGCGATAGAGCGCGCGCCGGGCCCATGTGTCCAGGAAACGAATCAGAAGGTGAAAAAGTTGACGAAGTGAGCTCTTACCGGCTTGATTCTCACTGTTTCTCGTGTAGTTCGCGAAGCGGTCAAATAACTGCTCTGCTGATTGCTACGTTCTAAAGGCGCAAATGGCCCACCATACACTTGCTCTTTTGAACGCCAGTGGTGGACAAGTAAACACCATCAGGTTGTTTTTCTTGCATCATTGCATGATTGGACACGCTGGGCACTGCGACGCTACGCAAGCAAAGCGCGAGCGCTGTAGCGTCCGACGCGAGGCACGACCGACGTGACCGGCGTCCGCTGGCGCGCCCCGGCGGCCATATGGGACCGTGCCAGGGCACGGACGGAGGGACGGTTGTACGGGCGTTATCAGGACACATTAAAGGCCTTCGCTTTAAAAACTGTGAGAATCGAGAGCGCGCTCCGCCTTCGCTCGTCCTTCTCCGCCAGCGCGTGCGCCGGCCCCGCGAGGCTCGGGCACGGCATGCTAGAACATGCCACTGTGCACGCCCGTCCTCATTGGCCGCCAGTGACAGCCTCCTTTCCCCTTTGAGCACGCTGCTTCCTGGCGCTTGCTCGCCGTGCAATCATGCTAACCCTAGGAGACTCGTCCCTAGATGTAGGGATTTTCTAGACCTCTCAGGGATTTAGCGTGCTTTTATTGAACTAGGTATTTTTGTAAGGTTCTGGAAATGTAGCGTTATGCGTTCTTATGAGAGGTATTACTGAGCAATCACACTTGTTCAACTAGAAAGGCTGTAAAAACGACAATTCTCGCTATTTGCTGTATTTCATTTTAAAAAATTTGGCAGATCCCAAGTACCATGGCAATCGATGTTATGCGAAGCATGCGGAGGCAAGGTGACTTGGTTGTAATTTTTTATTGAGCGAAACGTTATGACATGACGGAAAAGATATGCACAAATGTACGCAAAGACATATCTTGATCCGTCGCATATGTTTCATATTGTTACAAGCCATGAAGAACAACATGGAATGCTCCATCAAGGCGATGAAGACGACGATTAAAATAGCGCGCGCGTTGTTGCCACTCGTCCATCTTGGCTGAACGAGTCCGTGTACATTTTGTGAATATATTTCTTTCTTCCTTTTGGCTATGCTCACCCGTGACAATATAACCAGTACTTTACAATTGCGTATAACGATGCCAACAGAAACATGGGTATTACCAACAACAGAAGCGGTAAGCTAATATGTAACACCCTTGCTTGCGAGAATGGTAGCCCTGGATAGTGCTTCGTGGACCAACTACAGTGGTTGGTGCTTAAGTAAACAAATGACATTAAGCCGACACGACGCCTGCCTCATAGGAGTACATATGTAGTGTTTATAAAATTAGCCAGCACTGCAAGCACAATTGGCGGTTCACCAACATTACGCCTGCATTGAGTCTTTTTCCAAAGCAGTCAATAGACCTGGCGTGGCTCTGTGATAGAATACTTGATTGCCACGCAGATTGCTCGTGGGACCCTGACATATATTATTTGGATTCGTCGGGCCAACGCTGACGGCGCCAGTTTTTCTTAACGCTCTCGTTTTCAAATTACTAATGTCTGTCCTCGCCGTTTCTGGGTAGATATAAATTTTCAAACACCAGTGGCACATACGCGCATACCGCGGCCCGTGGTAGACGGTTATGTGCCGCACGTGCCTGAACGAAAGGGTTTGACGACGTACGCGTCAGGATGTTAAAGTTATTCATGTCATAACCAGCCAGACACTGACTTGAGACAGAGAGCGAGAGTAGGGCTGAGCATTGGATGAGTTGGTACAGATTATTTATTATGAAAATAGCGTGACAGAAAAAGACAAAAATAGTGTACGTATGTTTTCTGTCTTTCCGTCGCTTCGTTTTCGTATGAACGAACATAGTCAGAAAAATATTTGGCCATATTGCACCTGATTGAAAGTACACAAAATGGCTATCACGCAGTATAAAAAAATGTCCCCTGTATCTCTACTGCAAATCATGCAACGCTGATTGGAAATGTGGAAAATTAGAAATTCACCGACACCTCGCTAGCTGCAAGTAAAAGATAGGGGCTAGAGACTTGCCATTGATTGGATCTATCACTCAGTGCCTTCAATCAGTGCGTAATGTGAACTTGACAAATCTGTCTTTGTAGCAACTTGCGCCATCTGCAAGCCCTTTATGTGCAATTACTCCAAGAAAGTGCAGAAGAAAGAGCTTCAGTGGCTCCTAATATGACGATTTTTTACTTCTGATAATATTCATATGAATTGGGCGAGAGATCGAACTATCTTTATACTTTGTTAAAGGTGAATTAACCTGAATGATATGAGAAAGTCAAACTATTGTATTTGCGGGGGTCTGCCTAGGGATAAAACGTTGACTGCGGTTAGCATCACAGTCGCCGGGCGAGAGATGCTCAAGGGCCTGCAATACTGGTAGACGCGCTGCTCTAGCAGGCGGCTTCTCGTCCATGCGCTCGGCTGCTGCCCTTTGTGTGAAAGTCGTGGCACCTGCCGGCTAGCGTACACTCCGCTGGTCTTGCGGAGTTTCCCTGTTGGCCCGCAACCCCGTGATTGTCGCACTGTGCTGTACTTCGGGTGCGCGACGGCAGTGTAGAACTTCGCGACCCTCCCCGGTCGCTTTGTAGGGTAAGCTTCTCTAGCAAACCTATCTTTGCATAACTGGCGCCCAACATGGTTTCGGCATGGCTTCAGAACAGCCCTCCTCGAGGCGTTCGTTAGTGTTCGATACTGTCAGCTTCTTCCGTATCTCCTTCGATGCGGACGAAGTCGACAGCACGAGGTAGGCTCGCGTTAGTGGCCCCCTGTTTTCGGCTACCGGGAGAGATCCCGTCTTTCGGGCCTCCTTTGGAGATAACCGCTCGAATGTGCATTGGAGTCCTAGCCTAGCAAGTTTAGGGTTTTCTCTGCTGTACGAGACACACGGGAGGAGCTTCATGTGGGTGAGTGGGTGTTCCTTGGAGACACGCGCAGCACGTGTTTCGGGCCTTTCCAATGCGTGGTCTCCACATGCTGCCCTTCCTTTGTTAGCAGCGCAGCTGGAGTGACCAAACCGCCGCACCGGAGCGTCCTTTCCTAGGCCACACGGTGCTGGCGTTCATACGCTTGCTAGCCCGTGTTTGTCACGAGCGTACAGGGTTGACGTTGTCGTTCGCGAGTGCATACGCGACACCGTCGCCACGTTTCCCGGCGTTCGCTTGCCTTATGCGCACTTGAGGCTACGCTTTCGACAGTTGTGAGCCACTGAGCTCTGACGTCGATCCGTTTGCTCGTCGCGTGAGGCATCGTTCATCCTCCGTCGGTGCGGAAACCCTACTCTTCTCTGTACCGTTTATTGGCCCCTCTGGGTGTGGCGTGCATAGCGAAAAAATTACACCATCTCCCGCTAAAGGGAACCATGTGTAGATGTGAAGCAGCGGGCGCTAACGCTTACACTGGCGGCGGCGTTGACGCTGGCGCTCATCGCAGCGTTGCGCAGGAGAGAAAACTGGGGAGGCGCAAAGGAGGCAGTGATGGAATAGTGTTTCCTACTGGAACATGCCAATCGCTGCTAATGGGCAATGAGAGACAGAAGACTCCGACTGGACACAGAGACCCGCACTCCGCTTTTAGTTAATGCGCACGCTGCGAATTTTTATTGTTCAACAACGCACAGGCGAAATCTTCCACCGGCACCACCTTGGAGGTCAAGATCCATTGCCATATATACGGGATGGCCAGTGAACGGTTGTGCAACGCGAGCAGTCGGTTTTTTCAACCAAGAAACTCGCTAGCAGACGCTGCCTGCGTCGGCGTCGCGAGGTGAGAGAGGGGGAAGCGGAGGAGAGGAGAGAAAGGGGGTGACACGCATGCGCAGTGGGAGTGTGAACGCCGTGGGCAGGGATGCGTAGAGGAGAGAGGGGGGGAGCGTAGGAGAGGAGAGAGAGGGGGGACGCGCATGCGCAGGGGGAGTTCGACGCCGCGGCCAGGGATGGAGAGAGGGGGGGAGTGTAAGAGGGGAGAGAGGGAAGGGAGGCGCATGCGCAGTGAGGGTGTGGTTGCCGTGGGGAGGGATGCCTAGAGGAGAGGGAGGGGGGAGAGGAGGTTTTTTTATTTTTATTTTTTCTTTAACTGTTTGCGCATGCGCAGTAAGGGTGGGCACGCGGCACACCACCACCACCACCACCACCACCACCACCGGATTAAGCTTCGCCATAAGATGCTTCACATCTAAAACAGGCGTGCGACACTCTAACGGCGGCGCCTGCCTCGGAGCATTTGCCGCTGTACACGACTGCGGCGCAGCTCCAGGCAAATCATTGCCTTCGATCTCAGCGAGCAGCACCGTTGTTTCGTGCCACGCTACGCGGTTTGTTGTGCGCTGAGAGAATCGCGCGTGAAATAAGCGGTTCGTGCAACTCCCTGGTCTTTCCGTGCTTGTGATCCTCGATCGTGACTTCCTCGCGCGCACGGGCATCGCGAAATGACTTCGCAAGCGGTGGCTACCAGGTCGTCCCTTTCGGCTCCCTGGAACCATTCGCAACTCTCGTAGTCGCTACCTCTGCCTTAAGTAGGCAACACCACTCCAGGTTATGCTCTTCGGAAGCTTGACTGCTTGGTCAAAGGAGTGCCGTTGGCGGAAACCAACCCCATGGCGCTCATCTGGCTTAGGCTCTTGCGCGAGCCTTACGCCGCCTCGCGCACTGGGTGTTGACATTGCAGCGGTACAACTTTGTTGTGCGCTACCGGTAAGGGAGGTCAAACGTCGTAGTTCACGCCTTGCCGCGTGCCTCCGTTTCGGCGTTTCACACTTGTGTCCGCCGCTCCCTCGAGCAATCGCACCAAGTAGACAACGGGGCCTCTGGCTCCTATGAGTCGAAAGGTGTGAACACCGACGGCGAAATGACTTTCGAGTCGATCGCCTCGGGTGACCACGACACTTCTGCCGGTATCCTCATAAGCATACAAGAGCTACAAAAGCCACAACAGAGGGATCCGTTTTGTCAAAGCAACGTTGACGGGCTCCAAGAGCCATCCTCCGAGGAGCGGATGCGCATTGACAGTCTGGTATTTCTGTCGGTACCGTGTGCCGTTTAGGCAGTCTGGTATTGCTGCGGGCACGTTGGATTCGCATCTGTTTGTCTCTGGCGGAGTTCTCCTACGCTACGTCTCATCTGAAGAAGCTCCCCAGGAGTCTTTCAAGGCGGGGGTACGCCGCAGTCTCAGGAACGCCATTCCAGGCTATTTAATGACTCGCGGTTGGCCGATCACGCGGGTGGCCCTACGACTTTCTAGAAGTTGTGCCGCTCTGCTACCTCGCCAGGCATGAAGCATGACGCTCTTTACTCCACTTGTAGCAATGCGTGAAACCTCGTGCGGGAAAGCCCACTGGGCTCACGCAAGCTCCCTCATACTCTTTTGCTGCCCACAACAGCGACTTGGGAGAGGGGGAGGCGGTCACACAACCGCAGAAAAACCGTGAGGCTGGCCCCAAGTCACGCCACCGGTACAACCTGCGGAAACACAATTAAACACCCTTTTCCCCCATAACTTGTGGCTGGACTTTATTCCATGCCATGATAGAGAAAAGAGAATAACCGCTTGGGTGGACGAACAGCCTGGAAGTGATTATTCTTCCTATAAGGCCCTATTGTCCGAAAACCGTTTGATCTGTCGCCCAAGCGACTGGCAAGCGTCCCCTTTTGTTGGGAAGCATTGTACGGCAGGCACTCTTTAACAGCGAAAGATGTTATGGTATCACAACAGGGCCATTTTTGCGCCGTAGTTGTCCGCCGCCGCCGCCGGTGTCCGTAACCACTATAAATAAAAAAATACCTATGACAGAATGGAAATCGAACCAGGGCCCCTGCGTGGCAGCCCAGCGCTCTACCACTGAGCTACGATGGTGCTTGAAACTGCGTTGAAAACTGACCCTATGCAGTCTTCATGTCGGGTAAGGAATCACGTTAACATGTGTTTTAAAGCGTTTTAGAACAGTAAAGTAACAACCAGGCGTCACATAATGCGAGTTGTGTAACGAGTGGGTCGTTCAATGCTGCGACCCATTAGAAAAGCCTCAGGCATAATTCTTCATCGTCGTCAGCCACAGCCTCAACAAAGTGTACATAATGCGTTACAAGTATGTAGCGGGTACCGCGCTTTTCCGAAGAATGACGAATAATGGCATAGTTGACGCTTCCCCCCCTAGAAAAAAATTATGATAATTTATGGAGTATTGGGCGCCAAGCAAGTGAGCTTGTAGTAGTTGCCCCAAGAGTGTTTAAAAATTCTGCAAAAAGGTCGCTCTTTCATCTTTCGCTGTGACCGAGCTGCGCATTCCGCACAGGCCTGGTGGTTTTTTTTTTTGGCATGCCGGCTATGCAGGGGGGCACTCTCATCGATCCCTACGTCGCCCAGTCGTCTTCTTGCGCCTGGCTCTACCGTACCGCCAGCCTGTTCACGACAATGCGGCTTGCTGCCCCCTGGTCCTCCCTGCTGGGGCCTGTTTCCCGCCTTCTGCCCGCAAATTCCACCTGCCGTCCCAACTCGCCTAGCAGCCTCGGCAGCCGCTATTGGCGGCTGGTCCGCCCACTCAAGCTTTGGCCCAGGCCCGAGCGTGGTTGCTCCAGCTTCCGTCCCTGCCTGTCTGCAGTTCCGGCCTGCTGCTTCTCTCTGTACCCGTCCCAGCGAATTCCGGCGGCTGGCTGCTGCACGCAGCATGCACCCAGGCCTCGCACGTTCGCGGCTGCAACTTCTCCTGACCACCGAACTTCATGCGAGCTGACTGCCATCCGTTGTGCAGTGCTGCCACGTTCCTCCTGTGCAGCGGACCTCCTTCCTGGTAGTGGGCTCTGCATGGTGTGGTGCAACTTTTTGTGGAGCTTTTGTGGGACAAAGGCCTCCCATTGACTCTCATCGATGGGAGCGTCATCTTGCCACAAAGAACGTACCCCGGAAGGTGAATCAAGCGACCTGCCTTGGCCCTCAAGATGTGAAGTTTAGTGCTGACAGCATGGAAGTCAGGCCGTCAATCCCGCAACCTACCTCTGCCAAGAGACCCAACGATGGTGCCGGTCATGGATCTTCTGCTCCTGAGATAGCGCCTGAAGTGACGTCTAGTGCGTCGTTTTGCACAGCGCCGAAACGGCCGCGTCAAAGGCACACCAATCCTTCAGCCGAGGTAAACTCTCCTGAACCTAACTCAAAGTTATCCTACAAGGTCGTCATCAATCCTCGTTCTATATACGACATGTCAACTCAACCCAACCGTATCCTTCAAGCGGCTCTCGACACCTGCATCAGGACTTCCAGATTTCAAGGTTTCGTCCCACACAACGCTACCTATACGATCTCTGTATGGGTTCCTGCTATGTCATTTGTGTAGATGCTTAAGGACCTGCAACAGATACAGGTAACAGAGGACTATACCCTTCCTGTGCAAGCGTACCTCTCCAGTAGCACTGATCTAAGACGCTATGTTATTGACGGCGTTGACCCTAATGAAGATCCTGAAACCCTCTTGCGGGAACTGTCAAGTCCTACACATGAGGTCGTGGCTGCCCGTTACATGGACAGTGGTCGCACTTGTCTAATTACTCTTCAAGGTCCTCGATTCGCCCCAGAACGTATTCTATATTACGGTTGCGTTCTACGCACTCATCCGTTCAAGCCGTCTGCTGACTACTGCTACTCCTGCTTCAAACAAGGCCACATGAAACCATCCTGTCCTTGCTCCTCTGATGATGACGCCATGGAACGTGAAGCATCAGCATTATTTCGATGTGGCCTACGGCGAACAAATGCTCATGATATCACTTCTGCCTCACGTACTACGAAGCAAAAGCCACCAAGAAACCTCGCCATCCCCGGCTTCGGCGACCAGTACGAACTGCGGGGTATGCCTCGATGAATCCGGTTCGCATACACAACCACTATGATATTCAAGCCTCGCTAGACGGCGAGAATACCTACGAGGCACCCGGAACAACGACACATGATTCTGCCACACCTAGTTATAATGCAGTAGTAGGGTCGTCAAGTTCACGACCCCAACATGCTCATCCAGTGTTAGAAGACGTGCTCCTTCCCTTGGCAAATGATGAGTCCGAGATATATTCTCGCCTTGCCAGCCTTGAAAAGGAAATCCAGCGTCTCAAACAACACCCTGCAATGCCCCGGCGTCGGCGATACGGAACGCACTCGCTGCATACTCCGTCGGCGTCAACTCCAACCCCTACGGCATCAACTCCTGTCTCAGTACGCAAGTGGAAAGCTCTTTCGCCCCAAGAATTGCTGCGCTTCGTTGCGCAGCAACTCCAGCATCTCACTTCGGTCCTAGTGGCTAATCTCAATCCATTATGGCTTCTCCATCAAATTCACCGGAAGGCATTTTACAATGGAACTGCCGCGGTATAGCCGGAAAAGTGGGAGACGCCAGCGTCTCAAATATGGGAAACTGCGTGCATGGGCTCTACTTCTTCAGGAATCTAATGGCCTGCCACCCATACCAGGTTCTGTGGCGTACTCTACACCTTCAATGTTGGATAGCCGGAGTTCAACGCCGGATGTTCCCCCCTGGAAAGCTTGCAGTTTATGTGCGATTCACTCTTCATCAGACTCATGTGGACCTTTCGCGATGGTGTACTTTATGGCAGGAAGTAGTGGCTGTTTTAGCTCGTCTCCAACGCACCGATGTTATCATTGTTTCGTTTTATGGTCGTCCGTACAGTGGTCGTGTGGCTCGGATGTCTCTCGGCTGGTTGGCATACTTGAGGCGACAGCATCCTGGACGCGCCTCACAGAACATGGGGTTACGCTTATTGCAGTGCGCGTGGCGTAAGTGTTCTGGATACATTTACGGACGCACAATTTGTACTTCTTAATGACGTGTCAGTGCCCACTCGTCAGCGTGATCACACTCGCGCATTTCCTCATTCACCAGACTTATCTTGGTGGCTAGGCGGCACTGCGGTCTCCTGGACACTTGAACCTGACTATTGGGGTGGCGACCATCACCCAATTGACCTCGGTTTACTTTCGGACGGAACTGGCTGCCTTCGCCGGCCTTGTCGAGTGGTGGACTGGAATCAGTAAAGAGTGATTTCAGAAAGCACTATCTCTCGATCTCTTCCGGACCCTTCAAATTGAATAACTCCGGCACAAGCTCAAGCAACACGTGGGTCGTAGGTGGATGAATCGCGACTTGCTCCAGATTTGCAGCTTCTGCGTGTAGGACATCGCGCAGTCAAGCAAAAGTAGCGTCAAAACGTGACCCAACAGCAAGTGCCATTCGGTTGGACGCCCAACGCCTTCAAGCAAGCTGCGCGGCGCCACGAACGCCACCTAGAACGCGGCTGTTGGGTGGACTGGTGCTCCTCACTTGAGCCTTAGGCGTCTAATGCCTTTATATGGCGTACCTTCCGAGCCATAGAAAGCGGTCGGCGGCCTCCTGACCCCGCAGCTTGCGCCCTGTTAGCCTGTCGCCGGACTCGAACAGCGTTCGCCGATACCGTCGCCCACACATTCTTTCTGCCTTAGACGTGGCACCGCCTCCACTCCCTTCTCAGAACTGCCTGCCTGCGTATGTAGGCACGGTTCCTACGCTCACCGGTATGGAGGGCATACAGACTGATTTCACTATGGCCGAATTCTTATCAGCAATAGACCAATCAAAACCGAGCAAGGCAGCCGGACCGGAGGGCATACCTTATGAACTTTACAAAAACACGGAAGGCAATGTTCTGCATGTCCTGTTAGAGGTAATAAACAAAGCTTGGTCTACTGGAGCCATTCCTGACTCTTGGCAGCATGCAGAAATGGTTCCCATTCCCAATCCGGGAAAGCCTCCAAGAAATATCGCACATATGTGTCCAATCGCTCTCACTTCAACAGTGGGCAAACTGACAGAGCGTATCCTAGTGACGCGCATCACGTGGTGGCTCGAGAGATCATCCTGGTATCATCCTGGCCAAATCGGGTGCGGTCCGCATCTGGCCACTGAGGATGGCCTTGCCTACCTCTAATCTATGGTTCTCGTTGGAAGTTGCTCTCGGCGGATTCGCACCATTCTGTCTATGGACATTCGCAAAGCATATGATCGTGGCAGTCATGATGCCATTGTGGAAATTCTGCAATGGCTCCAATTCCCCTGTCGAGTCTGCGCGTTCGTGAAAGCCTTTCTCCACGATCGCAGCTTTTCCATTCGCCTAGCTGGTCAACCAGTTGGACAGTTTGTTTCCAATCGAGGTGTCGCACAGGGATCTGTGCTCGCACCAGTTCTTTTTAACGTGGCCCTCCTCCCACTGGCATGGAAGCTGGCGGTAATACACCACGCAAAATACATCATGTATGCAGATGACATCACCCTTTGGTCAGTGCACCCTGAACTGAGCTGTCAAGAACATGCTTTGCAAGAGGCCCTCGACATAACTTGTGACTGGTGCACCCAGATTGGGCTCGAAATCTCCAAAGAAAAAACCAAGTTTATGTCGGTGGCTAACAATTATGGACATCGTATACTGGGAGTCGGCCTCTACAGTTAATTTTCGATCAGCAGGCGCTGCATGGGGCTTCAAATCTCCGCCTGCTTGGCCTGGAAATTCGCGCCACGGGATCGGCAGGACCTTGGGTCAAGAATGTAAAACAGCAGGCATCGGAAACAATACATCTCATACAACGGATTGCGAAGAAATCTGGTGGCGCTAACGGCAACATGGCTCGCCTCCTTGTCCGTTCGATATTACAACCAATGCTCGTCTACCGAGCCCCGTTTCATCACCTCGTGCTGGCAGAGTGGGCACGTCTGCAGGCGATGAACCACGAAGTCATGCGGGCCATAACTGGACTGCCACGTATCACTCCGTTGGCAGTACTGCGACAGTAGTCCCAACAATACACTATTGACGAGTTAGTACACCAGCGTCGCTGTGCGCGCAACCTCAAGCCATCAACGTTCTGTTCGGCTGCTGCATTGGCGCGGTACATGGGCAAAGAAGTTCCCCATACACCTTCAGAGACGAGCACTATTGCACCGTGGAACAAAATGCAACTCAATGAAAACAAACCTCTGGGTCGGCTTTCGGGCCCGGTTCCACGCCAGGCGAACGCCCAAGTTTCCCGCCTTCTTCGTGCCGATAACCCAGATGCCACCACTGTCGTCGCTTACACTGATGCCAGTGTGAGTGGCACCACCATTCATACCGCTCTTGTATGCCCATTAATACCAGAGGCTGGCCAGACATGCTCGTATTTTGCGGATCCCGCACCACCGGCTCACCTTGCTGAGCTCGCCGCCATACGTGACGGATTGGCAGCGCTGCTACCTTTTCTTCCACCTGACAGATGCTCTCAGCTCATCATACGTATGGACTCTACGGAAGCCATCCACGATATACGACGAGTGTATCGGTCTACGTCAATCTCGGATAGTATTCACCAGCTTGCTGCCTCCGCAGCTGTGCAGATATGTGTGCAGTGGATGCCTCGGGCCGCTTTGCCGGACCTTGTGAAAGCTGATTTGGCAACCCACGCACAAGTTACACGGCACCCTCTACCGCATTTTCCTGAGGACGCTCAAGGACAGATGCTCCAGGAAAAAGAAAGCCTCCGATTTACCACACGAGCTCTTATACCTCCGTGTGGGTCAGACCTCCCTTGTGGTTGAACCCGCCGAGAGGAAGTTACGTTGAGGAGGCTTCGTGTTGGGGTAGCGCTTACCCCATTCGTGACCACCGTTTGGGCGCAAAAGTACCGCTGCCCGTATGGTACATCGTGCCCATTTTGCGACGGCCCAATCCGCGCTGTAACCGCCACACACTTATTGTGGACCTGCACAGGTCTACAATTAAGCCGTCGTCGTCACCTCCGTGCAACAGCCCTAAGGCCTGGCCGACCACCCGACCTTGACCGCTGGATTCGTGGACCTCACCACCGCTAATTACTTGACTTTATACACAAAGCGAACTTGCGTGGGTATTTTTGAATAAAAAATTATTTGCCCTAAGAGAAGAATTTTGAAAATAAAAAAAAACGTATCTCTGTGCAGTGCGGCACCGTTCTTCGGTCCTGACCTTCTTGAAGACGAACTGGGCATTGCTCCGTTGGCCAGCCCCCTTGCGGCTGAGCTGACCTTGCCACTTGGCCTTGGACAACCTCTTTCACAGGCTGGCCTCCGTCTTTAGGAGGGAAGAAAGGGGGGAATCGAGAGTGCCCTAACCCTTGGCACCCCGTTCCCTGCTAGCGTGTGCGCCAACCCCGCGAGCCTCGTAAGGACGGAAGGCTAGAGCATGCCACTGTGCATGCCCGTCCTCATTGGGCGCAAGTGACAACCCCATTTCCACTTCGAGCTGGCTGCTTCCTGGCGTTTCTTCACCGCGGGAGAGATGCTCACAGGCCTGCAGTAGAGATGGACGCGCTGCGCTAGCATGCGGCTTCTCGTCCGTCTGCTCGGCTGCTGCCATTTGTGTCAAAGCCGTAACGCCTGCCGGCAAGCGTACAATCGGTCAGTCTTGCAAGTGCACTCGGCCCGCAAGTTTCTGGTGCATCTTGGGGTAACAAAACCGTGTTTGTTGACGAACTATCTCGAATGCCATCTCTGCGCAGTGTCGGAGAGTCGACGTACCCAGCCGTAGCGTCTTTGTGCGCGACGGCGGTGGAGAATGAAACATCCCTTCGCGGTGGCTTCGTAGGGTAAGCTTATCCGGCAAGCCTATCCCCACAAAATAAGACATACTATGCCCTATGCTTTATATATTATGTTTCATTGCTTGTTGGCTTGATCAGGTTGTATCTCACAAGCCAGCAATGAATTTTTGTTTGAATGGAATTCGGATACATGATGTTTTATGGAAGAAATACCGGTTACGCCCAAAGGGCGCCAAGAGTAACCATTAAACATGTGCGGTTTTCTGATCAGTGATAATTGCTCTGACTAAACTGCCAGTGCTGGTGCCTCAGATAGGCCTCATGAAATGTACTTATTAAAAATATAAATATTAATAGCATGACACTGATGAGATGTTGAGCACCGAAAAAGGCGCGCATATATGCATGCTCTATTAAATTCAGTACTGCCCGAGAAGCAACCTTGCATGTACAAGCTTCTAAAAAAGTGAGGTGCGCTGTTCGGATTGCATGACGAAAGCAATAGTTCACACTCACACACACGTATGCACACGATTAGGAAGAGATAAAGTCACAGATAGACGCCTATACTCATAAACGACTGAGCCGACTCTGCTTAGGGATAAATGGCGACTTCCATGCGAGACCAATGAAAACGCGGGCCAACAGGAAATGCTGCAAAAGACTAGCAAAAAATGCAAAAATAGAACTAAGACGAAGAAGTCATCTTCTAATGACCGTAAGAATCCATGGCAACTTTTTATTTCATTTTATATTCTAGAGCATTCCGCAGCTTCATGGTGAAGTATTCAACACGGGTAGGTACACTGGCGTAAAGCTTGGTAATGTTTGATTAACCTGCTTCCTAGACATCTGGGAGTGAAAGCTGTTATAAGGACGAAGTCACAATTTCTGTATTTCGACTGTTCGAATGACATTGAACTATTCATCACTTATTAAAGGCCTGCCATAAAAACCTTATTAATGGGCGAAATATGTAAATGTGACAAGTTATATACGCGATCTGGTGGGCGCTGAGCAAGGTAACGAGTTTTACGTAACTTTTTCGCTGCCAAAATAAAATAACAAAATTGCCAATATGGCTTAAAAACAATTTACGCTTGCTTTGTAGATCATTTTTTCTGAATAAAATGGTACCAATATTTTAATGAAATGACGTTTCTTTGTTTTTCTAGTTGCGTAAGAAGATACCCCTTGTGCGCTGTCAGAGGCCGCACTGCCATGAAAGGCGAGACACCAGAGGAGGAGCAGAGATAAAAGCTATTGAAAAACCATGTAAAAGTGGGGGCCATCTCGCAGCAGAAAACACAACTACAACAGCATTGTCGTCATTCGTTGCGCGTGCTACCATTTTTTGTTAATGAGAAGTGTAGTGTTCCTTGGTCCTTTTGTTAGAAAATCTCATGACGACTACACTCGTGAACGGTCGCGAAAGGGTAAATGTTTCGTACAGGAGTGTCTTTAGACCAACTTTACCAATAATGACCAGTATGAAACCCAAAGCATTTGAGTGTGGGCCTATATGCGAGTTTCTAAAAGGGCAAACACTATGCTCACACGAAGTGACGACTTCCCAGCTAGTACAGGATTGCCAGGTCGAAAGACGAAACGTGACCGAACAATTGGAAGAACTAGCCAAAGTGTAACAAACTTGAGCCAAGGGCGGCGCAGTTAGCCAAAAGCAGCCACGCGGACGGAAATAACTCCGACATTTGTATTTAAAAAACTGGATGAAGAAGCCCCTTGACGGAAATGTAAGGAGGTATGGCGTGAACCCTTCATAACTGGAAGAACTGGAACTCAAGCATAAGTGGCGGATTCCAGCAAATATTTCGTGCCTGATGACGAAGCTCCTTGCGCTGTTGCAAAATTCACAATTTCTTCACGCGTCTTCACTGATTATTCTGAAAAGGAGCAGAGGTAACAGCCATATGGCGACAATAAAATATATGCCAGAACAACAGTTCCTTGAATTGAAGCATAAACTATTGCCATTTTCACAAAAGTTTCTTCTCTGGTATTGAACTCGATGCAGTTGATTTTACACAAGCAGGTCTACAGACGTACGACTCTTAAGATGGTTATTTGGAAATTGCGCGGGAGGCCGAGACCTTTTCAATTATTGTGTTCAATTAAATGACTGTTTCAAGTCTCGTTCAGCATTACCCAGTTTAACACACATGGTCTAGAAAACGTTTATATTTTGGGATAAATCGGATTAAACGCATTCCTAACCAATTTCGACATTTCAGAAACGTCACGAAAAAGCCATATTAAATCTGTTTTTGGTTAAGTCTAAAAAATGCACTTTTTAAGACCACGTTTGTCTGCAACATTTTGTAAAAAGATATTTCAAGATGCATTTTCGACGTTTTCAAAAACGTTACAGAAAAGCCGTATAATATATCTTGTTTGTGACGTCTAGAACAAGCACTTGATAAGATGTTTCCTCGCCAACCAGCAGATAGTGTGCCCTTTCGTCCCAGCATTCACGAACATTCACAAACAGCCGAGAATTGAAATTTGAACTTAAGCCTGCCGACGCCAAGTCTCATTACGATAAAAAAAGTCACGTGCAAAAGGATAAAGGTGTGTGGTGTCGGCATTGCATCAGCAATCATGAAGATTTCAAAGTGCGGTAATCAGTAAACTTCACGTAATTTACTGACAGCGGTAGCCCCACTAGCACTGACTGTATTCATGCGCACGGCTGCTGCTTCTGCAATGTCAGTTAGGCTCATCGATTTCGCATGTGCGGTCACGCTCGACGGCCATGCCCTCTGTTGCTTTGTTTCGTGCTTGTGATTCATGGAGGCTATGAACGCAGCTGTGAAGAAACTATACTTCGCTGATTGTGAAACTTGTGAACCCGAATTCAAGTGTCTCTGTGGAGCGACTGCTAAGCTGTGTGACGGTTAAGCCTAGTCCCGTAAGATTCCCGGCGGACAAATGTACTTATCAGCTTGCGCGCGGGACGCTCTCTCAACTTTCTTCTATGCTCGAGGGGCGGACGTGGTTACGTGAAGGGTTATTAGTTTTATATGAATTTGCGGCTTTTATAAACCGCGGGCTTCTGTCGTGTTTGAAGGTAGGTTCGTTTTTATTAATGCGATAGCAATTATATAGACACTATCCGCTTACTTTTGCCGTCGCCGTTGCCGTCATGTCCCGGGTATGTATATGTATGTATAAGTATAAAAATGCACACAGAAAAAAAAGAAAATCAAATAAAAATATTTCCAAGCACCCGACCGGAGATTCGATTGAGTGACCCCTCCCCCCGCAGCGCGCTGCGTTAGTGTGATGAGGTACTTTGAATATTTTAGATTGGACGGAGTGCGTTGCGTCGGTGATCACAACGTCCGTAATAAAAATGGCGAGGCTGTTTGCGGGTTCGAACCACACTTTATAAAAACATGGAAGAAACAAGCAGACACACGCACACAGCAAACAAAGTAACACACATGAACAGCAAGTATAAACTACCAAACGTTTGTGAGTAGAGAAGTGTCCTGCCCTAAAAAAAGTCACACTCGGCCGACACAGGCTCACCAGTTGGGGAGTCGAGACTTATAGGCGAGACTAGGTGACGTGGTGCAGAGACGAGAGGTGCAGACTGGCTTGAAGAGGCCGCTGATGGCTTGCGGAGGTTGACGAGGAACCTGGAGCCTTGCGGAAGGCGTTGGAGACAGGGGACGTCAGCGGCCACGATGAGCCCGCAGCTACAACGCGTGGACCGCACACCAGAGCGTCGACAGTCGGGCCCGGTAACCCGACCGCGCCGAACGCCCAACACCGTCTGCCCTCCGGTTTGTTCCTCTTCTTTTTCTCCTCTCCGCACGCGACTCTTCGTGTTCGCACCTCTTTTGCGCGTGCATCAGCTTCCTTGTCTTTCACCGCCGCACACAGCGGAGCACTACAAATCTTTGACGCGTACATCATCACATCACAGTTAGCCAACTCAGCTACGCGTCACGCATGATCCGTCATAATAACGGCGAGCTATCAATATACAAAATCTACGGGTGGCATTACGCATATATCGGAGGATCTTGAGCGTGTTTTCTATCACGCAACGCTCTTACATTGTCTTTCAATTTGAAAACTGCCCGTGAGACGCGCCCAAAAAATGGCCCCTTTCTGTGGCCACTGGCGATGTGGAATAAAATAAAAGAGAACACCGGCAACATCTCACGTCAGGCGCCTCCGGGTGGCCTGAGGTGCAGAAGGGTCACTCCACGCACCGCAGTTTAAAAGCTGAAATTCGGCAGATCTCACCTACCATGGGAATTGATGTTATGCGAAGCATGCGGAGGGAAGGTCAGTGTAGTGTACTTTTTTTTATTAAGCGAAGCATTACAAACTGACGCTAAAGATATGCATAAATGTTGTACATACAGACATATGTGGAACAGTCGCATATATTTTATATAACCAGTTATTTGCAGTTGCGTAACGATGCCACCAGCAACATCGGCATTACCAACACCGGAAGCCGTAAGCTCATATGTACTGCTTGCGCTCGCGAGAATGGTAGCCCTGGCTAGAGCTACGTAGAGCAACTACAGTGTCTACCGCTTAAGTAACAATTAACGTTACCCCGACGGGGCGCCTCTAACAAAGGAGTATATTTGTAATGTTTAAATATTGAATCGCGAGCTCTGCCGCCGCAGTTGACGTTTCACAAACATTACGCCTGCATAGGGCGTATTTCCAAAGCAGTTTGGAGATCTGGCATGAATCTGTGGTAGAATACGTGATTGCCACGCAGAATGCTTGGGCTCGAATCCTGCCGGGACCCTAATATTTATTATTTGCGTTCGTCATGTCAACACTTCCGAAGTCAGTTTTAGGGGCGAAGCTCCTTAAGGTGTGGGCCTGTCCCTCCTCTGTAGTAGTAGTAGTAGTAGTTGTAGTAGGTAGGTAGCCACGTATAGTGGAATGTACCCACTCCACGTGATAAAGATGACGATGACGCAGTATAGTGGAATGTACCCACTACACGTGATAACGATGAAGTATAAGCGCGTTCCAGTATAGTGGAATGTACCCACTATACGTGATAACGATGACGATGGCATCAATCACTTCGTAGATATGGCGTGATTTTAGGGGCGAAGCTCCTTAGGGTGTGGGTCTGTCCCTCCTCTGTAGTAGTAGTAGTAGTAGTAGTAGTAGTAGTAGTAGTAGTAGTAGTAGTGGTAGTGGTAGTAGTAGTAGTAGTAGGTAGGTAGCCACGTCTAGTGGAATGTACCCACACAACGTGATAAAGATGACGATTACGCAGTATAGTGGAATGTACCCACTACACATGATAACGATGAAGTATAAGCGCGTTCCAGTATAGTGGAATGTACCCACTACACGTGATAAAGATGACGATGACGCAGTATAGTGGACTGTACCCACTACACGTGATAACGATGAAGTATAAGCGCGTTCCTGTATAGTGGATTGTACCCACTACACGTGATAACGATGACGATGACGCTGATGGCCATGAAGTATAAGCGCGTTCCAGAGGACACATTCTCTTCCTGCCATGGATGAAAACATCCAGCTTCGCCCACTCATCATCATTCACTTCGTGGATATGGCATGATTTTTTTTCAATATTATTCATTTATCTCTTATTCAATAAGAATAACTTCCACCGGACTTTTTTATTTTCGCAAGAATAATTAAAAAAAAATCATTTTGTGGTACTAAACGAGAAATCGTTCTCTTTTCTAATATTTAAACATATTTTTTTTAAACTACCCAATCCTTGGCCAATACTCCAGGGCGGGTGTGAGCCGGAAGACTAGGATCTAAATTTACATCTGTGATGTGGTTTTCTACGGACTCATTGCTGTTATTTCCACGTAGCAATATAATTGTTATCGCAATAAAACGCGAACTAGGACGTAATACAATAATCACTGCAACGAACTGGTATAGACCTTTACCACTTGCGCAAGTGTCATTTACAGTATCAAGATATCAACTGAATAGGTGGCAAAGCGTCTGTGCCATATTCGTGTAATAATTTGTGTGTTAAGTTGGATTTCACATCTTTCTATTGGCATTACATACAAAAATTAAAATAAGGCCTCACAACTCACTGCTTTTAGATCGCAAAACGTCCTTGCAGTGTTTTCTCTTGAAAGTATATTGAGCGCAGAGTCAATTCTGAAAGTAGCGCTCAATAAATATAGCCAGAGACACCATACAGAGCCGCTAAAATTTAATCAATAACACTGCATATCTTTGTCTACATGCAATAGGTCATCTCCACAGGGGTTATGTGCCTCACAGAAATAATGGATAGCAAGACTGGCGTATATTCTATTCAATTATCGAATACCGAAGTAAAAAAAATCAGAGTTAAAAAAAATTAATGTAACATAATAAATTGATTAATGTCATTGGTCTTTGCCAATGCGTCAGGGCTGTTAGAATGCGTCATGTATGTGAAATATTTGTCTTCCGCAAAGGAAATTTTTGAGGGAACAATTAAGGTTGTAGAAACAGTGCTGATCCTTCGAACGTGGTTCGTTCCATACGGCAGCTCCTGAATGGAGGTTTGATGATTTGGCTGGGGGGAGTAGATGCAAAGAATGCTAATGTCATCACCGAAAACGTCAACGATTTTTCTTAAACTTATCGGGCATAAACTTTTGTATTTGCAGCGCTGTCATTTTCGCGCCACCTGGTTGGACACGAGGACACCTGCCAGGTTGACCCCTCATTTGCAACCTACGCCGCACCGACATCGATGTTCTCAGCACTTAAGACAGGAGAGAGAGAGGCTGATTTCTTATTTGTATAATTACATTAACAAATGTCAATAGAAGCTTCGTATACTTATTATGACCTTTTGAGAGGACATCGCCCATGCCATATTGATTCGCACAGGGCGTTGCACGTACGCGAAAATAAAAAGCAGCCGAGAAACTTATCTGCGCAGAAAGCTCGTTTCGCAAGCTTTCAACAAATAGTTCATTTAGATTACTCTTTTCAGACATAAAAACCATCAATATCTGTTGCATAGCAGTATTATCCTACACAAAGCGCCCGCTAGTGATTTGCTCGTGGGAGCAGAAAGCATACGTGCTGAATCGTCGAAAAAATACATGCAATCGCAAACGAAATTCCTGCCATTACCTCTTGACATTCTGGTCTCAATTCTATTGAGAATATACTGGCGTACAGAGCATTTTCCATAAAAATCTGGTAGCGAAACATTTCGTCGCACACATTTGTTGAATGCTCGGTACGCCACAGAGCATTCTTTATAGCGGAATGTCAAGGCTTTCTTGCTAAATTCCTTAAGGTCTCACCTGACAAAGCGAGGGCATTAAACTACACCGTGCAAATATTATCTCTGTTCAGTATAAGCTCTTCCATTTGATTGTGCCAAAAGAAAGGCCTATGATAACGTGTGCCCTGTGCCGTCGTGTCTACTGCAACTCACTGGACTAATGCTAGAGACAAAATAATTCTGGATCTTGGACACTTAACCAGCCTTAGAAGAGGAACACCAAAAGAAAAATCCTTACACAGGACTCGGGATAAACTACCAGCTACAGTCTATTCGACGCATATGTATTTTGATAAGGTCTAATAGGTATCTCATCTCGGATGCGAGCAGTTTGTATGAACCACGACACCGAGCTGATAACACAGATGTTACAGATTCCTTCGGTTCACTGAAGACGTTATGAAGCATGACAATGGGCACCACGTGACGATTCGATGGCTGTCAAGTGACTGCGGCGTCATAGGGAATCAACACCCGAATATTGCCGCTCGAGCAGCTTTTGAAGGCACACAGGAAGACACCATACCACAATGAAAGTCCGATGCTGCCAGGAGGCTTCGCGCGCTTGCACAGGAGGTCATGCTCTCTCTATGGTGTCTTCCAGGCAGCCTGACAAACGAACTAATCGTCGACAACACCGGTCCTCCTTGATGCATCTGAGTATCACAACTGGACTACGCCGAGGAGAGGCTACTCTGCATTATCATTTAGGGCTAGGGGTAGAATTCTCAAAAATGTATTCATTTTGCATTGTAATTTTCGACAACGCTGCTTACGGCGCCTATCGTAGCGCGGAGATGCAACAGGACATTCTGCGTGACCGGCCGGGATATAATGTAGAGAGAGAGCCCCGGCCGTCACTATCGCACACTATGACAGCATACCAATGTCGGTTTAAAGCATCCTGAATTATCATCGACAGTTGACATCGCAGCAGAAGGCAACGAAGGTGCTGCTTCGTTTTTTAAATGCGAAGCATTTCTTAGCGAACTTCGGCGACTTTGAGCTTATACCTATCTAGCTATCTATCTATCCAGCCGCCTACGACTTTGTGCTCTCCCGGACGTATCGTTAATGGGATTTATACCAAATTTGATATGGCATAACATGACTCTATGACGAACGTAAATGACTGGTCATATCATGAAAACCATGATTGACTTGTCATGAAAAGTATGATTTACATGCCACGCTCATGGTGCGCTCGCGGCCGTTTCGTTAACTTGATATACACCAAACTTGGTATTGAGTGTCGTGACTGTATGACGAACACAAATGACAAGTGGTAATACGGAAATCATGACCTGTCATGAGTGACATGACTTGCATTCCACGCTCATGGCTCGCTCGCGGCCGTTTAGTTAGCTTGATATACACCAAATTTGCTACTGAGTGACATGACTGTATAACTAACATAAGTGGCAGGTGGTAACATGAAAATCTTGGCATGCGTGTCAGCTACAACCCCATTTACATGCCACGCTCATGGTGCGCTTGCGTCCAGTTCGCTAGCTTGATATACACCAAAATTGGTATTGCTCGACGTGACTGTATGACGAACATAAATGACTGGTCCTAACATGTCAAACATGACATGCAAATTATGTAAAGCAGGATTTGCTCCTTCCTGGCTGCTTCGCATTACATCGATTCCCACAGTGTGTGGGATCTGCCGGCTTTTAAAAGAAAGGGACTTGGTCAAGCGGCTGCGACGGTGATGTCGCGAAACCCGCAAGAATGACGGTCTGTGAAAGACTGCGTGTGCTGTGTCATGTGGTGTCTCTTTCTCTGTCTTTCCTGTAATTTTATTCTTTTTTCTCTCCATCTTTGAATCTCCCCCGTCCTGTTTCCATGCTTAGGCTACAAACCAGTATCGTAAACTGGTTAACCCCCCTGCCTTACCGTCTGCACTATTTTTTCCTTGTAACGCCTCTCTTGCACATTAACAGGAAACTCAACTTTTAGTCTTTGGAAGCTTTGAGGTATCTCCAGTGTATTATTACCCAAATGAAACATAAAAAAAAGCTTTTGAGATTAATGAGTCAGCAGAACGGATAGTACTTAGATCTGACTTCATGTTCCAAGTTCTGAATTTTCATGCGATCTTCACTCAAAATCTTGGTGCTGCTTGTCGCAGAAACGAGACGAGACCACAGACACAACTGCGTTCGATGCGAACGAAGAACCAGATTCTTCTTCTTCTTTATTTTTGTATTAATGCGCGCGCTCTTCCGTGCCCGCTGTCTTCTTTCTTCTCCTTGTCTTCGGCGAGTTTCTACAGCTTCCGGCCCGCATGAAGTTTACTTCTCGTCATCGGAAACAACCTTCAAGTTGATAGATTTGTTGTATAGGTCTCCGAATGAGCTTTCCGTTGGTTTTCAACAGGCAGGAGCGCATCTTGCCGTCGACTCCCGAATAAACTTCCATGACTTTAGCCAGGTTCCACTGTGATCTAGGAGTGCGTGAACCAAGCAATACGATATCGCCTCGGTTCACTTTCGTTTCTTCTTTACTTGCTTTAGCTTGTTCTCTTAGTTCCTTCAGATATTCTTTGTTCCATCTTTTCCACCAATCTTTCGTGGCATTTTGTCGATTTCTCCAGATTTCTTCTATGTTGACTTCGTTTTGATCTTCTTTATTGCCTGGAAGCCTGTATTTTCCACCTATTATGTCAGCCGGCACAATAGGTAGCGGCTCATCCGGTTCGCTGTATGCATAAGTCAACGGCCTGTTATTAAGCACTGCTTCAATTTCAGTGATGACTGTTTCCATCTCTTCCCTGGTAAGCAGTCTCTTTCCGATGACTTTCCTCATGGATGATTTCATGCTTCGTATTATCCTTTCATAGAAGCCTCCCCACCAAGGTGCTTGTTCCGCGATATACATCCACTTAATATCTCCTTGGCTAGCTTTTTTAGAGACTACTTCTTGTAATTCTTTGAACATACGATTGATTTCTCTGTTGGCCTTCTTGAATGTCCTTGCGTTGTCACTGTATATTGTGCGACATAGGCCTCTTCTCGCTGTGAATCTTCGGAATGCATGTAAGAATGCTTCTGTTTCACAGTTTTCCACGACTTCGAGATGTACAGCTCTTGTTGTTGCACAGACGAATACTACGATGTACAGTTTTATCGTGCCTTTCACTGCGTCTTTTATAAGCAACGGACCTGCAAAATCCACACCAGTCACTTCAAATGGCTGTCGCTCGTTGACTCTGTCAGCAGGAAGAGGTGCTGTTTCTTGCTGGATCGGTTTCGCGTCAAATCGATGGCACTTTAGACATCCGTGAATTACATTCTTCACCAGCTGCCTTCCTTGAATTATCCAGTACTTAGTCCTAAGCTGCGAAAGCGTTGCGCTTACTCCTTGTTGTGAGTGAAGTGCGCGAGTGTGGTGCAGTTTCAATTTGGAGCGGCAAAAACAATCAGGACGGCGTAGATCGGGCTACCTGCGCGAGCGCGCCGAGCACTGGAGCAAGAAAAAGAAGAAAAAGAACTCAAGAAAAAAGACAGAACCGAAAGCCACTGCGGGGAAAATAGAAGAAGAAGAAGAGTCGTGCGGGCTGTTCGAGGTGCGTGGCTAGGGTGTGGGCTGCGAGCTCGTCGGGTACGTGTGCCCGAGCTTCCCCAAGGCGTCCACCTAGCTGACGAAGGCCTTCACGGGGGGCCTGGCGACTGTTCCACCACGGTGGCTATTGCCGAGGCCCAGGCAAAGCGTGGTCCTGGTGCTGGGCGGAGAACAGCGCCGAAGATGACGGCGTCCACCGGGAGCGGGAGCGAGCCGTCGGGCTAAGGGCCCGAGTTCACCGACTCCCACCGCTACGTCTTCTTCACCGGACGGTTGAGGTGCACCATCCTCTGGTGAGACGTATCCATCTTCATGTGAATCAGGACTCTCCTGACTACTCTAGTGCACAGACTCGTAGGGCTCGTCATAGGGTCCCCTTGTTAAGAACTGAATTTACTTTCAGTCTGACTGAAGCTTGTTAGCTCAGCTTTCTTTGATTTTTTGTGTTCCCGTGTCGTTTTCGTTCCGTGTGTACAAATATATTTTCGTCTCTGTGAAAATCAAACGCTCACCTCCTTCTCTTTTCCTATACTAGTAGTTCATAGCTATTCCGACTAGTTTTATTAACCGAACCTGTCACAAATTGGCGTTGCACGCCATACCATCCTATGTGTAACGGGATGGTAGAGAAGTTCAACGGAACATTAAAGCAAATGCTGCGGAAAATGGTTCAAGAACAGCCAAAATGCTGGGATCGCTTGCTAGCACCTCTTTTGTTTGCCTATCGGGAAGCCCCACAAGCGAGCTCCGGGTTCTCACCGTTCGAACTGATTTATGGACGACATATTCGAGGACCTCTGAGCATACTGAAAGAGCTCTGGACGGAAGAACAGGAAAACGAAGAACTTAAGACGACGTACGGATATGTCTTGGATCTAAGAGAACGGATTGAGAACACACTGGAGCTAGCACGACAAAACCTGAGCCGAGCACAGGTCTCTCAAAAGAGGTATTACGACCGCCGCAGCAAGCAACGAGAACTAAAAGCTGGCGATCAGGCGCTGATCCTGCTGCCCACAAGCAACAACAAGTTACTGATGCATTGGAAAGGGCCGTTTCCAGTAACAGGAAAGAAAAACGACTATGATTATTGGCTGGACTTAGGACACAGCAAAAAGCTCTTTCACATCAATATGCTGAAGAAATATGAAGAACGCCGCCAGGAAGAACTTCCCCAGACGTCTTCTTTTGTCGTCGTGGAAGAAGAGGAGTCTGAGAAGCCAATGCCAACGTTCAAGGTTCAAGACAGCTGTGGCATTGACTCTATAAAGCTCGGAGACGGTATCGAGGAGCGGCAGCGGGCAGAAATACGGCATATATTAAATACCTATGAAGACGTATTCTCGGAGATTCCGGGTAAAAAAACCTTGTGGAGTGTCGATTACAAATGACCACCTCAGAACCAATTAACACTCCGCAATACCCGTTGCCATTCGCGATGAAAGAAGTTGTCGAAAAAGAGGTGCAGGACATGTTGAAACTTGGCATTATAGAACGTTCCGATTCACCATATAATTCTCCTCTCGTCTTAGTGAAAAAGCCGGACAATAGTTACAGGGCCTGCATTGACTTTCGCCGTATAAACAATGTTTTGGTATCTGACGCAGAACCTATACCCAGAACCGATCACTTGTTTGCCGAGGTGGGAACAAAAACATGGTTCTCAAAGTTCGATTTAACCAAAGGATATTGGCAGGTTCCTCTCGGAAAAGAGTCACAGCAAAAGACCGCCTTTTCAAGCCAATCGGGGCATTATCATTTCCTCTATATGCCCTTCGGCATCAAGACCGCATCCGCTGTCTTCACTCGTCTGATGAGGAGACTACTCGGAATCCCCAACGTGGTTCACTACATAGACGACGTATTGGTCGCTACCACGACCTGGGAGGAACATTTGACAACTTTGGAAGAATTGTTTGCCAGAGTGCGGCAGGCAGGATTAAAGATCAAACCCCAGAAATGTGAAGTGGCGATGAGCACCGTCACCTTTTTGGGACATCGATTGGGAGACGGCACCATCCGACCAGTCGAGAGCACAATACAGAAGATTGCCTGCGCTACTAAGCCTGAGACGAAGAAGCAACTCCGGTCATTCCTTGGGCTAGCTGGCTACTACCGCGACCTGATACCCCGCTACGCCGAAAAAGCACAGCCGCTCACCGAAATGACTAGGAAGATGGAGAAAAACAAGACTACGTGGACCAAGGATAGGGAAGAAGCGTTTGAATCACTCAAGAAGGCATTGTCTTCCGGACCAATAGTGAAAGCACCGGATCTCAAAAGAGAATTCGTACTCCGGTCCGACGCCTCAGATTCTTGTATAGGCGCTATTCTGATGCAAGAACATGATCGCATACTCCACCCTGTGTCGTATGCCAGTCGTCAACTTCAGCCTCGCGAAAAGAGATACTCCGCAATCGAGCGAGAATGCTTAGCGTTGGTTTGGGCGATCGAGAAATATCATGTTTTCCTCTATGGAACATCATTTGTTGTACAAATCGATCACCAACCACTTCAGTATCTCTTAAGGGCAAAACACCTGAACAGCAGGGTGTTGCGTTGGAGCCTTGCATTACAAGAATATTCATTCCGAGTTGAGCACATTAAAGGCTCGGAAAATGCAGGCGCGGATTATATGAGCCGGCTGTGAAATTGTTCTCGTTTCCTCAAGACAAGCGACTACTGTTTTTTTTGTCTGTTTGTTAAGGATGTCTTGTGCATGGACGACACTTAGTGATTTGTCGCGCACTGAACTTCAGTTTATTTTTCTTCGCAAAACAAACTTTTTCAAAAGGGGGACTCTTGTTGTGAGTGAAGTGCGCGAGTGTGGTGCAGTTTCAATTTGGAGCGGCAAAAACAATCAGGACGGCGTAGATCGGGCTACCTGCGCGAGCGCGCCGAGCACTGGAGCAAGAAAAAGAAGAAAAAGAACTCAAGAAAAAAGACAGAACCGAAAGCCACTGCGGGGAAAATAGAAGAAGAAGAAGAGTCGTGCGGGCTGTTCGAGGTGCGTGGCTAGGGTGTGGGCTGCGAGCTCGTCGGGTACGTGTGCCCGAGCTTCCCCAAGGCGTCCACCTAGCTGACGAAGGCCTTCACGGGGGCCTGGCGACTGTTCCACCACGGTGGCTATTGCCGAGGCCCAGGCAAAGCGTGGTCCTGGTGCTGGGCGGAGAACAGCGCCGAAGATGACGGCGCCCACCGGGAGCGGGAGCGAGCCGTCGGGCTAAGGGCCCGAGTTCACCGACTCCCACCGCTACGTCTTCTTCACCGGACGGTTGAGGTGCACCATCCTCTGGTGAGACGTATCCATCTTCATGTGAATCAGGACTCTCCTGACTACTCTAGTGCACAGACTCGTAGGGCTCGTCATAGGGTCCCCTTGTTAAGAACTGAATTTACTTTCAGTCTGACTGAAGCTTGTTAGCTCAGCTTTCTTTGATTTTTTGTGTTCCCGTGTCGTTTTCGTTCCGTGTGTACAAATATATTTTCGTCTCTGTGAAAATCAAACGCTCACCTCCTTCTCTTTTCCTATACTAGTAGTTCATAGCTATTCCGACTAGTTTTATTAACCGAACCTGTCACACTCCTCCATGCAACGCTAGTTCATGAAGATGTCGTACTAGTAGCTTTGTACCGGCCGTCCACTTTGGTAGCACAATCGGATGTTTTTCGTTGTAGGTTAATCCGCTTTGAGAGAGGCGACCTTTGTGTCTTATCAGCCCTTGATAATCTTCGAAGACCTCCCTACCATAAAGAAACATCCGTGCTGTCTTTGTAGTGTTGCTCTTGCTCTGTATAATATGTTGCAGTATTTGTCGTTGCTCTATTTTTATTATCGTCGTCTCTGCATTCTTCAGTTCTTGAAAACTCAGATCTCCAACTAACCGTTTCTTCTCTCTTATAATCTGTATGTATCGCAGAACCCAACCTGTCACTCTGAGCAATCGTATGTAGGTTCCATGCTTCTCCGCGTCGATCACTGCCGGAATTGGCGTACATGTATTAGTCGCGTAGCATTCACTATTTTCGAAGTCTTCTTCCATCTCCGTCTTCTCTGTAGTCTTGTTTTCCGTAACAAGCCACTTTGGACCATGCCACCATAGTTCCGACTGCATCAAACCCTTCGCGCTCACACCTCTGGTCATGAGATCAGCGGGGTTCTCTTCACTTGCAATGTATTTCCACTCTGACAGCTTCGTTTTCTCTTTTATCTCCTTCACCCTCTTTTCTACAAAGATGTCTCGTTTTTTCTTCCCATGTAACCAACTAAGAACAATGGTCGAGTCCGTCCAATATCGTGTTTCATCTAGTTTCCTCACAAAACCACTCCTGACGTATTCCGAGAGACGTGCAGACAGCAATGCAGCCATGAGCTCGAGTCGTGGCAACGAAATTTGCTTCGTTGGCGCTATTCGTCCCTTTGCAATGAGTATATCAGCCTTTTTTTCACTCTCGTAGTCATTTATCAAATAGGCTGCTGTTCCGTATGCATATGGGCTTGCATCGGAAAACTAATGAAGTTCTGTGCGAAGAGGTTTCCTCCCCTGTTTGACATCAAGCCATCTTGGTACACTGAACTCTTGAATAGATTCCAGCTCTTGAATCCATTTCCTCCACAACTCCGTTTCGTCATCTGGCAGTGAGTCATCCCAAGACGTTCCTTTCCTCCACATGTCTTGTATTTTTCGCTTGGCCGTTACCGTGAATGGAGTGAAAACTCCCAGTGGATCGTATATTCTTGCTGTGAGCTGTAACATTTGCCTCTTCGTTTAGTGTACCGCTGGTATCGATGTCTTTTATTTCAAACGATGGAAGGTACAGTCTACCTTCCTTGAAATTCCATCTGATGCCAAGCACCTTTATTTGTGTGGAAGTTCCGACGCTTGCGTTTTCCTCTTCCTTCATTATAGTTCGTTGTAATCGAGGCTCGGTCGTATTAAACTTTCTCAGAGTCATTGACGCCTCTTGAAAAGTCTCTTTTGACTCCCGGTAAAGTTTTTCAGCTTCTTTGAGAGATTAGGCTCCCATTATCACGTCGTCGACGTAGATGTTGCTCCTAAGCTGGTTAATCGTCTCCGGAAACTTATCCTCCAACTTGCTGAGGTGGTGTTGCACTGTTGCTGCAAGCAGGAACGTACTCGGAGCAGTGCCAAACGTTACTCTTGTCATTCTCCAAGTTACAACTTTTGCGTTGCTTTCGCTTGGAATTCTGTCCCACCAAAGAAAGCGCAGTGCGTCTCTGTCTTCGTCATGTATTGAAATCTGTAGGAATGCCTTCTCAATATCAGCTGTCATTGCAATGCGATGGTGTCGGAAGTTCATCAGCATGTGCACAAGATCACAATTAAGATTCGGTCCAGTTTCGAGGTTGTCGTTTAAAGACAACCCTTTTGTGGACGATGAGGACGCATCAAATACTATTCTTATCTTCTTGGTTTGACGATCTTCCCTTATTACTGCTTGATGCGGCATATAGTAGCAGTGTGTCATGAGAGCACTTTGTTCCTCGGCCACTCCTGCCACTCCACTATTCAAATACTCTCGGATGGCACTGTCGTAACGCCGTAGTATGTTTTCGTCTTTCTGTAACCTTCGAGTGAGTTGTTTCAATCTGGTCATTGCTATACTCTTGTTTTCATCAAGTTCCACGTTATTTTTCCATGGAAGTCCTACTGAGTATCGCTTCTCTTCATTCTTCAAGTTCTTGTTGAAGTACTCCATGACTCCCTCTTCTCTTTTTGCGTCTTGCTCGGTGCCTTTTATGCCGATCGTTTCGATATCCGAGAAATGCCTTAGCTTTGTCTCTATGTCGGATTTGTCCACCTCAACGTGAAGTACCATAACGGTCGACCTTTTCATTAATGTTGCAGATAACTTAGCTTTGCCCTGCACTGTCCAACCGAATATAGTCTCTGCTGCTGTCAGCTTCTCTTCTAGTTTTCGGATGCCTCCGGTCATTATTTGCCAATACTGGTCCGATCCAACAAGGATTCCGATTTCCCTGCAGTCTGTGCTTGTACATAAGCCGTCAGCCAGCTTTTATCCATCGTCGTCATACTTCTTTTTCAGGGAGACAGGCAGGAATGGTATTCTTTCTCTTGATATTACATCAACCTCTAGTGCTTCTAATACAACTTCTTCGCCACTGTAAGCAGTTCTAAGTTTAACTTCAACCGAATTCATAATCTTTTCTTCTTGTCCTCCTCCGAAGGAGCCTATCGTCAGCCTTTCTTTTCCTTTGACCGGACAACCAAGTTTCTCCGACAAGCTCTTAAGAATGAATGTTCTTTGGCTTCCGGTGTCTAATAAAACCCGACAATAACATGACTGACTTCTACCTTCTGCTCAAAAATATACTTGACGATATGTTCATATATTGGCAGGTAGACTCTTGCTCTTCTTGATTTTCATTTGCACCTTGTACGGCCGCTGTACATTGCGCCGTAAGTTCTTTTCTCCGACACATAGACGTTGCATGCCATTTTCCGCATATCTTACACCTTATATTTGCCTTGCATATTTTGGCGGTATGGCGAGGCCTCGTGCAACGGAAACATCTATTTGACGCTTTTAGCTTCATTTTCTTCTCTTCATACGGCATAGTTCTCCTACAATCATCAGAATAGTGGGTGTTTGTCTCACAAAATATGCAAAGCTTTGCCGCTGTGCTTTGAAAATTAACCGTTCTTTTCTGCTGCCTACTGTCCGATTTGCTGCCGTAGCTTTCTTTACGTTCGACCAATTCCTCTCTGCACTCTAATTGATCTTCTATATACCTCATCAAACCCCTCAGGGTATCCTCATGATGTTTAGCTGCATTCTGGTCTTGCGTTGAAGATCTAGCGGCCAATTCTCTTTGTTTCAGCTGGAACCCCATTTGCATCTCCACGGGTGAAGATCTTTTCAATACCGGCAGTAGGATTGACGCATAGGCCTCGATTTTCACGCCTAAGGATTCCAGACCACGTGTGTGCACTTGTACTTTGTCTGACAGCCTCCTTAAGCCTTCATGGTCACTGCAGCTTACTACTGTATTCAGATTAGTTAGCTCTTTCATGTGCATTTCTACAAGCGCTTCGTTTTTTCCACATCTCTGCTTGAGAAGATCGATAGCCTTCATGTAGTTGCTGTCTGAATATTGAAATCCGGTTAGTGATGACAAAAGGTACGTGAACTTTTGGTTCTCGTTTAAGTCAGATCTCACGTGAACAGCTGACTCAAACTGATGCCAGAATCTCTGCCACTTCATTTTGTCGCCGTCAAAATTCATTAATTCTACCTTTGGTAGAATTAATGGCTCCCTCGTGGCTTGATCCCTCACTGTCTCGCGCTGTTCTTGTCTGCTAAGGTATGCGTTGATGTTGTGCAGCACGCTAATTATCTTCAGCTCGTAGTCGGTCGTTTTCGAAAACTCTTATTCGGCTGTTTCCGGCGTTACGAACTGTTCCATCTGTTCGTCAACTTTCTTTAAGATGTCTGAGACGCCTTTAATCTGCCTGGCTAGCAGCGATATCTCTGTAGGATCTCGATTTTCCTGTATCTTCTTTTCAGCGTCACCCACTAGGTTCGTTATTTGCGTTCTCGGCGTCTTTCTCTTTTTTGAAATCACTTCTCTGTTCATTTTGGATAATATAGGAATTGGCTGGTCGCTTACAGATTTCAGCGGCGAGTCTTCATCCGTGGCTGTGCCGTCCTCCGTGTCTGTGCCGCTCTCAGCTGTCGATGTCCCGTCTCACTGCCGTCGGTTCGTACTGGCGCCTCCTCTTCGTCCGTCTTCTGTGGCCAGTCGTTAGTCCTGGTATTCCGTGGCCAGTCGGAAGAGGAGCAGCGGCTATCCTGGTCACGGCACCATGTCGCAGAAACGAGACGAGACCACAGACACAACTGCGTTCGATGCGAACGAAGAACCAGATTCTTCTTCTTCTTTATTTTTGTATTAATGCGCGCGCTCTTCCGTGCCCGCTGTCTTCTTTCTTCTCCTTGTCTTCGGCGAGTTTCTACACTGCTATTAACCTTCGTATCAGTTTGCGACGGGTGCCTTCAAAACTGAGCTAGTGTAGTAGTGAGCTTTTAAGTCTAGTGAAACAAGTGGTCTTCATAAACGGGGGGGCATACCTCAGCGTAACAAACTTCGAGAAGTCACGTGCAAACTCTTGCTCATCCGTCTTATAATGCTGTGAACCACAGCACCAGTACCTCAATACATGTGAGTCATTCTGCAGAGACAGTCTTATCCCTTCTCTTGATAAGGCTTCACGATAAATTGGGTGTTACACATTTGGAAGTTTCCACAATGAGCCTACCGGATGGTTTCGCCGTAGGTATGCCAAATGTTTGAGAGTCGGGTATCTTTTATTCAGACAACAAAGCATGTCCAATATCTGACGACCATTTTCTGTGGCAGTACAAGCAAAGTTAAGTGGATGAAGCTTTCGCACGTGTTTGACTACGACCCATAGTCGCTTTGCAGGCGGTTGTGGTTTCTATTCTGCAAGCGTATTGAACATGTGCGTTTTTGTGCGAAAATCCATGACTGCTGATACTGTGTAATAGTGCTTTGAAAAGTAGGTTATGTATAGCTCTTAGAGAAATATACCACAGACCTTGAAGTACTTATGAATTCAGCACTGAAAAAGAAGCACCTGGAACTATCGGTCAGCTCTTCTGCACGTCACATCACTTCATTTGCTAATATAACGTGGATATGCCAGCGGTTCACCTCCACTTTCTACACAATTGCACCATAGAGCAATGCTTATTTTTTTAAAGCACTGGAATGTTCTGTACTGCGAGGTAAAGTACGAAGGAGCTTTATTAAAGCCGTTAATTTTACGTTTAAAAAAATATAAAAAGCGTGGCCAAGCAGAAAATGCGCATGCACAGTACACGCGTAAATAGAACAACCAATTTCCTGATGTTTGATGCACGCATTGTCGGTAAAGGCTCCAGTATGGTGTTCTAGATTGTGGTAGTGCGTCGTCTGGCGCCGAAAGCGTGGCAATTTTTGTGATGACGGCCTGCAATGCAAGAAGAAACGGTAGTATTGCCCCCATCTCTGGCTGTAGCACGAAGTAATTTACGGTAAGCGGACGTACAAAGCCTTTGAGATCCGTAGTTGAAGTTGCCGCGCTAGTCTTGCGTTTGTATGAGTGAGGGGGGAACTCTTCGATTGCGGCCGTCTGTTTCTCACAGCGCGTTAGCGAACTTTGCGTGTGCGTGGCAGAGTCTGTGTTTGCGGAAGCTTGCTGCATAGTACCTTTTGGAGACCGACTGGAATTGCTGGCTTATTTATTTCGCATTAATCGAACAGCCCGAATATATCCCTGATCATTGATTTGTGGATTCCTTCACTTAGCGCCGCTTTCAAGAGTAAATGTCTAAAGAAATGAAGCATTATTCCTGATTGAGCATTATATTCTTTCTACCAAAAACCGTGCCACCACTCTCCAGGTTGACGCAGCTGAATAGTGGTCGTGATACTCACATGGTGCTCTCGGACCTCCCTGCGTATTTCGTTGCATAATGTCAAGTTAATGTGACATCTAGGCAGGCGTGCATATACATAGAATTAACAGCCAAGTCCGTTGTTGCGCCTACTGTAATAGAAACACTAAGCATGCAGACACTCCTGGAAAAGTGTTCTGCGATAGGAAGTGCGCCAGCTTTGATGACGCAGAAGAAGCCTTATTCATAGCAACAATGGATCCTAACGTTCATCTTAAGGATTTTTCGCAAGACACGGGAACATGAAAAAGCAACACCGGGACGAGCGCAAAGCGTAGATTTGCATTTAAATGTGTGGAATTGTTTGTCTTGCGTAGAATTACAGTTTTAATGGTGTTGTGTGACTGTATCACTTAGATACTGCAGAAAGTACAGCACTGAAGAATTAAATTTCGTGCGCCGGGCAAACGATTTAGTAATCGTGGCGCCCTCCTGGGGACGTCCTCGCACGAGTCACCGCCGTTCTCCCGCTGTTTTGCTCCGAAAAGCACAGGCTGCGCCATTTTACCATACCATCGCTCCACCATCGCGAGCGGTGTTTTAGTTCTCGATCGTCAACGCCATTGTATCAGCAATAGTATGCATTCGAAACACCGGCCATATACGGAATTCCATTTCTCGAATGAGTCAAGCTTTTCTGGGCTTTCCACCGGCAGCTTTGCTTTTGAGCAGATGGTCTTGCTAAAGACTGCTAGGTCACCGGCTTACAGGTGGCTATCGCAATGGGAGACTCACTAGCGCTGGTTGTACCATTCGTACACAACTTTTCTGCCCATGGTTGTATACAGAAAGCAAAATGCAGAGCACCGATGTCTTCGCGTGTTTTGGTTCGCCGAATACAATTCGCCGCGCTACTACACGCTCATGCCCGCTTAAATGCATCTACATATTTCTATACATGTGTCTGTGCCATAGGATGAAATCATTTGTAAGAGAAAGCTGCTGACTACTGACAACAAAAAGCGGTGCAGAAGACAGAAAAACCTGTTCGTGAATAAAACTGCTATGTAATCGTTCAACAATACAACAACGTCACAGGTGCGTCTTACGTTTTGCGCCAGACGTGTCGATGGAGCATACAAGTTCCGGGTGACGACGTTTATAACGCCTGCATGTGGGTTTGTGGCTCCGGCAAGAAAAGGTTGTCGTTAGCAAGCGCCACTCTGCTTGTAACGCTCACTGACGCATGCGCATTTCGCTCTAGAATGAAAGGAAAAGGAAATTGCGCCACACTGCGCGGGCAGCACCCAAAGAAGCTACCTCTTGACTTGTTATCGCGAATTAGGCGCTACTACACGTTTGTGGCGGGTGATTTCGTAAATTATGTTCATGGAGCTCTAACAGCGAACCGAACTAATTGATAAGTCAATGATGCACCAGAAAGAAGAACCGACACGCAATCATGTGAGCATGCATTAATGTCGAAATATATGATCGTATTTATGTCCGAAAATACGTTTATTTGCATGACAAAGTTAACGCATTCAAAATGAAAAGTAATCAGTAGTTTGAATTTTCTTCCGTTTCGTCTGTTGCGACTCCATGAGCATCGTTGTAGCTTGCACAAGAGCTCCAACGCAGGGTCCGGATTCTCATCTGCTGAGAAATTCTGCTGTTTTGTTGTTTCGCATCTATAGTCAATTTGCTTTGCTTTGGTCTTGCAACATATTGTGATTCCCTCTGGGCCGACTTCTGTGGGGAGTGATGAAAACCAGGGGCTCCCAGTTCGAGTTCACCGTTGGTAATACCGACGCGATTGACTTATCGGGAGTTTTCCCCCATAGAAATACACTGGGTTATGCCGGGACCTGGGCGCCAGTTCGATTTAACCACGTTCCAAATAACTAGCTTTTATTATATAAAGGCACAGTTTCGCCACAAGGCGAAGCAATGAATGCGATAGCAACAAATTGGAATGTGAAGCGATCAATGGCAAGCAGGTGGAAACGTATAGCGTGCTTCTCACGCACACATGACGCACGAAATAAAACACGCGCAGGACGACAGATGACTAACAACGTTCACACGACACTTAACGCGCTGCTCAAAAAAAAAAAAAAAAAAAACGACGCACAAAATGAATTCACAGGTACAGGCGAGCGCGAACTAACAAGTGTCACAGTTGTTATTTCGCTGTGTTTGAAAAGCGTGTTCTTTTCGCAAACGGGGGCACTACCGCGAGCGAAGTGACCTTCATGCGCTCGGTAACTACGACGCCAGCGTTCCGGCGAAAGGCGAATTCTCCCCCCACCGTGAGATAAGCGCGCGCGCGAACGGGCGTCTACCCCCCACAGGCCAAAGGGCGCAAGCGGATGGGCGCGGGCGTCGCGACGAGTGGAGCCCCTGGGGCGCCGTGCTATGGCCTCGCCGAGCGCATCGTTTGCGCCATCTCGGTGGTAATGCTGAAAACACGCTGAAAACTCGCCGTATATAAATAGCTCGCCGTTTGAACGTTGAAGGACGTGCGCTTTCGTGGATCAGCGGTTAGCGCCGCCCGCTGCAGAGCGAGAGGCCCCTGGTTCGATGCCGCGCGTCGGAAACATTTTTTGAATTATTTTGAATTGAGGGTTTTATAAATATATAGATACATATACATATACGGGACATGACGGTGACAGCGACGGCGAAAAACAGCCGAGACTGGTCATATAATTGCTTTTAATCGATATAATAAATTTATATCTGTAATTATCTGTAGCTAGTCACCGGAAGGGAGATCATATAATTCCAAAGTAGGGCAACGTTCTTGAAAGTTCCCGCTATCCACTAAAACGAAAGGCCTGTGAGAAGTTTGGTTACACGGAATCACTTCAAAGGCACATTCTTTTCCGTGGGTCAGTGATGGCTCCCAGTGGTTGTGTCACGCGACTTGGACATGCACAGCCTTTTTTGTGTGCCAACATTGTTAACGTCTGAGCTTTTGTCGTGTTCCGCAATATTGTGCGAGAGCAACATGATAGTGCCGCAACATCGTTGGAATGGTCAGATATATGATTAGTCTATAAAACCAGATGTAGGGCAAACTATATTCACTTGACCAAATATCTGCCTTGAACAAACACCTGTACGAATTCCGTGCCGGATGATGTCCCCTTACTTCATACCATATGTATTCAATGAGTGACCTTCGAGAAGCTTATTCGCGCCGTCATTACCAAATTGCAACAAACCTCAAAAATAGATCGAAAGTTCTTCGTCCGCCTCCTTCCAGTCCTACAATCGCCCCATTCAACCTGTACATCTTTAGCAAGACATACACAATAATAACGTAAAAATACAACACAGCATCGTGCAAATCGTGCATAAAATATACTGTTGAAACATGAAAGGAGAAGCCCTGAAAGATAAGTTTTATAGATTATATTGAAGAGTCACACGATGCTAGGAAAAAAGAGAAATGAAGCGATGAGCAGGAAAGCTATGTTTATACTGCACAAATCCGCAGAGGCGTCCGAAAGTTGACACAGTGGGGGAGGTCTGAGAACAACGACCGCCGACACCTTCAGAATTTGAAAGGCAGATTTTAAGGCGAAAGCCTTTAATGTCTCATGCTCACGTCCGTCCGGTGTCCGTCCGTCCGTCCACACCCCCCACTGCGCATGCGCCAATTCATTAAAAAATTAAAAATAAAAAACCTCCTCTCCACCTCTCTCTCCTCTAGGCATCCTCCCCGCGGAGGCCACACCCTCACTGCGCATGCGTGTCCGCTCCCTCTCTCCCCTCCTACGCTCCCCCCTTTCTCTCCCCCCCTACGATCCCCCCTCTCTCCTCTAGGCATCCCTTCCCGCGGCGTCCACACCCCCACTGCGCATGCGCGTCTTACCCTCTCCTACGCTCCCCCCATCTCTCACCTCGCGACGCCGACGCAGGCGGCGTCTGCTAGCGAGTTTCTTGGTTGAAAAAACCGACTGCTCGCGCTGCACAACCGTTCGCTGGCCACCCCGTATATGTGGCAATGGATCCTGATCTGCAAGGCGGTGCCGGTGGGAGATTTCTCCTGTGCGTTGTCAAACGATAAAAAATTCGCAGCGTGCGCGTTAACTAAAATCGGACTGCGGGTCTCTGTGTCCAGTCCGAGTCTTCTGTCTCTCATTGCCCATTAGCAGCGGTTGGGATGTTCCAGTAGGAAACACTGGTCCATCACTGCGTGCATTGCGGCCCCCCAGGTTTCTCTCTTGTGCAACGCTGCGATGAGCGCCAGCGTCAACGCCGCCGCCAGTGTAAGCGTTAACGCCCGCTGCTTCGCATCTACACATGGTTTCCTTTAGCGGGAGATGGTGTAATCTTTAAGGCGAAAGCCTTTAATGTCTCATGCTCATGTCCGTCCGGTGTCCGTCCGACCTCCGTCCGGCGTCCGTCCGTCCGTCCATCCGTCCATGTCCGTCCGTCCGGCCATCCGAGCTCTGGCACGGAGCAAGGTGGCCGCCGGGATGCGCAGACGGACGCCGGTCGCGTCGGACTCTATAGCGCTCGCGCTTTGCTTGCGTAGCGTCGCTGTGCCCAGAGTTTGGAATCATTCTGACCGACGCCGTCTCAATGGACCCAGGCGTTCACGGAATACAGTTTCCAATTTACAAAGGGTCCGTCAATTTAAGAATTGGAACGCGGATGGCGTTTGCACGATGCGCAAAGCGCGAGAAAATACTAACGCATGCGAACGGAGGAAGATAAGTCTCGCGTCTCGCTGCGATTCGCGGTAAAAAAAATTAAAGAAGAAAACACGCACCCATTCGGTTTGTGTCTTATCCCACTGAGAGTGTAAAAGAAAAAAAGACATGGCATAATCAGTGGAATGGCTACACGCTTTCGCCGAACACACTTTGGAATGTACAAAGTGTCCTTCAATTTTTTGTGCACCCCTGTGGCTCGCGGAAGCAGTTCTTGAAACTATAGCATGTCAGGAAATCGCGTGCAACAGAGCATGACATGCTTACAGCTGGAATATCTTGATAATATGGCCTTTTTTTTAAAAATCATATGATGAAATGAACTGTAAACTATGAAACAATAAATAATTTAACTTCATTTTCAGTTATTGATACCCTCAAAGACAAAGGCATTTCAGAGGAGAGTGAGTAAAAAAATACATATATAAGGAAACAACAAACCCAGAAAAAAAAATAAATAGGTCAAGTTCTTCGGCCCTATGGACTGTATAAATCAGCACCGGTGTCATATATCGACATAGTGCCATAAGAAATATTTTTCTTCCTTTCGACTGTTTGGACGTATTTCGAAAAGTACACGTAGTGTACGGAGTTCGTCATAATTTTTATCTAGGTAAGCGTATTTACAACAGAGGTAATAAATTTGGCTTTTTTCCTCTATTTTTCCGGTCGGGACATGGTGGGCCTGTGCTTAAAGAGGTGGCGCCATAACATTTCGAGGCTATAACAAGTGTCACGGATCTCCGAACAACCGTAGGCCAGAAGGAACGGACGAGGCGAGAGCTTTATACACACAGGTTTTAATTACACACTAATAGAAAACACTCATTATCCCTAGAACAGCTACACAGGAAAAAGGAACACACGAAAAAAAAATACTTCCCCATCTCCCGCTAAAGGGAACCATGTGTGGATGCGAAGCAGCGGGGAGATGCTCTCGTTTCGCGGCAGCGGCCCGGGCACTCATCGCGGCGCTGCACAGGAGAGAGAATGAGGCGCGCTCAGTCATTTTTATACCGCGGTGCCCCCCAGCGGAGTATGCAGCTGTCGCACGCCGCTCCGTAGAGGATTCCTAGAGGAGAGAACGGGGCGAACCGTAGGAGACGAGAGAGAGAGGGGACGCGTATGCGCTCTGGGATGCAGGAGCAGCTCCGTAGAGTAGAGGATTCCTAGAGTAGAGAAAGGGGGGTGAGCGTAGGAGAGAGCGGAAGAGGACGCGCATGCGCTGTGGGGATGTCGGACGCGGGCGCCGCTCCGTAGAGTAGAGGATTCCTACAGCAGAGGAAGGGGGGGGAGCGTAGGAGAGACGGGGAGAGGACGCGCATGCGCTGTGGGACGCGGGCGCCGCTCCGTAGATAGACGATTCCAAAAGTAGAGAAAGGGGGGTGAGCGTAGGAGAGGAGGGATAGGGGGGAGGGGACGCGCATCCGCTGTCGGGGTGTGGGACGCGGGGGCCGCTCCGTGGAGTACAGGATTCCTAGAGGAGAGAAAGGGGGGCGAGCTTAGAAGAGGGGGGAGGGGACGCAGGACGCGGGCGCCGCTCCGTAGAGTAGAGTATTCCTAGAGGAGAAAGGAGGTGAGCGTAGGAGAGGAGAGATAGAGGGGCAGGAGACAAGCCTTCGCTGTGGGACGCGGGAAGGAGGGACCTTCCCGCGTCCCCCAAACACATGCAAGCAAGATCGAGCAATGGAGTCAACCTGGGCGCACATACCACCTGCCTAGCCAGTGCTAAGCTGTGCTCTCGGCCATGACTCTGGTGACTGTAGTGGTGGTTGACGGCCTTATATTGTACTACAGTGTCCTGGTTCGCATAGTGGGTGCTTCCCTACTTCATGAAAGTGGCCGGACACGGGACGCGGGACAGACGCGGGAGGGACGGATATAGCCCCAGCATAAGATGCTTCGCATCTAAAACAAGCTCTTAACAAAATTATCGTACAAACAAGTAAACGAAAGAGGCAGCTAGAAAGCACGAAGCGTTCGTCGCTTAAATACATCACGCCGTTGTGTTTCGACGCATGATGAGGCGAGGCGTTGCGTGGGGCACTAGCGTTGACGTCGGCGTCAAAGTTGGTGACGCCGTCCATCACTGGTGAGGAACGCGAGCTGGCGTTGTCGGTGACGAACTGGGAGGCTGAGAGTTCGGTGACCTGTGCGTCGCAGGTACTTGAGCTGGCTAGCGTTTCCCTTGAACAGGAACTGGCTCAGACGAGGCCTACGGTGCGGTGCCGTAGGACGGTGCACTCGGGATACAAGCCGATGGCGCTCCCAGGCCGCTGCGCGTTCTCGTGACTGCCATCCGGTTCCTAGGACTTGTATTTGAGAAGCTGGAGTCTACGGTGCGATGCCGTAGAACATGAGAGAGCCGGAGCGCCCGGTACACATGCCGGCGACTTTCGTGCCCAACTCGAAACCGAAAGTTGTCCTCATGAATAAGGCGTTATTAAATTATTTGGAAATAATACGTGAGTCTTCGTGCGTGCATCATGCTTCCTAGAGCTACAAGAAACGGTTGCAGCGAAGAACGCGCAAGCCAGAAATTTGGTGGCACCACAGGCGATACATATCTAGAGCGGCGCACGATTGGGTTTGGTGGTAGAGCATGCTTTGAATTTCAATAGAGAGCTGAATAAATACAAAGTAAAGAGAGAGTTCTCCTCCGTTGTTATTGCGCTCCCTGTTGAAACTGAATTCTTGCTGCAAGTCGCTGTTCTTGCTACAAAATCTGCTGCCAAGCAATCTTAAGCATTGCTATTGTATTTGCATAAACAATATGTACAGTATACCGCTGCCTAATAACCGTTCATCATACCCAGGTATTTCCGGTCACCTTTTACCTCAGTGAGGCACTTTTGTACAAGGAATTACAGTAGATTAAATCATTCTTGTTAGCGTAGCATGCGCCAACAAAACCTCGATATTTTCCACTTAAAACTTGACTTGCTGTAAATTCCATGTTTGCGCCACACCGTCTAGATTATTGGCTCGGGCTCACGTCGGGCCCGATCTGTGGTCGCGCCGGGAAGGTGAAATTTTTCTCGGGTTCGGACCGGGCCCGCATCTCGCTTTTGAGTCACCGGGTCGAATTCGGCCGGGTAAGCTTCAACGCGTGCTTGACTCGGGCCGGGCCCGGGGCGAGAATCATGGCCCGTGCAGTGCTCTAATTCAGAGTCAAGCTTGGAATCTATTGGGCGACGATTTCGCATGAGTTAGCGTCTTGCCTCCGCGTGTGCTAGTGTTGCCTATGGCGTCACCGGCGTTACCCTGGACGGTTGTGGACTGAGAGGAACTTGTGCGTCGCCAGTCTCAGGAAAACCAGGAACTCTGTGGTCGTAGCTTCGCCAGCTGTTCAATACGCAGGGGTAACGTCCTGTGCAGGTCTGTGCAGCCGCTGATCCTGGTGGCGACGCCAGGTGACGGCGCCCCTTGGCGTGGTTGCACGCACTTGGAAAGAGACATGTCCTGTTTGAGAAACAGTAACAGGAGGAGCCCACTTTAGTTTTCCAGAATAATTACGTGCTAACACGCTGTTGCCTATCAAGAAATGACGTTCGCGACACGGACGACTTAGTGCCTGAGTGCACTGCCTGTGGGCTACTCTTTCCCCCACAGAGGTCTTTACGTCATATGTCCGACTGCGTAAGCGTCGTCCCAGGAGCAATGCCGCTGGTGATTCATGAGTCGTCGCACGCGGCGCGTTGCGATACGGCAGGAAAATGTACGCAGCTTTACCTACAGTTTCTCTCCTGTGCCGCCTTTGCAGAGGGCGTTCTTTAAAGTCTGAATTAAACACTCTACCAGCCCATTGGAGCAGGGGTGTTCTGCTATAGAGCTACGCCAGTGTTTGAAACTGCTCCTAAAAAGGGCTATAACAGCTTCGTTTCTGGGAGAAAGCTCCTCAACAATGTTGCGTGTCAGAATCGTAAAATCGTACCAGGCGTCAAAACATGAGTTGCGCACGGTTGTGTAAACCTGACCACACGGCTCAAAGTGTGTCGCTACGCAAGTGAGCGAGGCGCTTGCGCAGCTGCACGCTGCCAACTTGGCAATCTGCAAGAGAAGGAATTATAGCGAAGTAGGCACTAGCATTCTTGCATAGTTATAAACAACCCATTTTACGCGCTCCGCTTCCCTGTAATACCCAGAAATGGCATAATCGCCTCGATTGCGGATGACGCGTTCGCCGCAGTGTGATAGGTGGAGGGGTGGCTCGAGCGTTAATAGCGCCGTAAGTCTAACTACCTCACTTGCGGACGTAATGGTATCTCCACTTTGAATTAGACAAGGAAAGCTCGAGATAAATAGGGCTTAAGGTCACTGTAGCAGGGATGTGTGTGACAGGAACTGCCGCAGGTCCTGTTTTGTGCACCTCTACTATACATGTAACGTAATCACAGACACCCGTACGTAATAAAAAAAAACATCACACCAAATCATCCCACTGGAAACACAAGAAAAGCACAGTTGCACTATTTCTCCGGATTTCAGATAGAGAGTAACTGGGGTAAGGTATTTTGACAACCCCCGCACGCCGCACTTACGTTAATCTAGCAAGCGTACTATACCCGCCAGTACAGTGATTTTATAGAACCATTAAATGCGGTGATTACGCATGCAGAAGTCTGGCATGCCGTCACAACCCTCAGTACTACTCAAAACCCGACATTGACCACGTCAACAACAAACCGTTTACAATTACTGACCTTCTCTCTAAGCATTGAGCGGATATATTAATAACTGTTTCGACACGGACACTCTTCCGCCTTTGTTGAATTATGGAAGAGGCTTTGTGCTAGTTCGAACTTTGCCTTCAAAGTAGCGACTAGCGGATCTTAGCTTTTTAAACGCTAGAGGTGACGATCCATATTGGCAGGCAAACCCAAAAGGGCTATCCAAAGACACTCTTGCGCCAACATGCTACTCCCCGTGCCTCGGAACTGTCCTATATATGCAATGCTTTCGCGCATTCATAAATCTCTTACTTTCACAAATTATTGGTTTAAAAGCTCCCTTTGAGCACAACACAAAGCACTTAATTTTATGTGTGAAATCATAACTTCTAATCACAATAAGGATCTCAGTCGATCACCGGCCTGGATATACTTAAAGAATGCAATAGCGTCGTCCCCTCAGTTCTGTGTGCTGGCCTCGACCACACTTGTTGCGGTCTGAATATGTGTACTTGGAATGGCTGCTTCCTGACAGACTGCGGCGCACGGTGAACTGTTAGAACAGAAGAATAGTCAAGTTACTCACTCGGCAGCATCGGCACGCCTCAGAGGTAGGTGGTATCACCCATCGTTTTTAACCGGGCTACGCCACCTTAACCACGCACTCTTCCACATGTCCCTATCGAAAAAACAGCATTTCCAGGGGCTCCAAGTGCATTTCAGCGCGCTGGGTGACACTGGAAACGCTGTACAGTGTGTGCCAGTGTACTGCAGCACGCTGGGAGCCACTGGGACACACTGTGCAGCGTGGCCCAGTGTCTTACACCGCGCTGGGAGGCACTGGTAGCGCTGTGCAGTGTCTGTCCGCACACTGGGAACACTGGCGGCACATTGGAAGAAACTATACTCTGTTTCACCACTACTGTTCAGCACTGCCAAAGCTACGGGGTGTAAACAAGCCACACGCTTGCGCAGGAAAACATAGATCCAGATATAATTGCCTTGCAGTTGGCAAGGTTGAGACATTTGCCCTTCTTTAGCATCTGCTTCTGCACATCAATAATGAATTTGTTTATTCTTCATCGCATTTACGTCGTATTTCTTTAATTGTTGTATCAGTAACCGTCGGTAACTGTGCTTAAAAATCAACATGGCAGCGCCCATGCAGACGCGACCACCCGCTTCGATCTGAACTTGCCCTTGACGGTCGTTCAAAAAACTCACAGCAACAAATGAATGGTGTAATGAGCTATCGCTTTGCGCCATCTCACGATCAGGACAAAGCATCAGGTACGCTCTGTTGTTATTGGCAAGATAAGCTATTGCTTTAACCACGCCTGCTAAGCCTAACGCGCCGAGAATTTGATCACGGTTCATGGAAATTGCGCAATGTAGTCACGAATACATTGCTGCCGAAGCTCTAAGACATAAATCTAAAGCAAAGACAAGCGTCTGTTTGGAACTTACGGGCCACAGAGCGCACGACGACGACGTGATAAACTCGAGGCGGAGAGCAGCAGCCTCGATGCGTGCAGCCATGTTCTATTTTTTTCGGTGCTGCCGTGGCTGCCGTCTGCTCGCTGAACGTTTGCGCGCAGACGGCAGGGGGGATGCTAGCAGACGACGCGGCGCGGATGAATACATGTGCAGGGGCTAATCTCCCTTCCTATTGACTAACGGGCCCTGTAGCCTCCACAGTGCTGAAGGGAACTTCTGAAACAGAGTACAGGCGCGTTCGGTGGACTTTCAATAAGACTTCATATAGCATCTCGAGATGTCGAGCGTAAAATTTACTGATATTTTAAAAATGTTAGTCTATTCAGTGGGCTACACATATATAGCTTTATTTTCATTCAGGCGACGGATGTGCGTGTACGTTAAAGCAATCATCTGTCGAGCGCGCGCGCGTGTGCTTTCCCTGAAGTGTGATCGAGTGTCGTCACCGTAGTTTATAAACCGCATCGAAAGAACTGATCATTCGCAACAGAGTATGACAGTAGTATTAGTCTGATAATCGAAATCAACCCACTCTAGCAGTCAGTCGTTCCGGCTCGTACCGCAGGAAGCGGCACGTCACCGGCAGCAGTTAGCCGCCTCAACGCCCAATCTCGGCGTTTTTAGTTTCTGATTTGTGTAGTCGAAGGTGCAAATATGACCTCGCTTGGGTCAGTTATGAACGAATCTACATTTTAATGGTCACAGGACTCTTCGTAACTGAATATCCACGATCTTCACAGCGACCATGTCTCACGAAGTACGGCTCTAAGCCTAATGGTCGTTTCGGCTTGAGTGAACTACTGAGGCTGTAGTACGCGGAACTTAAACAAGGAGGACAGAAAATATTCCCAAACGGATCATGATAACTACAGTGTTCAGTGAGCAGTTCAGATGCACGATGTTTTTTAGATAGGTATGACTAACCGCTTAGCGAGACAGTGCGATTGACGCTACGCATCTGCGACTACTCTAATAAGTTTTGCGGCAAAACGTGCCAGATAGACGTTCTGATCCAATTCAGCTCATTACAAACAAACTAACAATCTCCTGTTAGATTGGCAGGCGCACGAAAGGTACTAAAATGTACGTTTCTCAACGAAGAAAAAAAAATGGGTTCGCAGAATTATAACATGAAGAAAAAATACTGAAAACCCTCGTCTTTCAAGTGTCACGTAACGAATAGCGTGCCAGTCTCAGGATGTGTTGTGCGTCGAGGTGGTGGGTTCGACTCCCACGCGCTCGGTTTTTTTTGTCGCAGAGCTCGTGTTTCCGCAATAATTACGATGTGGGCATGACCAAAGTTTTTTAAAACAAATGAAAAGCCCGATTTGGGCCCACAACGGGTGTGCCAGTGTGCAGCACGCCAGCGTCCAGCGTGCCTCGTGCAGCGTGCCAGCGTCCATGTATCCAGCGGCACACTGGGCCAATAATCTGGTATGGCGCTGGGACAGTGCCACTGGGTTTCGCAATAGAGGTCCGCAACTTATTTTCCACCTATGGGGATGGAGGCTAGGCAAAGGAGGCTCATGTGAACAAATCCAAGACACTCTACAAGCAGGTATAGGGAACCAAATCTCAAGTTTGCGGAGCGACGACAGCGCCGCTGTGCGGCTCTGGAGAGAAGCTCTGGTGAAACTGGGAATAAGCGCGGCGGCGGGCGCGCCTGTTCCACCGACAGCCGACAGCGGCGGCACGCGTGCGCGCGCGTTCTTCGGTCGGTGCGGGGAGCTTAGACGTTGCGCCGTGAGCTTGGCACGCTGAACCGAAAGGCTTGCTTTGCGAAGCTGCATTTCCGCGATGGTAGAAGCGACCCCACGAAAGCGGAATCGAGGTCCGAATACTGTGTGCCACAGCAGTGCAGACAGTACCGGCACGCGATCCGCCTGTAAAACTGTATCAGTTCCCGGACAAGTCGTACAAGAGAGAAAGTACACAAGCGTGGATCACCGTAGTTAGAGGAATGTAGACCCTGCGCCGTGCTCCCTATTGGGCTGCAGAAATTAGGCGTCTCTTTCTTCTTCTAACCACCAACACACAAGTTCTAGCTCTGTCTCGCCTTCCGTTTTCGCTTACTCAATTCTTCGCTTGAAATCGTTTGTTTCGACTACCTGAATCAGTATGTAACGCGGCACGTGCATGCAACGACTGCAGTAATGATTGCTCGTCGTCTTGCATTTTTACATTCAATTACGGTTGTATGTTGAAGCAACCTTATGTTTTGATTCCTTGTGTTTGTGAGACCTATCTGTCGTTGTTGGATGTTCACACTCACATACTTCATACCGCGGTTAGCGCTGCCGTGTTGGTTGAGTTCAGTTGAACTCCGCACAAGGCTGCATCATCGCGCCGGAACGAACGCCTGTGCATTTTCAGCTAACTTGACATCGTTTTGCTTGTTTGTTCTGTTTTTGTCGCTTTTTTAGGGTGGTATATATTTAAGCAGCTGAATCTAACTGGCACTTAATTCAGGAATTGTTATTGCCATCTTCGGAGGTTGTGCGGTTTTCTTTCACGCACACCGCGCACTCGTACATTGCTTCGAGTGTGCGTTTACGGGTGCGCTTTGCGCGAGCTCGTCACCCGATACCACATCGCGCCTGAAATTCGACACCTCTCACGCTGAGCCGCGTTCGCGCAGCAAGTCTTATACACCTGTAAAGTCGATATTATCATAAAAGGGAGTGCAAGCACGAAGCGAGAAGCGAAAAAAAAGGACAGACAGACGAGGCGAGCAGTTCTTCTTGCTTCGCAGCAGTTAAAGCTAAGCTAAGCTAGCTACCTCGTGGCTAAGTCAGCGGGTGATGCTCCAGCGGTACGGAGGGCATGACTCGAACCTTCTATGGCTTTTTAGTGCCACGGCCGTGTAGTCTTTGCTTCTCTATCTTTTTTTCTTTTTTTGCACGCCGCGAAAGTTCGTTCACTACAGTACGCGTTTGCCACTGCCAGCGTGCCCATCTAAACAACAATCACATGTTTTTCATAGTCGACAACGTGGAACATCGATAACCGTGACTAACGAACTTCTCTCCTTTGATTACGTTCGCTTTTCGAAGTGACTGTCCAGCGGGGAGATCCTTTTCAAGCGGTACACAGCGAAGCGCTGCCCGAGAGGTCTGCACGCGCACGGCAGCGAGCGGCAGCGCGGCGGAGAGAAGGGAAAAAGCGCGGCGCTTACCCCCCAGTTTCTACCTTTTTGCGAGGCGCAGCAAGCGCAGCGCGAAAGCGCTGCACGTGCACGGAAGCGAGCGGAAGCGTGGAGAGAAGAGAAAACGCGCAACGTATATTCCCAGTTTCTATTTTTCCGCCAGAGATGGCGCTGCCTGTCAAGAGTCGCAGCGCCACTGAGCGATGCTTTGGGAGCCTATAAGCATAACTGCAGCACATACGTCTCGGAAGATTCTGTTTTATGCCCAGGAAACCAGAATTACTGCTCCTCAGAGCTCAGCGTCGAAAGAACTACGTTTAAATGATTGACGTTCACTTTAATATTGACCAGATTCCTTGAGTCTCATGCGTTCGTCTGCTACGTCTCTTTCTAAAAAAACAACCGACCTAATGTGCACCCACTTGGCACTTAACGCGCTACTATTGTATAGTTCTCGAGCCCTCCACCACGCTGTCTGCTATAATCATATGGTGGGTTTCGGACGTGGAGCCCCAACCATTATGATTGCTACGGTAAACTTACTAACAATGATTGGAAGATTCTTGGGTGAAAACAGAGATCTGTGTAGGTAGGAGGCACGTCGTCACGTAGAAGCTTTTGTAATCAGTAAAATCACATACATCTTCCCTTACCTTACGTTAAACCCGCAGACGAGTAATTCATCGTCTTTTTTTCTTCTAGTTTAAAATGCGTCCAAGGAATTGCATGCAACGCCACCAACGCAAGGCTCCAACAAACAGGAACCATAAATACCTTATAAAATATCATGAATGAACGCCATTTAACAGCTCATTGCGCTAGGCTTTGGACCGCCGGCGCAGGCCACCACATTTTTTCCACCCCTACGGATTCACTTCACCTATATTACGAATGCTGAGTATAACAATCCCTATCACATACACAACGAATTACACATAACTTCCATTCCTGAACACATGCACCCCACATATACAACTGAACGCTGATTCAAAAGAGCAAAGTCCCTTCAGAAACATGACATGAGGCCAATGACGTGCTCTTTCTCGAATATCTAAAGACACACCATTTAGAGATTCGATTCCAACTGCGAGGTTGTCGGAACGGCATCTATCACTGTAACTTTTCCGGAGACGGCTGCGATGATGGCCGTGATCGCATTAGAACTATCCATCCCAGGTGTCACAATCATTGTTTGTGACTCAGAAAACCTCATACACAGCTTCAGTGCAGGTCACATCTCACAAATTGTCCTTTTAACTACTGAACAAATTGTCCTTTTAACTACTGGGTGGCAATGGGGCATTTCGTGATTTTGTGTGAGAACAGGGCTGAGCAAAGGTACTTTGAAATTGTGTCGCGATACCAGAGTTACCGTTGGGTAGACTTGAAAAGGAGCCAGAAATCAAGCTAAAAGTAGCCAAAGTAGCCATGCCATTTAACTTTATCGCAAAATTTGTAGCCAAATAGAAGTAAACCAGTAATATGACTAGAATTTTTGTAAAATAAATTTGAGTCTGCAGAAACAGAAATAGGACCACATTTCTTTCCCTCTAGCTCTTCAAGCCACATGTGAGCTGCAAAAAATGATTTTTTTATTATTTTTTATTTATTTACTTATTTATTTATTTGCCGCAAGGCAAAGAACATTAATGAAGAGAGTGGAAAAAGCAGAAAGAAAAAAAAAGCAATAGATTATAATGAGTAAAAAAAAGAACAATGAATAGACTTCCAACAGACTAGTAAGCTTCGGGTTTTACAAAATATAATTATCTGAAAGCCATAATCAAAGGGATGGATATATAGTGCGGCGATAAAATAAGTGGGTCGTGGAACACGCTTCTCTGCTACATTCTATGAAGTAAGCTCAAGCGGCAAAAATTTCGATGCGCAGCTAGAGAGGGAGCAGGAAGGCTGGATTTCGCGGCTCTTATGTTAGCATGCGGTTGTAGTCACAAAGAATTTTACATTCTTCCTTTCAATATTAGATTATATGTACGAGCATATAAATAATCATAACAAGTGACGAGTTATGTAATGCAACGCTGTTCAACAATATTAGTCTTTCGGGAGACGAATAACCTTGCATTTTCTGACATTTATTTCCATAAATCATATTTTTTCATCCGGTGGCGCAGCCACTATATCGTATTAGTAAGTATAAGTTCCGTGCATCTGCATATATTTATGCAGGAAGGAGTTCTTCCCAGAGACAAAGTAATTTTCGAGCATGCATTCCCGCCAATAAGCCGGTGGGAACGTTAAACGTTGAAGCAGTTTTTCCTTGAAGCCGCCGGCCGAAATTCATTACTAGATTTACCATAACAGACCAGATTCATTTTCGTGCTAATATTTGTTTTGCGTGGGGGTGCTTTGATGACATTAGCGTGTTGCTGGGGCCATTACATGCGCGCGCATTAGATTACGTGGCAGAAAAGGTTGAAAACAGGGGATGAACTTTAGGCTTTCTTCTTTTACCTGCAAATATCATGAAAGCTGGCTACTAAATGCGCCTAAGCAGAAGTTCAATGTAGCCAAAAAGTAGCAATGGCGCCAACCTCAAATTTTCGTAGCCAGACGGGGTCCAAAAGTAGCCCATTTGGCGCAAAGTAGCCACCAACGGCAACCCTGCGCGATACGATACAAAATACTAGGGCAAGAAGTATTTGGGATACAGAGACAAGATACTTCCTGAAATATTGTATCCTATACTATACTTCCCTATTGTATCTTGAGATATTTCGACACATTAACAAATTTGATAATATAGATCCCTGTAATGATGCCGCAAAGGCATGTATACAAAGGTGTTCACTTAAAAATTGCTAAACTTTCTTTAATATTAACGATAAAAATACACCCTAACAAGAGCCACGTGACGGCAAACCATGTCGTTCTTTTTATTCAGTTAACCACTTCTTTGCGAATGTGTGGTTCCAGTGACGTGAAGCAACCTATATAGACATGATACAGGCGGCACCCCTAACAGCTGTGACAACAGAGGATGATCTATCGTCAACTTACATGCTAAGGTGAGACAACAGAATACTCAGTACCTAAGGGAAATAGCATAAAACTGCTCGTGGTGACGCGAATGTGGAAAACGGAGTACTTGGTATTATGTTCCTCAAATCCCCCTGCTAACATCTTCAAGTTTTTTTTTCTCACACGTTCCAATGTTATGATGTTCTGAATTTTGCAATTTTCCTAATTCGTAAGCAGAATTGTTGGTACTCTATACGCTAGGCCTGCTGAAATTATTTTACCACTGTTTTAAAAATTGCCTTGACATAGCACTAAATGCATTTTGCAGCAGATTACAAAAGACATATTACAATAAAGAGCCGGGCTAACGCTATGCAAATGACCAAGCAATGTATGGGGCACAAACAGACCCCAACAATGAAATCACTTGTGCTAACAAGCAAACTAGCATTAAAAGAACTTCATGAATAATTTAGGTGGACATAAGAAAGATGCAGTATCTCTAAACATTTTATGTAACGTAGATGCTTGTTTTATTGTATCTAGCATCGGCACCGGTGTGCGCCGGTTGTTAGAATCTCACATGCATATAAATCAACCTCGTCATACGTAAATCAAGCTTTTATCCACGAGATCTTTCAAATCGCAAATCGCGGAAGCCGAGAGACGCGAAGCAACCCCATCCTTGATTTCTCAAGACTCCGCAACGAAGGACAACGCAAGACAAACTTCTATAACGAGGGTTTAGTGGCATCAGAATTTGTGCAAAATATGCCGCACGCATTGGAGTACGCAGCACGATACAGTCGATACAAACAAAGGTCTTGATTCCAACACGATGATTAAAAAGACAGAAAACGTCGAGAAAACAAAAGGTAGACAGCACGTAAACGTTCGCCCGCTTGTTTATGTCGAGATGGCTCGAGCGCCATCACGTGACTCTGCTCCGCCTATAGAGATGCGCAGACTTCCTTTTTTAACACGAAAGTGTTTTATGCCGGGGCCCACCAAGACTTCAGTGACGTATTTCTGTCACGGAAATGACGTTGAAAAAATGTACACGATCAGATGTCAAAGAAAAAAAGTTCCGTCAACGGGCATCGAACCTATGACCTCTTGGTCCGCAACAACAGAAGCCGAGCACGCTATCCATTGCGCCACGGCCACAGACTCTGACTGCTTTACTAACGCGCCTTTTATATCTACCACTTTAATGACAGTGTTCCTCTTCAGTGGGGTGGTATCGCCCTCTTGGAGCAGTAAAGTAAAGTAATTCATCACTACTGTGGCTTCCGCGATTAGCAGATGCTAAGCGTTCGTCTCAGTCGGCGTGTTTTCAGTAAAAGTGCAATTTTGTCAACGCCTTAACGCAACGCGAGGTGGCGACCTTAGCCCGAGCGTCGGCTTCGCTCATAGCCCCCCATGCAAACCAACAATGCGACGCGCACCTCCCTCCAATTGCTTTAAAGGGGCCCTCCAACAGTTTTCAAGACCTCATTGTTTCAAATATTTAACTAGCGGGTTGTGTAGACTGAAGGCTGCAGAAATTAGTGCAGCAAAAACGGCAGTAATAGGGGCACGCATTCCGAAGTTATTCAGCCTGGAAAATTCAAAATACAATATAATGGACGCCTGCCCTCAACTCGATTTTTGGCGGGGTAACCTGACCACGTTTCGCTCGCTCTGTGACGTCGGGTGACTCGCCAATGAAATGAAGTGAAAGCTCTTACGTACCGGAAGCTTGCATACCATATTGCCCGTTAATTGCAACGTATTGAGACGTCGTTGCGAAGGTAAAAAATGTGGTGTTTGAAGAGTGAACCGCACGTGCGAAACAAGGCTGCTCGCGAACGCCTCTACAATTTTTTGTAGTTTTAGTGATCTATCTTGTTGCGACGGCGTCTCTGTCAACGCTCTTACATTCAGTTTCTTCAATCAACGGCCCCTGGAGCGTTCCCGGCGCATTTCCTCCAGTACCGTGGCGTTCTGCGCATTCTTTCGCGGCGCTGAGCAATGGTGCGTTGACGGAACCCATCGTGGAGGTCATGGGCCGTGCAACGCCGGTGCGCGTGCAGGGAACCCAACCCCAAATCTAACTTTAAGTTCGCGCAGCACTGTCTGCCATTTCAGTGGAGAGAGGTTGAACTGGAGGGCGCTCGCGCTTGCATGTGTTTCGTGTTTCGCGCGCGGAAAGTGCGTTTCTGCAGGCTTTTATCTCGCGTTTTTAGCCGCGGCAAGAGCGCTCGATTTGCTTTGCAAGTTTCTTTGCGCAGCGGCCCGGCGGGAGCCGTGCTCGAGATCAGCCCCCCCCCCCCCCCCCCCCATCAAAGTTCCGGAGGGGGGGGGCCCTAGGGCCCCCCCCTGGCTACGGGCCTGGCACTACAGATACAAGATACCCAAAGAGTATCTAAAATAGTATCTAAGTACATGTATATTCAATAAGCCTAGCACTGTACGAGAAATAAGCCGAACGCAGGCCACTGACCACTAGGCACCTTTCAGTAAGAAATGTGTTTCTATCTATCTATCTATCTATCTATCTATCTATCTATCTATCTATCTATCTATCTATCTATCTATCTATCTATCTATCTATCTATCTATCTATCTATCTACGTGCCTGTCTGTCGGAGTTGTTCAATCATACCAGTTGCCCGGACACGTGATTGGCCGTGCGGGGTTAGCAGATTGTCGCGCCATTAGGGAGCGGCAATACAAAACACTAAATTGCCAGCCCTGCGTGCACTCTTCGCAGGCTGCTCAACTACGCACGCAGCGCTGGCAATGTCGCCGTAATGGCATTGGCTTGAACGGCGCTGCTGCCAGCTGTTTTCGCTGGGAAGAGGCGTAATCGAGGACGTGTCAAGGCGTCTAGTTTGATTTCGTCGAATGCCGTGTTTGCAATTTCGTGCTACGATGCTTTTAATTGTTTCTCTGCGCCCTAATTCGTTCTGTTACTCCTCGTTTGCTCGTTTCAACATGTGAGCTCGAGGACGGACTACTCGCGGGAAGTTTGAGATGACGAATCTCTCGAAGTGTTTCGCTCTGCGGTTCACGTTGTGTCTCGCAAACACGACGTGAACGATGACCGCACAAACTAGACACTGATATGATGGAGTGCAAAGCAAACATATCAGTACCGATCAGTACTTGCCTAGGAAATGCTCGGCTCACGGTTGTTCATCAAGCGGCAAAAGCAACCTACGCAGCGGCGGCACAAGCACAATGTTAGTGCATTTCTTTGAAGTACCAGAGGCCGCAGGTACGAGTGAAATGGGAGCAGGCACTTCTAGGAAGTGGGGAAGCATTTCGGGGCCGCAGCCTCATCTGCGAAAAACACTTCGCACCCGAGGACATGGTTAAATGCTGGACTTAAATATTCAGGGAAATATTGTGGAGATAAAAAGAGAGCGGTGGGACCTGGGGGGAGCATGTGGTTCCCATACATTTATTTGCATGAGCCAGAATTGCACACTGACTCAAACACCAAAGACACAGCAGAGGATGCTTCCTCACAAGACATTAATGACTATTTCCCAGTTACTGAGCTGCAAGAATGCTTAAGCAATAAGCAGCTCTGTGGTACTCAGAACATTAATGAAAATATATTTGGACTACACATTACTTGTGTGACCAATTCGATCCTCCTCATTGACAAGGCAATTATTGTGGAAAAAGAAGGGCATATCACAATAAATGCAGCCGGAAAGTTAGTGGCGCCAAGGACCTTTCAATGCGCTATGGATGCAAAAGATGCGAACACTCTGGTGGCGCTTGTGGAGCGGTTAGAAAAATTGAAGATCTGTCAAGGATACACAAGCAGCATGGCTAGCAAAGCACAGGTGCACAGTAAGAAATGTGCCATGCTCGCACACAATGCAGTATGCATGATGTGCAGGAGAGAGAGAGACAAGGCTGTGTCAGTGAAATTCAAAATCACCCACAAGACCACGCTGAAGAAAGCAAATGTTGCCCTTGAAAAAAAAAAACGGGCCCGTAGTTATGTAGTAAAAAGAAACATGCAGCACGAGAGGCCCACACTGAAAAGAAAGAACAGACAATTGAAGAAGGAGCTGAATATACAACGTGCGGAGGACCTGCCACATGCCCAACGTGTGGCGTTACGAACAGCAGCACAGTCACTCATAAGACAATCCAACAAAGGGGTGGGCTACAAAAAGGAGTGACTCATGAATTGTGTCCCACTCAGGATTTCAAGTCCAAAAGCCTATCGCTTCATCAACAACATGAAAATGCTTCCCGTCCCATCAATCAACAGGCTGCGTCAAATTTTGAAAGGCGTGCCATGCCAATTTGGATTTAACAAGACAGCTCTGGAGAGCATTGCTAGCCAGATGAAAAACAAAGAAGGGTTCCATGCTGCGGAACATTAATATTGGATGAAATGAAAGTGCGACAAACAGTTGAATTTGATCAGAGCAATTTGAAACTGTTAGGGTTTCTTGACTACGGCAAAAACAGCACTAAAAAAATTAGGCAGATCCCAGGTATCATGGGAATCGATGTTATGCGAAGCATTCGGAGGTAAGGTGACTGGGTTGTAATTTTTTATTGAGCGAAACGTTATGAAATAGCGCTGAAGATATGTGCAAATGTTGCACGCACAGACATGTTGAAGTATCGCATATGTTTCATATAACCAGTTGTTTACACTTGTGTAACGATGCCAACAGAAACATGGGTATTGCCAACACCAGAAGCCGTAAGCTGATATGAAGAGCTTGTGCTTGCAAGGAGGCTAGCCCTGGATAGTGCTACGTAAACCAACTACAGTGGATGGCGCTTAAGTATACAACTGATGTCAACCTGACATGACTCCGTCGTAATAGGAGTACGTATGTAATGTTTATAAAATTAGATAGCCAGCACTGCAACCACAATATACATTTCACCAATATTACGCCTGCATATGGTGTTCTTCCAAAGCAGTTTCAAGACCTGACGTGGCTCTGTGGTTGAATGCTTGATTGCCACGCAGAATGCTTGGGTTCGATTCCTGCCGGGACTCTGATTTGTATTCTTTGTATTCCTCGTGTCAACGCCGCCGATGTCCGTTTTTCCAACGCTGTCGCCTTTAAATTACCAGTGTTAACGGCACCGATGTCAGCTTTTCTTAACGCTCTCGCATTTAAATTACCAATGCCTGTTCTTGCCACTTCTGGGTAAGTATAAAATGTCACGTTTCTGGGCAAGTATAAAATGTCAAAGGCCAGTGGCACATGCCCGCATTCCGCGGCCCGTGGTATACGGGTATGAGCTACACGTGTCTGGAGAAATGAGTTTGATGACGTACGCGACGGGATTTTCACGTTATTCATGTCATGACCAGCCAGACATATTGGTCAATACCTCTTACCCTCCCATACAAATTTTGGTCAACCCCAAGTTAAGGAGGCCATCACGAGAGCACCCAGACATAGGCGGCAAGATAGATAGATAGATAGATAGATAGATACGTGGAAACGCAAAAGTGCTTACAGTGCGCAAAGAAATGCTTCGCATTCAAAAGACCTTGCAGACCATGCCCTTGTGTTTATGTACGTGCCTTTCTTCAGTAACTGGGTACAGCCAATCGCCAGCAAAGGAGCTGCTCCAGATGTGCTTGCCAGGCTTGTGCTCAAGGCTGTTCTTGAACTTTTCAAGCAAAATGCAGTGGTCATAGAAGTTGTCAGTGATGGTGCCAGGAGCAACAAGGCCATGTGGGCGCAGTTCAGTATATCTGGAAGACGGAAGGCTGCAGTGTACAACGTGAAACATCCCTGCCTTACTGGGAAGCATATCCACTTCTTGTGTGATGCACCACACATGATAAAGTGCATACGCAACCATCTGCACAAGCACAATGTCGCACAGGTAAGCTCTAAAGAGGAAGAATTTAGACATACCCTGCAATTCATTTGCCTGTGTTTGTCTAGGCTGGAAACTGCGAAGTTGCCTACGATCACTACCGCTTGCTCTTCAAGGCCGAGGAGAACCAGCAGCTTCGTATTGTGCCAAAGCTGACGCAAGCACACATCGAACCAGACTGCTTTCGCAAGATGAATATACGCCTTGCTGCACAGGTGAGAAGGCCCAATTGAAATTACACAAGCAAGCAATGATATCAACAACAATATGTCTAGTATTAGTTAACATTTTTATTTTTGGGTATGTTGTCGTGTCGAAACCATAATATGATTATAGGCACGCACAGTGTAATAGTGCTAACTTGTCTTACCGCTGTACCCTTATTTGCAGCTTCTCAGCCATGGAACAGCCATAGGGTTGGAATTTTACAGGAACCAGGGCTCCCAGGACTAGAAAACAGCGAAGGCACCACAGTTTTCACTAAGAAGTTGAACGACTTGTTTGACGTTCTCAATGCAAAAGCTGCCAAGAGAAGGAAATAGGTCTGCGTCATCAAAACAAAAGGTGAAATATGCGTGATGTCTGTGCACAGAATGTGTGGCCACCTGATAAGACAATGCACCAGTGTTTTTTAACATGACACCATACCTTGTGAAAAATGGCAATATTGGGTTTTTACCAAGTCAGATATGCAATAAATACAAGAACATCTAAAAGAAGAAATAATGGTTCATACTTGTTTCTTTGAAAGCACAAAGCATAAAATCATAAGCACTTCCAACCTCCTTGAAACCAGATCTTATGTAAAAGTTTATGAAACATTTAGTGGATTTCCATTGTTATCTAAATATTAAATTTAAACATAAAATAAGCAGTTCAATGTACCTAGAGAGTGCTGTCATTTTTCACAAACATATGCTCTATATTGAATGCATGCATTTTAGAAAAAATTCTGATTACTCCGACGTTGTGAAATACACAAATCCGAATCAAGAACGGATGCCATAAAGAATTATTCAGAAGAGCGCCATAAAAATGGAATTGAATTGAAATTGAACTTCGTGACATCGAAGCTTGGCAATAATGAAGCTATGTAGGACAGAGTCAGGGGCGTAGGCAGGATTTTTGTTCTGGGGGGGGCAACTCCTTGAAGTGGGGGTTGGGCAGGGTTGCCAACCGTAGGGTAATTACCCTACTTGTCGGGTTTTTTCAGAATTTTTCGGCCAGCGTAGGGTAGTAGGGTGGTGACGTAGGGTAATATCAACATTTTGATCACCACTGATCAGTGAAAAATGTAAAAATCCGCTCAAAATATCCCAGGGCTACATTCCTGGAGAAATCCCAATGGTAATTGTTTCAATTCCAATGCCACCGGCACAAAAGACGAAAGATAATACGACAAACATCCTTGTGCTGGGTTTGTTCTTTTTTCCTCTCTGTCATGTCCCATCTGTTCGTTGCGTGGAGAGGCTTTTAAATTTTGCGACGGTGGTCGGCTTCAGCTATTTAGGCGAAAGCTTTTGATGCCTCATCATACACGAAAAGTGATTGTCGGTGTCAACGTGAGTGTTTCAAAAAATCGTATAACGACGCCGCCTCATGATGTCAGTATGGCATGACATATCGCCAGAATTTTTGATGTCATCATGAAGTCATTGTGACATCACTGTGGCATCACAATGTGACGTCAAATGATGGCGTCATCAGATGTCATCGTTGCACGGTCATAAGTGGGACGATCCCGGAGGCACCCCATACATCTGAACGTGGTAGAGTGTACGTTATCATTGTTACATCGTGCTATTTTTAGGTGTAGCGTAAAACGTAGGGTAATAAAAAAGTTGTGTAGGGTAAATTAGGGTATTTCGACCTTTTTGTAGGGTATTTTCCAAAAATTGGTTGGCAACACTGGGCTCGGGTAGGCGTGTGCGGTCGAGTGTCATTCTGGTCATTTTGGAGGGGGGAGGGGGTCACGGGCCCGGTGTGCCACCCCCTGGCTACGTGACTGGACAGAGTTGACCCACTTAATAGCTTACATTTAAAAAAAATTCTAACAGTTCATGCCAGCTTTACTTTCTTATACGCTTTAACCTGTGCAGAACAATCAACCTTTTAAATTATGCGATTAAGCTTTGTTAATGCTGGTAACAAAAAAAAATGTTCCCTGAGCTTCATGTCAAACCGTAATCATTGGGGTAAGTGTGTTGCTGAAATGTAATCATAGCATGAAAACACTGTAAAAAGATTTTGAGAGAACAGCCAATGAGACATAAATGTTTTATCTGCTCAGCTCTTTACACAAAATAACAGCAAGTGTAATGGAAAAGTAAGATGACAAAAAATGTTACGGCCAAAGCAGTATGGATGGTTACATACACTTGCTAACTCACAAGTGAGCACACTGTTATGATGAGTGCTGTATTCAAAAAGTGCAGGAACTCTCTTCCATTGAAACTTTCCGAGTTTGTAGAAGATGTCGTCCTATTAGGAAAAACAAATGCAATTCCAATGAAACTTGTTCAGTAATAGCTGTCTATTTGAAAAGAATCCATTGTCATTGTAATTAGTATAGGAAACGCTGTTACCATTTCGCATGTTGTTCATGCTGAATTTAATAATCGCTCGCCGTATGTAACTGAAGCCTCAAAATAAAATAAGGAACAGACATCACACATTTCGAGCATCTGACACTGTAAGATAATTTTCAAACATAAAATTCCTTATCATGTAGAAAAAGTCACCTTTGCAATAAATCATCAGATTCACGGCAGCAACACTGCCAATGCATTGCTACATTTTAACCAGGCAGTACTGTGCAATTCATTCCTCATCTGCAGATTGTTAATACCTTCTTGGAAACTCTGGACCGAAGAGAAGAAAGGTTCTTCAGGACAAGGTAAACCATGTTTGCCTCAACACAGACCATTCAGTCACTGCTTGCGTCACTGATGTCGATGCAAGACATCCTGGCAGTCCTTTTCAGCGAAGATGTTAGCTACGTGCTAACCAGCAAGTTGAACCAAGACCCACTGGGGGTAAGCAAAAATTTTAACATCCTTTTGGCTAAATAACGTATACTTTGCAATAGCACTCAAAAATAATAAACGCGGAAAATGCTTTCCAAACATTTCCTGAACAGCATCCAGTTTTCTGTATTGCAATCTCCTTGCTTAAAGGGGTACTGAACAAAATTTTTGACGGCAAGATTATCACCCAAATTGAACAAATGGGTGGTAAAGTTGATAGACGGAAATTTCATTTCAGGCAGAAACAAACCGAAAATAACAAATATAATGCATTTGTCCCCAACTGCCATGTCTGGCAGCTGCGCTGTGAACTAGAGGGGGGTGACGTTTGGTGACGTTTAGTGCAGTGGAGACGGGCATGCCAACAATGCGAGCCGTCGCTCGAGTCACTGAACTCACTACAGTTCCTAGAATCAATAGGATTGGCACTGGCAGTGAACAATGCTCCCAGGTGGGGTAAAGCCCTATATGGTGGGACACGTTTTAATCCCTTTGTGGAAGGGGGAGAGTACGATATAAAGGGCAGTATCAGGACAGCCAAACATGCATTCTGCATCAGCTACGGTGACTTTAACAAAAGCCTCTAGATTTTCTTTTCTCTTTTTGGTTAAATAGCGACAACAATTTCAGCGCCACTGATGAATCTCATAGGGTTTCCGGTAGCCATGTCCCGCCAAGCGCTTTTCGAATGCCTGTCGCAAGAGCGGGGGACACGTCCCTCACTCACTAATGACAGGTGTTTAGCGGGAGGAGAAATGCACGTCACACTCGCATATTCTCCACTGAAAGGTGCGTGACTAATGTATTTCAATGTATGTGGCTTTGTATGTCTTTTAAAATATAGCAGACAAATAGGTTTTAAGTTATAAACAGACAAATAAGGCAACAATGGCTGCGGTATAGCCCAGCTTTTATTTGTAGTGTGTTTATGACTCACAAAGGTTCCACCCGTTCAACCAGAAGCCATTATTCTCTGGCCCATGTTACATTGAGCAAGAAGCGTGCCCACTGTGGTAATTTCTAAGAAGCCTTTAAACTCTGCAAACACCTTTTCTGGACACATGGCTGTCCAAATGCATATGTAATTTTTCTCTTTACAGTTGGCATGCACCTTGAATAGTTCAAAAGCCGAGGTACCGTATGGAAAAAATAGCAGTCCGAAAAAAATGGAATATATGTAAAAAAAGGTAGCCTTATTTACCAAGCAGCTTGAATAGCTGGTCCATCTGTTAATGCAGTGCTCTATGATTCCATACAAAGAGGTCAGCTTACACGTCGGTGAAGGTGACGTTCTAAACAGAAGAAAGCAACATGCAGGCTCGCATTAGTTCACAGCTAGTTGGCAGCACAATCACTGGTTGCTCTTTCCCGAGTCATCATATTCTAGCATTTGGCGAACTGTTTCACCTTCACTTAGTTCGGCACAGAGCTTGATCTTGCTGTCACCATTATTGAAGTACTCCATTTTCCCTTCCATGAGCAACCACATGTGAAATCATAAGCAACTGACGAATAACTGTCTCGTGTGATTGTCCAGAAAGCTATGCTTGCTATTGAGGTTGCATGCGAGATCAGCTGATGATACACATGCACTGCAATAAGGGTGGCTAAAGTGGGTTCTAGGCTACTAAAAAAATGGCATCAACGCTGGCTGTGTTTTTTACGGTTTTTGGTGTCTTTTGGCTCGCGATTGAAAGAAAAAGTTAGGAAAACCAGATGAGAAGGGTTTACATTGACTCTATGGAGCACACAATGGTGCCACAGCAGAGTCCAGATATTTAAGCATGTCCGAAAATATCGGATGGTTGAAGAAACGGTCGGCGACTTTACATACACAGCAGTGTTATTGTAATGCTTTCACTTTGAAATTTTAGCCTTGCATAAATGCGATTTTTTAAATATGAAAGCATACAGTATGTTTACAAATGCTTTGCTTTATACAATATTTTTCCACATATCTATCTCACTCCAGAGGTTCTTCGAGGAGCGTTCGAGACGCCCGGCAGGAGCAGTCGCCCATCGCGTCGGCTCCGTGTTTCCTGGATGCTTCTCGGCGAAAATCACCAAATCCACCAGATTTCTTGTTACGACTGGACGCCACAAGTTCTCGCGATCATCCTGACACCAGATCAGGTGGGAGAACCTACATTTGACCATTTTACGGCCGTTTTCAAGTTTGCTAGGCCAGCAGAAGAGCCACCTGCATCGCGATCGCCGTAGACACCACCGCAACCGCTGCGACGCAGCTGGGCGTCGTGAAGGTGTACGAAGAACGCGGTGTCCGACACGCTTTGCGCGTCGAGTTTTTTGACCAGATGGAAGTGACCGTGGATGGAGAAAACGTTTCGAAAGAGGAATTTGAGGATAACACCGGATGGCGACCGGTGGGACAGCGAAAGATGACAGTGCCAATGCCGGAGCAACGAAGCGAGCAGCATTCGACAGGGCAAAATGACAAGCAATTGAGATAACAACGCCTTCGCCAAATCACCAGAGCTAGCACAATGCCGCAACTTCCTAGGGAAGACTACAAGATAATTGTTCGACCTCGAGGGGGGACTTCGCATCAGCGACCACGGCGCCGCCCGCATTGCCAACATCGTCTACCAAGCTGCGGATATACCCAGAGAAGCCCGAGAGCAAGACACGATCTGCCCCAACTACCAACAAAACATCATTGTGGTCAGCACTTCAGTCGAAGAACACGCCAACAGATACCAGCGAATCGCCTGTCTCAAAATAGGCAAACAAGATTTTGAAGACAGCGCTTATGAAGCAGCCCCAGAAAACACCTCCAAGGGAGTGATCCGGGGAATACCGCTAGACGATACCGCCCGAGATATAACAGCAAACGTAATAACCCCCCAGAAACCCAACTGCGCTCGTGGCCAAGCGAATGGGAAACACCACCAACGTGATCGTACTGTTCGACGGCTACCGAGTCCCAAGCTACGTAAAATACGGCGGGGCTCTACTGCGATGTTCGTTGTACAGGAAACAACTGGATGTGTGCTACCACTGTGGACGCTTGGGACACAGGGCAGATGTTTGCCCTAACCCTAACGAGAAGATCTGCCGAGGATGCAGGATGCCAAATCCTCCCGAAACCCATGAATGCAAAGCTAGGTGCCAGCTGTGCGCCGAAGACCACCCCACAGCAGATCGTACCTGCAAAGCAAGGTATAAGACCCCATTCCTAGTGCGGAAACGCCGCTGGGAAAGAGCCAGGCAAGAACAAGAGAACGCGTCCTCCGCATCAGAAGAAAGGCCATCTAACGCCAACTCCGCGAGGGACCGATCGGAGTCATTTCCCTGTTTGCCGCACGAGAGGAAAAGCCGCTCAAGGTCTAGGAACCGCTCCAGATCGAAGTCACGCTCCCAGTCAAGAGCCAAGGAACCCCAAAGCCCCGGCTCCGATGCATCGTTCAAGGCGAGCTGGGCAGACAAGGTCAAGGGGGCGCGCGCGGAGGCGGAGGCTGCTTCTGACCAGAAAGTCGCCAAACTAGAGGACGAGTTAGCACAACTTAAACAAATGATTATGCAAAACAATCAGATAATTGTCGCCATGAGGGAGGAGAATAAGAAATTAAGGGAAGAAATCAACAAATACAAAAACGGCACGGTGCAATGCAATGACACAACGGTCATAACAGAGGATAGTGTAACAAGTATGGAGGAGAACACTGATTCCCCTCTCCCAAAACGTAAGGCCGCAGAGAATAACGGCGAGGGTACTAGCAAACCCAAGAAAACCAAGACCGGTAACATGTTGCACGAACGCCAGGAGGAATTTCAACAACGCGTAGATTCACGGATAAGTCAAATCGAAGAAGCTATGAAAACCCAAATTGAGGCAATGAACGAAATTAAAGAGACCATGGGAGCGCAAATCAAAGACTGGGGAACGGCTATTATGCAGCAAATTAACACAGTTATACAACAACAGCAGGTTCAGCAGCAGCAACTAGATAACTTATCTATTAGGGTAACCGAACTCGAAAAATTGACCTCTACTAGAGGCCTACAAGCCAGCGGAGTAGCACCCATTCAAGCAACTACCAAACCCCCACTACTAAAGCCGGCTATCATGAACCCGGCGCCTCCTAAGCAATAATTGCCGCCATGGACAGACGCAACAAATACGTCATATGGCAATGGAACTGTAGAAATTACAGAAACAAGAAAGCCATTGTGCACCAGTATCTTCAGGATAAAAAAAAACAGATATTATCATCTTACAAGAAACGCATGGTCTTGCTAAATTGTCAGGCTACCGGTCTATCGGCAATTCCGAGGGGGAGACTAAAGCCCTTACAACCTTAGTGCGGAGGGACCACACGGCAGTGCAGCACAGCACACGAGTTACTGATATAGATAATGTACTAATTGAACTCATACCCACGAGAAAAACAGCGGACAGCATCTTCATCTTAAATGTGTACAGTAACCCGAAAATCACACGACACAGATTCTTAACTCTCTTTAGGCGCACGCTTACCATTGCGGGCGACCGAGTTGTGATAATCGGAGGTGACTTTAATGCCCCCCATTCCACGTGGGGCTATAAACACGTTCACCCCAAGGGCAGGAATCTTTGGCTCGACTCGCAGCACGAAGGTCTAACCCTCATCACTGACCCCACAATGCCCACTAGGCAAGGAAACAGTGTGTGTGGCGATACCACGCCTGACCTTACTTTTATAAAGAACACACAATCTACTCGATGGCTTAATACACAGCAAGATTTCGAGAGCGACCATTCCATTATTGAAATCCAGATTCTTGGGGGGCCCCACCAAACACAAGGGCAAGCAGCTTAAGCTCGTTGACTGGGTTAAATTCAGAAATATACGAGAGGGCATCACAGAAGACATAACAAATATTGATCAATGGACAGCTAATCTAAAGAAGGATGTTTTAAAGGCAACTGAAATAGTTCCGCCGGAAGCTCATCTTGAAGTGCTGTACAGCAGGCTCTTACATATGTGGGAAGCGAAACAAGGGCTGCAAAAACGGTGGAGAACCCAGAAACATAACAGAACACTGAAAAAAAGATAGCCACACTAAACAAGGAAATCGAACAATACGCACAACAGCTTTGCCGCCAACAATGGGAAGAAACTTGCACCGCCAAGAATAACCAACTGAGCTTAGGCAAAACATGGAATTTACTTCGACATCTCCTCAATCCAGAGGACACGAAAACAGTGCATCGACAAAATATGAACAAAATTCTGCATGCCTATAAAGGCACAGAACAAGAGTTCCTTAAGGTAGGTCACCACCTTCAAAAACGTATTTTTTGAAAAAAATTGAGTTGTTGGGATTTTTTGTTTTCAAGTTCCCTGTCCATTCAAGAAGATTTAGAAAAAAAATAATGCAGTTATATTAAGCCATTTGAAAGTTATGACCATTTTGTCAACACCTGCTGGACACATCCGAAACTGAAGGATTCTACCATCTCGTCATAAATGTTGTTCGCTTACATATTACGTAATGCTAAGGTGTTTAAGAACATTCTAAAGCTTGTGGAACATGATGTTTTCAATTTATTTTTAAATTTCCTCTACTCTGATGCGGCACTCTATTGTTTAAGTTGCGCGTGCTCTCACTCGGCACTCTGTGTTCTTTTTGTGTGCCATTTCGAGCTCTTGGACTTAGTTCTGGCTTTACAAGGAGAAAGTTATAGTACGTCATGAAACATGGCGAAGTATAGAACGAAACAGAAGCATTTACGCAAGTTAGGGATCAATATTCCAAGTGTGGACCCACTGTGGAACACGGGGATGAGAGTCAGCTGGAGACATGAAACGAGCTAGGAAAAAAATGTGTGCTTCATCTCGCTCAAAAGAAGACTGTGCCGCTTCAAAAGAGGTCCCAAGCTATAAGCCTGGTGAATTTCAGGACTATTGAATGTTTCTTTGTTTTATAGACATTCGGTTGAAATCTTTAAAGCCATTTTTCTCAAAATGCGATTTTTTGCTTCCTGCAGTTACGCGAACAATGATAACCGTCTTTCTAATAAATATTTTCGCATAAATTTTTTTTGTGCTGTTTCTTTATAGGTGGAGCTGTGCATTCAAGCAGAATTATTGAAAACTAGTGGTAACTTTTTGTACAGTGGCCAACTGTGTGCAAAGCAAACCTGCCAAATATCAACTTTTTCAGTATTTTTACGATAACGCACCCAAGCTTAGAGATATGATGATCGTGGAGGTTAGATGCACAGAATGTTGTGCTCACTACGTAGTTGCCAAGTTGCGTTTGAATTGCAACAAGAGTTTTTTAGTTATGGCTGTTGGCGCAACATGCATATTTTGGCACATTTTGATTTTTATAAATTTTATGTTTTCGATATTTATCTATTTCATAATCTTAAAGCTTAAATTTACCGAAGCCCTACAATCCAAAACCATAATTATAACTTTTGGACCAAAATTGTAAAAGTTTTTCTCGAAGGTGTTGACCTACCTTAAAGAGGTCGCTCTTAAATACATATCCATGGCACCACCATGTGCACCACCATGTGCTAACCCCGAATACGTGGGAGTGCCGAATCCTGACCTTGATGAAGAATTCAGCGAAGCAGAGATAAGAGCAGTTTTACACCAACTCAATACTAGGTCGTCACCGGGCCCTGACGCCATTACCAACAAAACACTGCGAAACCTAGATGATACGTCCATTGGTAAATTAACAGAATTTATTAATGAATGCTGGAGGCAAGGCCACTTACCGCAGCAATGGAAAACGGCGCGAGTCGTTCTTATACCCAAGCCTGGCAAACGCCTACAGCTTGAAAACCTAAGACCTATATCATTAACATCCTGTGTAGGTAAGGTAATGAAACACGCCTTACTCACCCGACTGACTCACTACCTAGAAGACGACTTACTCCCATGTACAATGATAGGATTTCGGAGGAATCTTTGTACACGAGACGCCATGTTACAATTGAAACACCAGATCATAGATGACCCTGAGAGATCAACTCGAGCCATCCTCGGGCTTGATCTCAAAAAAGCATTTGATAATGTCACCCACCAAGCCATACTCAATCAAGTCAGTAACTTAGGCTTAGGTGAGCGAACATACAATTATATCCGAAACTTCCTCACGAATAGGAAAGCCAAAATCATGATAGGAGACCTCACATCCGAGGAAATATCCATAGGTAGTGCAGGGACACCGCAAGGATCGGTGATATCACCTATGCTATTTAACTTAGTCTTAACTGGCCTCCCAAGCAGATTACAAAAGATAGACGGTTTGCACCATACAATTTACGCAGATGATATTACTCTCTGGGTAAGCACCGGCAGTGATGGGTCAATTGAACAACGTTTACAAGAAGCGATCGACACCCTAAAGCAATACTTGGAAGGCACTGGTCTCACGTGCTCTGCCGAAAAATCTGAGCTGCTACTATACAGACCAACATTAAAAGGTCGACCTCCCAAGCACCACAACACACACACATACACAGACATACAACTTACAACACGACATGGACACTCCATACCCATTGTCGACAAGATAAGGGTACTGGGGTTAATAATAGAAGCTAAAGGTACCAACGGAGAAACGGTTCGAATCTCGAAGCGAAGGTTTCTCAAACGATGCGCTTAATCAAACGAATTACCAACAAGCATAGCGGCATGAAAGAAACAAGTATAATAAGGCTGATCCACGCGTTTGTCATTAGCCACATTACGTATGTGTCCTCATATCATTGATGGTTCGCAGCGGAAAAAGTGAAACTAAACAGCCTGATCAGAAAAATCTACAAACAAGCGCTAGGCCTCGTGCAAAGCACAAGTACAGAGAGGCTCCTAGAGCTAGGTTTACATAATACGCTTAAGGAACTGATAGAAGCGCAACGTATTGCACAGTACGAGCGCCTCTCTAAAACTAAGACTGGTAGATACGTCCTGGAAAAATTAGGCATCACTTACCACACACAATATGGCATCAAATGTGATATTCCTCGAGACATCGAGACATACGGGCCAAGTTCACAGTCCCTCCATTACCTAAAAACATGCACCCCGTGCACAACGCAGGCAGAAGGCTAAGCAGAGCCAAGACCATGATAAAAAGCTTCGGAAACAACAAAGAAGCGGTCTTCGTAGATGCCGCTCGTTACAAACACAGAAGCTGCTTCGTCGCGGCAGTAGTTAACCACAATAAACAATGCAGCACCAGTCTGACAATACCCACGAGACGCATTGAAACGGCGGAAGAAACAGCTATAGCTCTGGTCATATCACAAACTGACGCCTGTTATGTAATCAGCGATTCCACAAGCAGCCGTACGCAACTTTGCAAATGGCAGAATCTCCCCTGAAGCCCTGCGTAATCTTAGAACAGGCAAAACAACCCAAGACGACAGATACGTCTCCATTCTATGGTTTCCAGCTCACATACCCGACCCCACGGGAGAGATCAACCCTAACGAGGCTGCACACAACGTAGCTCGAGGACTTACTTCCCGGGCTATGACAAATGCTGATCCCTCGTCAGAATTTCCTAATGTTTGGGAGTGGGAGGACCGAATGACTACATTCAATGAAATAACAAAACATTATAAACTGCAGAGGCGTGTTTACCCACCACCTCACCTTAAACTCAGTAGGGCACAGTCTGTCCAATGGCGACAATTACAAACCAGGGCCTATAAGAATCCAGCGCTACTACTTGCTACGTATCCAGAGATCTACATGACCGATCAATGCAAAGATTGTCAGGCACGAGCTTCCTTAGAACACATACTATGGGACTGCCAGGGATTAATACACAGTAATGAGAACGCGGCCTCCACCGACAGCCTCCGCGCGCGTTGGCGGGCCGCGCTGCTCAGTTCAGCCCTGGACGAGCAGCCCTGGGCAATCCAGCGGGCCGAGGAAGCCGCTAGGAGGCAGGGCCTTCTAGCCGACACCTAGGCGGAAGCCCAGTCCACTAACACGCCGGATACAAAATAAAGTTTTACCATCCATCCATCCAGAGGTTCTTCGGCAACATTCGCTCATTTGGAGGACATGAAGATCACCCCACCATAGTGAACTTCCCGTACATCTTTCGGCTCCTGGCCATCTATGCCCCAATGAAAGCAAGAATCAAAGGCAATGTAGAAGCCTATGCGGACATCTTGCCTGTTCTTTCAGATGTGCTAGGGGCTGGTGTCAAGGACAACGAGTGCAACAAAGAAAAGCTCCATGCACACTTGGAGAAGAAGCTTAAAGAGCTCTGCTTTGATCTGCAAGATACGAGCACAATGGCTGCACTTCCTAGCACAAGCAAGGACCACCCATACGGCAAGGCAACTGCAGAAGCTGTGTAGTATTGCGCTTGTCGTGTCCTCTTCGCAACGTGTGTCTTTTATAACTTTTAAATGCGAATGCATTTCTTAGTCGGGCTATGTGAGGCATCCGGCGTTGTCCGCGGCGGTGTCCGCGCGCCGGCAGGTGTTATCTCTCCGCTCTCACTCCCTCTCCCATAGCAACAGCTGCGGGCGCGCGCGCTTATCCTCGCCCCTAGCAACCGGATCACCTTGTGCGAGAGAGTGTAGGAGAGGGTAGGTGCAGTGCTTCACCGCTCCTTCTCTCGCCGTTCGCTCTCTCTCCTCCCTGCGCCCCACTCTCCCGTCCGCTCGCGCCTCACTCTCGACCGTTCGTTGGCTGGGCGCCTCTCAAGGCGATGGCAGAAGTCGGTGAAGGCGAAATCTCTCGGCGCAAGAAATGCCTTCGCATTTCCTCACGATTCCCTTCGGGGAGGTGGGGGGCATTTTTTTATGTCCCAGTAACTGCAGCGCAGTATTTTAATTATCCTCGCTACAATTGTTGCAGCCTAGCAAGGTTCGCGGGTTTGGCCATGTCTGGGCTGGTTGAGCTAAACGGGAGATGCGACGAGCGCTCTCATTAACGCACGTCGCGTCTCCCCTCTAGTCTGGCAAACCAACTGCGCATACACGCTGCTGCACCTCATCTGGGACTGCCCGCTGTACGCTGGACCCAGGCAACGGGCCATTGCCACAGTCCCGCCAGAATGGCGTCCGACTTCATTCCAGGCCTGGACACAACCCGGGCGCATCACCGCCGCCGGCGCCAACGGGCTGTGGCGGTCGCTGCTCGAGTACCGGGACGACCCCAAGGCTCCATCCATTGGCACCAGGCTCCGTCTCGGGCGTGAGAGCCAGAACGTCAACTCGCAAGGCGCTTATTAAGACTGCTTTTGCCTGTAACCCCTCCCCCCTCTTTCTTTTTCTGTTCTTCTGTTTTTCCTTTCTTTTTCTTTTTTTAAGTCCCGTCTCCCCCCTACATTCAGCGCAGCCCTCCAAGGGCATATATGTGAATAAAGACGTGTCAACAACAACAACACGACCGCTTTCAAGACGCGCATGAAGATGCAGAATCTGGGAAGGCCGGAAGCCCCGCGAACGGTAAGTGAAAACCGAAACTGCTTTGCCCATTGGTCGTACGTAACGGTTGCATCAGTAGTTGTCGTAAAAGTCGCGGACCCGCCAACAATTACGCCCTAAACGTTACGTAAGTTACGCTAAATCCAACAACGTCTGAACATGATCATTACGTTGCTTGCGTTTACGCTTACGATCGTTACCGAGGATGCGTACGTAGCGCACGTAGTCTGAACACGGCTTTACCTCGAGACGACACTTGCTAAGTGAGAAAATGCGCGAAGAGAAAATGCAGGTGGAGACGCCACCTTGAGATTTCTGCACCAAACACCATGAGGTAATAGATTTTGAAGCCATTTTTAGGTCTTGCGTAGTTCCTAATCGGCAAAAGTGAAGCACATCGCCATCTGTGGGGGGCCATAGACCTAACACAAAATTTCAGAGAATTTCATCGAGTTAATGTCATGTAAATACGAAAAATACATTTTGAAGTTAGTGACGTCACGCGCGGAGGTTTTGGCGCGAAATTTAAGAATAAATCTTCGACGATAATTATCTCCTCAAATAATGAACTTACGATGGTCAAACTTACGACACTAGAGTTCTCAGAGTACACTTTATCAAACTAAATCATGTCATTGTTTCACTTTAGTGTCCCTTTAAATTAGTGGCTGTATCCACCCCTGCCTTGGTACTGGTTGGATGGATAGATTGATGGATGATATGAACATCCCCTTTATAACGGGGCGGTGACAAATGTGCCACTAGGCTCCACAAATAACGAAAAAAAATGTCTTGCTTTTATTTTTCAAGTTTGCCTCATGCGTTAATTCTCATGCCCCAATTGCCTTAATTGTTAATAAATCTATCTTACAATAGGAAAAGAAACGCAAATTTATAGCCTAGTTCTCTGCCTTTTACGGCATAATATCCCTATTTTTGTACTATTTATTTTTGTCCTTTCTGTTTTTCTGCCACCCATTCTCTAATATTATCTTACTTATTTCTATCGCAGGCGTGTTCAGCTTTACATTGTCGTCCCTAAACCCAAGGCTTCATGTAGGCTCGTACCCAAGCCTACACCTAGGTGTATATCTCCACATTCAATCGGAGCAGGCTCCGTCGTTTCCTTATCTTGCCCACAGCATATGCATTGTTCTTCTTTACTAAATCTCGCTTTAAACTAGGCGTTCTAAGGGAACCCGATCTAGCTTCAAACAGTATAGTGCTTCTCCTTGAATTATCATAAAATGCCTCCTTCACAATTTCATTTTTGCACTTTTGGTAGTTACTGAGAGCCGGTTTTTTCTCCATCGCTGCCATCCAGTAAATCCTCTCCGCCTCTGTGGCTTCGTGATGTGGAACAGCGCGAAGGGCAAGGGACGGCAGAAAAGAGAACTATACAGGAGCTCGGGTAAATCACTCGGGTACAACTCGGGTAAATACAACTCAGGTAAATCACAATACAACTCGGTTAAATTAGTTACATATCACTGTTTTCGAATACAACAATGATTCAATGTCAATTCCTAGGAAAATGTACAGTGAGATTGAAGAAAAATTACACCATCTCCCGCCAAAGGAAACCATGTGTAGATGCGAAGCAGCGGGCAATAACGCTTACACTGGCGGCGGCGTTGACGCTGGCGCTAATCGCGGCGTTGCGCAGGAGAGAAATCTGGGGAGGCGTAATCACGCAGTGATGGACCGGTGTTTCCTACTGGAACATGCCAATCGCTGCTAATGGGAAATGAGAGACAGAAGACTCCGGTTGGACACAGAGAGCCGCAGTGCGATTTTAGCTAATGCGCACGCTGCGAATTTTCATTGTTCACCAACGCACAGGAGAAATCTCCCACCGGCACTATCACAGGTCAAGATCCCGTGCCTATATATATGGGGTGGCCAGTGAACGGTTGTGCAGCTTGAGCAGTCAGTTTTAACGGGATAGCGTTAAAGAGCTCGTTTCGCAGAAATTCCGGCGCCGGCGTCGGTGTCGGCGTCGGAGGCGGCGTCGTTGGTTGTGAGCGATAAATCATCATCTTGTCCGTGACCGAAAAAATCGAGAAAGATGCAAATAAAATAAATAATAAAAATTTCCGGGTCCGAATGAGGATCTAACCCGGGTCGTCTGCGTGACAAGCAGGTGTTCTACCACGCAGCCACCCTTCTGCTTGTGATTACATATAAAATAACTTCCTCTGCTTGGAAATTCAAAGAAAATAACTTTCATGCTTTGCAAACACGCGCGTCCTGTATACAGGCGTCACAATACAACATGTAATATCGCAGTAATATTGCGTGGTACAAGCGTGCATAGTCATCGGGCGTCAGAAAATGTGAATATCATAACGACATTGTGGTTCAAAGCCGTGTACCCATTACAGAAGGCACACTCGTTACTGCGCGTATTCCCTTAAGACCATGTAGTGGGTGCATATCAACTTCGAAAACATTTCCCGCATTTACCGCGCATAATTGCTCGTGGTTTAAAGCATGCTACGCATTACATAGTGTGCAGTAAGGGATTGAAGTACGGACTAGGGACAGGATATCGCTATCGCGTTCAACTCTTAAAGGCGAAGCTTAAGGGTCCCCCCAATTTTTTTCAATCAAGAAACTCGCTAGCAGACGATGCCTGCGTCGGCGTTGCGAGGCGAGAGACGGGGGGAGCATAGTAGAGGAAAGAGAGGGGGGAAGACACGCGCATGCGCAATGGGGGGTGTAGACGCCGCGGGAGGGATACCTAGAGGAGAGAGAGGGGGGAGTGTAGGAGATGAGAGATATGGGTAGGGGACGCGCATGCGCAGTGGGTGTGTGGACGCCGCGGGGAGGGATGCCTAGAGGAGAGAGAGGGGGGGGAGCGTAGGAGAGGAGGTGTGTGGAGAGGGTTAGCGCATGCGCAGTAGGGAAGTTCAGGACGCACACCACAACCAGATTCAACTCCGCCATAAGCTGCTTCGCATCTAAAGCTAGCCGGAACATTTGATACACCGAATACAAAGGACAGCACGTAGCGCACCAAGAAGTTGGCGTTTGGTGATGTGATGGGACCTTCCTGCATGTCCACGGCTGAAAAGATGTTATGATTAGGAAGGCCGAGCGCGAAATGAGTTGAAGTATATACTGCTTACCAGCCATCACATGTTTATTCCATGTTTCACGTCATCGTCACCGTCGGCCTGATCGTTGTTCTCTTAAGTGCGATTGTCCGCTTGCTTATGTTAACGCGATGGTTGCAGTGAAACGGAAAAACTTGTTATTATCCTGAACGCTGGCGATAATCAACCCAATTGAACGCGGAGAAAACAAGCCCGATGTGGCCGCTGCGTACACACACTCACTACGATTGAAGAACAACGCCGACATAAGGGTCACAACTGACTAGAATCTTCCGGCAACCTACGAGTAGTTCTCCTAATAACATCTGTGGTCTAACGTCCCAAAACCGCGATATAATTATGAGCGACGCTGTAGTGGAGGGCTCAGCAAAATTTGATCATCTGGTGTTGTTTAACGTGCACAAAGGTAGCACAGCACGTGGGCCACAACCATTTCGTCTTCATCAAAATGCGAGTGCCACGACCGTGAGCGTACCCGGGACCTTCGGGAATGCAGCCGGGCACCAATAACCATGGTTCCACTGAGGTGTTGTTTACATCAATACCGCTTTTCTCGTATATAAGCAGCCGCTGTACAGCCCGCGTGCCGATAACAAGGCAGAAGAAAATTAAAACTAAAAAAGATCCCCTCGTGTTAGCGTGGAGGTGGCTTCCTTGAAATATTGTCAATCGGTTCCGTGACTCCACTGTGAACACGTTGCTATTCCGTGGGCCCTCACGTGGCAATCTTTGCTTTTTGAATAAAAACAAGGTCGCAATCACCATTTTTCAATATCATTAACCTTTTAAATACTTCATCACAAACTAATCTAAACCTATCATTCGCATTAGAGCACAAGAATAAGTTTGTTTTAGTGACTGAAGTGTTGGTTTCGTGTTCACGGAACGTTAGTTTCAGTTTCAGGGAGGTCTCCCGGTAGTTGTAAAAAAGAACGTAACTTTTTAACCAAACAAGATATACACGTAATTCTTGCGGCAGGAGAATTCTGAATGTCTGTACATTATTAAAATTCTGAAAAACAATACTTGGTTTTCTTGAAAAAAATCATTGTTTTTCCGGGTGGCAACATACCTTAAAGGAGCAGTGACATCAATTTTCAAACTGGAGATGTGGCGTTCCCTCGATCGCTTCATATGCATGTGTTTTTTAGCGAAGTATGTATTGCGTCCGTGTCGTAGAAGTTATTCTATTTCGAGCGCAAAGAGCGTGCAAACGCTCAAGGCCTGTTCAGCGCCATGCGACATCGACAGCATTTTGACGTGTTCAGCGAGCTCTTAGGCCACGCCTTTGGCGCTGAGTGACGATGCGCGAGCAACGATCACATCGACAATTTTATTGTTCTCATCGTGGTGCCGACTTGTGGTACAGTCTGACCACGACACCAGGCTGACTGGTAACGGCTTCACTTGTTTTGTTTTGCTTTGTTCTTGCAGCGTGTTCGTGTGAATCCTGTGTTTTCGTTGTGCCGCTACGGGTGATTTGTCGTGGAGTCGTGAGCGCGAATGTGATTATTCGAAGCTACGATCTCCGTCGCATGATGTGCCACCATGCCGTAGAACAGTTGAGCGTTGCAATCGTGCTCTTCAAAGAGAGAATGCGAAAAGTTTGGTGCACCATTGGGAAACGCTACCCCACAACGCGCTCACGGAATAAAATTGCCAGGGCCCATAAACTTCGCCTTTTAGGGTTGAACGCGATAGCGATATGCTGTCCCTAGTGCGTATTTCAACCACTCAGTGCATACTTTTTAGGGGCGAAGCTCCTCTTAGTCTAGCCTTGTCCCGCGTCAGGCGTAACCGGCAGTATCTCCCGAACAGCCAACGTGATGACGACGACGCTGATGACCATGAAGAATAAGCGCGTTCCAGACCACCTCTCGTTCCCATCGTGTGCACCGAGGAAGCAGAGCGTCCCGCGGGCGGTGTGGCCATCTATGTCAAGCAGAACACTGTAGCACAATAAGGCCGTCAACCACCACTATAGCGGCTAGAGTCATGGCCGAGAGCATAGAGGGGCAGCTTAGGAATGGCTAAGCAGGTGGTGTATGTCGCCCAGGTCGACTCCATTCCTTGATCTTGCTTGGATGTGCTTGCGGGGGCTTAGTCCATCCCTCCTTCCCGCGTCCCACAACCCCACAGCGCATGCGCGTCCCCTCTCTCTCCTCTCCAACGCTCACCCCCTTTCTCTCCTCTAGCAATCCTCTACTGTACGGAGCGGCGCCCGCATCCTACACCCCTCCAGAGCATGGGCGTCCCCTCCCCATCTCTGTCCTCTCTAACGCTCACCCCCCTTTCTCTCCTCTAGGAATCTTCTACTGTACGGAGCGGCGCGCGCGTCTCCTCTCCTACGCTCACCCAATTTCTCTCCTCGAGGAATCGGAATCCTCTATTCTACGGAGCGGCATCCGCGTTCCACATCCCCACAGCGCATGCGCGTCCTCTCCTCCTATTTCTCCTCTCCTACGCTCACACCCTCTCACGCCTCTAGGAATCCTCTACGGCGCCGTATAAGAAACCCGATCCCTCCACTTCACCGACCATAAATCCGTTATAATGAAGGGGGACCGGAAGCCACGTCTAGCTACCATTTACGAATAAATAAAATTTATTGTATATATACACACAGTGTTTGCCAAGTCTTTGATGACGTACTGGACGAAGATTCACGGTTTACCGATGCACCTCCGGAGCTTCGCCCACTCATCATCATTCACTCCGTGGATATACTGAGATTTTTTATTGTATGATGTTACTCGAGAAGTTTAAATTGTTGATTACTACAATGTAATCGATGAAGTTGAAAGTGGCTTGTGTCAATGAAGAATACGTGTATGGCTGCATTCTGTGTAATGGGTAGCATGCTTCAAAGCACGAGCAATTGTGCTCGTTAAATGTTTTCGAACTTGCTATGCACCTACTACGTGGTCTTAAAGGAATACGCGCAGTAACTGCTGTGCCTTTTGTAATGGGTGGGCGGCTTTAAACCACGAAGTCGTTCTGATAATCACATGTTTTGACGCCCGATGGATATTACTACGATATTACATGGTGTATCGTAAGGCCTGCACACAACACGCGTGCGTTTGTGAAGCAGGAGTGTTATTTTGACTGATTTCCAAGCAGTGAGGTGATTGGCCTCAGCATCTTTTGTGTATGACATGATTTGATTAACTCTCACTGTTCTACTGCACGTCGTTTCACGTCGAGTGTTTCCTCAGTAACGGCAGAGTGCTTATTGTCGATGTGTGATTGTACTTGTTGCATACGATTAGTGACATTTATGTTCATTCTAACACGCATTTTAATAAATACCATGAACGAAAAAAAAAAAAAGACGCGTGGCTGTGTGGCAGAACACCTGCTTGCCACGCAAACAGCCTGTGTTCGATCCTCACTCTGAGCCGGAAATCTTTGTTATTTATTTTATTTGCATCTTTCTCGATTTATTCGGTCACGGACAAGAGGATGATTTTTCACTCACAACCAACGACACCGACGCTGACGCCGCAATTTCTGCGAAACGAGCTCTTTAACGCTATCGCGTTCAAACGCCAGGCATCTCCGTTTCACTTTTTTCTTGTCGCGTTTCATATTGTGAGAAGTATACACTGACCAGTTATTACGACACAATGGTTATCTGTACGTAGACGCAAATACGGCAATCACCAATCCAAGTGCACTGGCACAGAACGTAGCGTTCAGAGAAATATCATTTCAGTCAAGTAACACGCATGTAGCGTGCATAAGCGTGATTGTGACATGTCTTGCCAGCCAGAATGGTCGAAGTGTGCGTCTCCAGCTACCTCCTCGTCACTGCTCGGTCCGGCGTTGATATCAGAATCATTACTGTGAAGAGGATCGAACCGTAAAGGATTCGCCACGTAGCGAATCACAGCGATTCCATATACCTCAGTGTTTTAACGCGATAGCGTTAAAGCCCTTGTTTCGCATAATTTCTGGCGTCGGCGTCGTTGGTTGTGAGCGAAATATCATCATTTTGTCCGTGACCGAAAAATCGAGAAAGATGCAAATAAAATAAATGATAAAAATTTCCGGGTCCGAATGAGGATCGAACCCAGGCCGTCTGTCTAGCAAGCACTGTTGTACCACACATCCACGCTTCTGCTTGGGATTACACTGAAAATAACTTCCTCTGCTTGGAAATGCAGTGAAAAGAACACTCATGCTTCACAAACACACGTGTCCTGTATATAGGCGTCACAATACATGTAATATCGCAGTAATATTACGTGGTACAAGCCTACATTTCCATCGGGCGTCAGAACCTGTGAATATCAAAACGACATTGTGTTTCAAATCCGTCTACCCATTACAATAGGTACACACGTTACTGCGCGTATTCCCTTAAGACCACGCAGTGGGTGCAAAGCAAGTTCAAAAACATTTCCCGCATTTTCCGCGCATAATTGCTCGTGGTTTAAAGCATGCTACCCATTACATAGTATGCACTGAGTGATTGAAGTATGCATAAGGACCGGATATCGCTATCGCGTTCAACTCTTACAGGCGAAGCTTAAGGGTCCCCTAATTTTTCATCGTCATTTGTGGGTGCTGATGACGGCGGCGACGACGGTGTGGGTGGCGATGACATGCCTGCACGTGCGCACCGAGCAGACGAAATTCCAGCTGAAAATCGCGTCACCATTTCGTGTGGCCACGTGATTAGATGGGGCGTGGCCGCGGCAGGTGACCGCTTCGCAGCGCTGGCAGCGCCAAATATAGGCGGGTTTGCACCTGTTTTGAATTGGGTCCGATAGTGTTCGTACTAATTATTATTAGATATATTATTTTCTTCCCCCTGTTGCATTATCAGCACCGAATCATTACTAGGGGATCTATAAGTTGACGCAAAAAAAAATCACAGCATATCCACGGAGTGAATGATTACGAGTGGGCGAAGCTCCGGAGGTTCACCGGTAAACCGTGAATCTTCCGTGAAATTCGCCCAGTACATCGTCAAAGACGTGACAAACACTGTGTGCATATATACAAAACATCTATATTTTATTCGTGAGCCGTGATTTTCCGTTTTGTTTTCGTTTCTTCGTTGGTCGTGATTACCGTTTACATAAGCCGTGGCTTCCGTTCCGCCTTCATTATAACGGCTTTATGGTCGGTGAAATGGAGGGAGAGCGGTTCCTGGATGGGTCGTAGTTGAAAGTTCCGAAAGACGAGATCGATGCAGGTTCCTCGGATGGTGGTTGGTTGCATGTGGTCAAACGATATGCATGTGAAACCATATCACGATGGCATGTGTTGTATGAGCCAACTGTTTTCAGTGATGTCAACGTTAAAGTCACCCACCAGTAGGCTAACGGGACACGCTTATTCTTCATTGTCCTCAGCGTCCTCGTTATGACGCATAGTGGGTACATTCCATGGGCTGTGCCGTGATGGCAGCGTCATCGTCATCGCACAGGGGTGGCTACGATAACGACGCGGGACTAGCCTATACCCTAAGGAGCTTCGCCCCTAAGAAGTTCCCCATATTCCGCTAAAGGGAACCTTGTGTGGATAAGAAGCAGCGGGGAGATGGTTAGCTTGAGCGGTAGAAACGTCGCCGCTCTCGTTTCGCGGCAGCGGCCCGAGCGCTCATTGCGGCGCTGCACAGGAGAGGGAATGAGGCGCGCGCTCTCCGTCATTTTCATACCGCGGAACTACCGTTACGCCCCCCAGCGGAGTATGCAGCTGTCGCCCCAGCTGTCGAGCGCGCCGCTCCGTAGAGTAGATGATTCCTAGAGGAGAGAACGGGAGGCACCGTAGGAGAGGAAGGAGAGGGGACGCGCATGCGCTGTGATGATGTGGGACGCGGGCGCCGCTCCGTGGAGTAGAAGATTTCTAGAGGAGAAAAAAGGTAAGGGGAGCGCAGGAGAGGAGAGAGCGCCTGCCGTGCGCCGCTTTATAGAGTAGAGGATCCCTAGAGGAGAGAACGGGCGCGACCGTAGGAAAGGAGAGAAAGGGGGAGGGGACTCGCATGCGCTCTGGGGGTGTGGGACGCGGGCGCCGCACCGTACACAAGAGGATTTCTAGAGGAGAGAAAGGGGGGAGCGTAGGAGAGGAGACAGAGGGGGGCGAGGGGACACGCATGCGTTCTGGGGGTGTGAGACGCGAAAAGGAGGGACGGACAAAGCCGACGCAAGCACATGCAAGCAAGATCAAGGAATGGAGTTAATGTGGGCGACAGACACCACCGGCAGTGCGTGTTATTCTTTGCTTGCATCCACCACATGCTTAGCCATTCTGTTCTCTCGCTATGACTCTGGTAACTGTGGTGGTGGTTGACGGCCGTATTAGATGTGAAGCATCTTATGGCGAAGCTTGATCCGGTAGTGGTAGTGGTGGCGTGCCGCGTGGCCTCCCTTACTGCGCATGCGCAAACCTTTCAAAAAAATAAAAATAAAAGAACCTCCTCTCCCCCTCTTTCTCCTCTAGGCATCCCTCCCCGCGAAAAGCACACCGAAAACCACAGTGTTCTGGTTCGCATAGTGGGTGCTTCCCTACTTCATGAAAGTGACGGGACGCGGGAAGGACGGACACAGCCCCGAGCATAAGATGCTTCGCATGTAAAAAATGCGACATGCGTAAAGTTGATTTCACTGCTCCTTTAATCTCGTCGTTTGTCTCTCTTACCAGTGGGTCTGCGATGCTCAGCCTGAGTTTTAGGCGTGAAGCTCCTTAAGGTTAAGGCTTGTACATCACTCCGCCGGCGTCCCCCGGTGTCCGGTGTAGCCATGCTAGTGCGATGACGATGACGCTGCCATCACGCCACAGCACGTGCAATGTAACCATTACACACCTTGACGAAGACGATGACGCTGACGACGATGAAGAAAAAAATTGAAGGACACTTTGTACATTCCAAAGTGTGTTCGGCGAAAGCGTGAAGCGTGTGGCCATTCCACTGACGAAAAGACGGACGGAAAGACCGGCGGACGGACAGACGGACATCCGGACGGACAGACGGACATTCGGACGGACGGACATCCAAACAGACGGACGGACGGACATCCGCATGGACGGACATCCGGACGGACGGACATCCGGACAGACCGACATCCGGACGGACGGACGGACATCCGGACGGACGGACATCCGGACGGACGGACATCCGGACGGACAGACGGACATCCGGACGGACGGATGGACATCCGGACGGACGGACAGACGGACATCCGGACGGACGGACAGACGGACATCCGGACGGACGGACGGACAGACGGACATCCGGACGGACGGAAGGACATCCGGACATCCGGACGGACGGACGAACAGACGGACATCCGGACGGACGGATGGACATCCGGACGGACGGACGGTCGGACATCCGGACGGACGGACGGACAGACGGACGGACACCGGATGGACGTGCGCATGAGACATTAAAGGCTTTCGCCTTAATAACCGCGCTCCAGACCACACATTCTCTATTAGGGGGGCGAAGCTCTTTAAGGCCGAGGCTTGTACATCACTCCCCCGGTGCAGCCAAGCTAGTACTCGCCGCTCCCGCTAGTGGCGCAGCTGTCGTCTCATTTGATTTGCATGGCACTTCGATACTGCTACTACTGCTATGAACAACGAAGAAAACAAGGCGGCGGCGAAGCAGCGGGCTCGCAAAGCGGCTGCAGCGCGGGCTCGCCGTTAAGGCCCGGAGGTGAGAGCTCGCGAAGCTGAACCGAAACGGGCTCGCCGTCAAGCCGACGCAGAGCTGAGGGCCCGCTAAGCCGAAGAGAGACGTCAGCGCCGGCAACAAGATCCAGATGCGGCGAGGGCCCGCGAAGCGTCGGCGGCGCGTGCTGTGTCTCCACAGACCGAAGAAGCAGAGCGTCCAGCGGGCGGTGTTGGGATCTACGTCAAGCTGCCAGACACAGCGGAGGATTCCCGTTTACCGCTCACCAACCAGAGCCACAGCGGGGAGCACGCCGCTGTGAAGCTCTCAAACGGAATCATCAGCATGACTATGTATCTGGCACCTAACGTGTCAACTACCATCAGTTGGTGTCTCAAATCAATGAAATTAGTCATCGCGCCCCTAATCAAGGATACGACATAGTCTTTCAATGGCTGCCGGGTCACTGTGGGATCAGTGGTAACCACCTCGCCAACAACGCTGCCCGATGTGCCCACGAAGGAGCGTCCACACTGTTCATACCCCTGTCAAGAATCGACGCTGCAAGAGAACTTCGTCACATCGCGCATAATGCCACGCTTACGCATTGGAATTCTCCAATGAACTCCACTCGTCGCCCGCAAAACCTCGAATCGCTACTCCAATTACACCTACCATCAAAGACTTCGCGACGTGACGCTACAATGCTATGTCGGTTGTGGGTCGGCGTAGCATTTACAAACTCATTCAGCCATCGCATAGGTATGGCTGACTCATCCAAGTGGGATAGCTGCAACTGTGACGAAACTCTTGACCACGTCTTGTGCCACTGTCGCGACTTTGAACAGGACCGCCGGACTCTCCAGTGTGCCTTGAGAAGACATCCCTTTACTCTCGAAAAGATTTTGGGTGCATGTTCTACAAGTACATCAGCCCAGAAAGCCACACGAGCCCTTCTACAATTCTTGAAGGCAACATCGCTGAGCGACCGCCTGTGAAACCCTGCACTGTGTGTGTCGTGTGCAATGTGCATCTACTTCTCTCTTTCTCTCTCTCTTTTACTCCCCTTATTCTCCTCTCCCCACGTGTAGGGTAGCAAACTGGACGTAGTCTAGTTAACCTCCCTACCTTTCCTATATTCATTCTCTCTCTCTCTAACCTGTCCAAGGGAAACATCGTCAAGTACATCGAGAAGGCGATGCTGCACTACGAAACTGAATACAAACACGACCCTTTCGTACTCGCCGGAGACTTTAACGTGGACATCATGAACGGCGGCTGGCTAGTCCAACACATGGTGCCCCGTTACGCTCTCCGGTGCGTTTCGTATGACTACAAACGTCCCACCACTATCAGGGGAACTTGTATAGACACTGCATTAGTGAACTTTACACTACATCCAGTTCAAGGTTCCTCGGGATTAGGCTTTACGACCACAAGGCCATTATACTCAAACCGAAACGTTACCCTGAGATTAGTCATATATGACTAAAATCAGGGGAACCCCTCCTTGTGGTCCGTAAAAAAAAATAGAATAGCTCTTGGACAAAACAACATCATCTACCCATATGTGAATAATAAAACATTGTGTATATACTGTATCAATATGTGCATAATAAAACATTCTTTATATACTGTATATAATCACACCACCCCCTGGTTGGTGTCACGTCTTTGCATGATCGAGAAGGCAAAATGTACGGAGGATTCACGGTTTACCACATTTAATCTCCGGAGCTTCACCCACTCATCATCATTCACTTCGTGGATATGGCGCGAATTTGTTTTTATGGCTTAAGCACTCGTTCTTGTGCCCTTGGCGCTACGGCATGACGTTATATGTTCTCAAAAAATTTGCTTGAAGTGTATTAAGAGATGCACACTAATGCTTTTCTTTGCATATTTGAGAAACAGCAGCCTGCGAAATCGATGCGCGGGCTTCTCGTCAGCGGCTAGCGGGTCAGCGGCTGCTATAATGTTGCCTGTTTTCCCTGGGCCTTGCAAACTCCATAGTTGCTGATGATGAGCCCTAGGAAGAGGTGCCCCTCGTTCATCAAGCTTATCAACAGCCAATACTGGAGAAATATATTGCACCGCACGTGTAATGCATTATTTTGCTGTATTGGCGATGCACCCACAAATGCTTTTAGCAATGTTAGGCGCACATCACGCCGCAGTGTTCGAGAATCCTCGGCATTATTTGTGATTATTCTGTTAAAATTACGTGCATGACTCGAATACTCAAGTGTTTTTCGCGTGCTTGCGCATTCAGGAACGATACCTGATCTACAAAACGCGACGCGTTCCACCGATGAACAGATTTCTCGATAGCCATTGACTGTTCTTGCAGCTGTCATTGTGCGGTGTGAATAGCTTGCACCTTGACTTTTAATTTGCTGGACGCAACTTGGCCAAAAAAAGAAAGAGTTACGTATTTCCCACCATTGCTTCAGCCTTTTTCACCGTCGCAACTACGTGGCATGTGATGGAGGTGCTGATTCCTTCATGGTGCTGATTCCTTCACGAATGCACCACAGGTCTCCTACAGCAACAAACTAGCCGCTAGCTGCAAGACTTCCCGCGGGAGTATGGACCCAACCCGATACGACTGCAACGGCCCGAAATGCAATCGCCACAATGACGAAAACTGTGTCTATGACTAAAGTCGTGAAGCAGCAGGCGAGGAACCCACTGATGTTCTGCGAACCATCATTTGATGATCCGCGAACTTGGTTTGACACAGTGATCCCGTCGCCGCATTTAACAGCTGGAATGCCAAAGACAAGCTGCGGCACGTCTACTTGTACCTGGAAGATGCGGCAAAGACGTGGTTTGAAAATCGGGCGTCCTCACTTCAAACCTGGGATCTTTCCCGCAACGCATTGCTGGACACGTTCAGGAGCGTCGTTCGCAAGCAAAATGGCGGCTTCCTGTCTGGAGACACTGGTGCAGCTACCAAGCTAAAACGTCGCTATGTTCCCGAAAGAGATGACCCCATTTTTCCGCCAGGCCGACGCTCTCATTCCCCAGGACAAAAAAGTTCGCCTGCTTATGCGTGGTCTGAAACAAGAACTGTTCGCAGGACTTGTCAGCCACCAACCCACCACCTTGCCACGCTACACATTCTGAGTCTGACACGTTTAGCGCTACGCCGCACTTGAAAGACAGGATTGGATGTGTTTTATTTTCATGTTATGACTGATTCCAGAAGCCAACATTTTTTGTTTCTCGCTTAGAAAGTTATATTGCCATGCGCATTTCTTGTATCTGTTTTACTGCATTCGGTTTGTACCAACAAAATACTGTCAGCAATGCTCGGCGCAGACCACGCCTCAGTGTTCGAGGAGCTTCGCGATTACAGTAGATCGTTTGTTAACATTGCACGCAGGACGCCAACCGTCCAGCTCATTCTAGACCATGCACGACCACCAGTGTTAAGGCTTGAAAGTTCGACGCGTGCTGTATAAAACACGGCGCGTCCCAGCGATGATGAGATTACCGATGGCGAACGCTCTGTTCGCCGCTATCACTGCCAGTGTGCAGTGCTGTAGCCTGACTTTCTGTTTCCCGGCCACAAGTTCGCTCAAATTAAGAGTTCCTTCTTTTTCACGCTGACTGTTTCCTCTACGTCTGGTGGAGGTGCTTCCCGGGTCATGTACCGAACGAACACCTGCAGCCGTGAGCCAAGCCCGCACCATGAAGACGACAGCGACGCTGAGCAGCGAGCCAGCCGCAGGCAACAAGGTCTACCGCCAGAGTAGGGTCCTTTGCCTGAAAAGAACCGGAAGACCAAGACCCTGACCTCGACCGCAGCGACGATGACAGCCCCTGTGCCGTCTGCACCCATCCTGCTCCGGCAATCGAAGGAGCCACCGACCTTCTATGGCTCGGAAAGTCAAGATCTCGAAACCTTGCTCGAGACGTTCTAAGGGGTCTCGGCATATAACTGGAGCTCCGACGACAAGCTGCGTCGGAGCTCCATTTGTACTTCAACCTGGAGGACGTAGCAAGGACCTGGTTCGAGAACAGGGAGTCCACCATTACAATATGGGACATCTTCCGTAACAGCTTTCTCGCAGCGAAAAAAAAATTACACCATCTCCCGCTAAAGGGAACCATGTGTAGATGTGAAGCAGCGCGCGCTAACGCTTACATTGGCGGTGGCGTTGACGCTGGTGCTCATCGCAGCGTTGCGCATGACAGAAAACTGGGGAGGCGCAAAGCATGCAGTGATGGAGCGGTGTTTCCTACTGGAACATGCCAATCGCTGCTAATGGGCAATGAGAGACAGAAGTCTCCGACTGGACACAGAGACCCGCAGTCCGCTTTTAGTTAACGCGCACGCCCCGAATTTTTATTTTTCAACAACACACTGGAGAAATCTCCCACTGGCACCACCTTGGAGGTCAAGATCCATTGCCATATATACGGGGTGGCCAGTGAACGGTTGTGCAGCGCGAGAAGTCGGTTTTTTCAACCAAGAAACTCGCTAGCAGAGGCTGCCTGCGTCGGCGTCGCGAGGCGAGAGAGGGGGGGAGCGTAGGAGAGAAGAGGGGGGAAGCGCATGCGCAGTGGGAGTGTGGACGCCGCGGGCAGGGATGCCTAGAGGAGAGAGAGGGGGAGAGGAGGTTTTTTATTTTTATTTTTTTTAAACATTTGCGCATGCGCAGTAAGGGTGGTCACGCCGGCACACCACCACCACCACCGGATTAAGCTTCGCCATAAGATGCTTCACATCTAAAACTTTCCCATCTCCCGTTAAACGGAACCATGTGTCGATGCGAAGCAGCGGGGACATGGTAGCTTGTTCGGGAGAAACGTCGCCGCTCCCGATTCGCGGCAGCGGTCGAGCGCTCATCGTGGCGCTGCCCAGGAGAGTGAATGAGGCACGCGCGCTCCGTCATTTTCATAGCGGGGAACTGCCGTGGCGCCCCCCAGCGGAGGATGCAGCTGTCGCACCACTTGTCATGCGCGCCGCTCCTTAGAGTATAGGAGGAAAGGGACACCAATGACGCCCTCAGTATCCTATCTGTTAACGCCGCTATTCGGACAGTCTGGGTCATTATTTGCCTAATGAGGGTGGACAGCCAATCAGAAGGACGGGGTACACGTGGCGCCGCGGAAGTCTCATAGTCATGATCTCCTGTCCACAGTTATTAACAACGTACTGCATCTGAATTCTGCAACGCCTACCTTTATGTTTTAGATGCGAAGCATCTTATGCTCGGGGCTGTGTCCGTCCTTCCTTCGTCCGGCGTCCCGCGTCCGGTCACTTTCATGAAGTAGAGAAGCACCCACTATGCGAACCAGAACACTGTAGTACAATAAGACCGTCAACCACCACCACAGTTGCTAGACTCATATCTGAGAGCAGAGTGGCTGCTTAGCTATGGCTCCGGATGTGGTGGGTGCAAGCAAAGGATAACACGCACTACCGGTGGTGTCTGTCGCCCACGTTGACTCCATTCCTTGATCTTGCTTGCATTTGCTTGCGGAGGCGTTGTCCGTCCCTCCTTCCCGCGTCCCACACCCCCTCTCTCTCCTCTCCTACTCTCCCATCTTTCTCTCATCTAGGAATCCTCTACTCTACGGAGCGATGCCCGCGTCCCGTTGACTCCATTCCTTGATCGTGCTTGCATGTGCTTGCGGGGAACTGCATTTGGGCGTCGTCAAGAATTCGACAGACCCCAGTCGCGAAACATCGCATCATAACAGAAGAAAGTGCCCGACCAGTTCGACAGAGGCTGTACTGCGTTTGGACGCGCGAACGCGAGGCCGTGAAGAAACAAGTCGACGACATGCTACGCGACATCATTCAGCAGTCCAAGAGTCAGTGGTCGTCTCCCGTGGTTTTAGTGAAGATGAAGGACAGAACCCAACGCTTCTGCGTCGATTATCGCCGCCTGAACAAAGTCACGAAGAAGGACGTCTAACGCCTCCCACGGATAGACCACGCCCTGGACCGACTCCACAACGCGAAGTATTTTTCGTCGATGGACATCAAGACTGGCTATTGGCAAATCGAAGTCGACGAGAGAGACCGAGGGAAGACTGCTTCGATAACACCGGACGGCATCTTAGAGTTCAAGGTGATGCCCTTTGGCCTTTGCTCGGCACCTGCAGCTTTTCCAACCTGTCATGGATACAGTACTGGCTGGCTTAAAGTGGCAGACTTGCCTCGTGTACTTTGACGATGTCTTTGTGCTTGCCTCAACCTTCGACGAGCACCTCCGGTGCCTTGAAGGTGCACTTGAAGTAATCAGGACTTTCGGTCTCACTCTGAAACCAGTAAAGTGCCGCTTCACATACGAAGAGCTCTTGTTCTTAGACAACGTGATTAGCAAATCTGGAGTTCTTCCCGACCCACGGTAAACAGCGACCATCGTTTCCTTTGACAAAAAAGCTGTACGTCGATTTGTAGGCTTGTGCGTCTACTACAGACGCTTCGTCAAAGAATATTCACGTATCGCTGAGCCGCTAACCCTTCTCACTAAAACTGACGTGGACTTTAGGTGGGAAACGGCACAAGTAGAGTTATTTAAAGAACTGAAACGACGCCTGCAGACGCCGCCGATACTTGCGCACTTCGACGAATACGCCAACACAGATATCCACACAGACGTAAGCAGCGCGGGGCTCGGAGCCGTCCTAGTGCAGAGGACTGCCGGACTTGAAAGGGTTGTCAGTTATGCTAGCCGGTCGCTATCCACGGCGGAAGCCAACTATACTACGAGAGAAAAGGAGTGCCTTGCCATCATCTGGGCAACATCCAAGTTTCGCTCCTACCTCTACGGCAGGCCTTTCAAAGTTGTGAGCGACCACCACGCCTTGTGTTTTCTAGCTAACTTGAAGGACCCTTCAGGTCGCCTCGCACGGTGGAGCCCAAGACTTTAAAAATTTGACATTACTGTCGTGTACAAGTCTTGAAGGAAACACTCCGACAACGACTGCCTGTCTCGTGCCCCATCGACCCACCAGCACCCGGCGACCAGGATGCTGACAGCTTCTTGGGAGCCATAAGTGCCGACCACTTCGCCGAACGACAGCGAACCGACTCGGAAAGGACCATTGCCGTCCCAAAAGTATTCAGGCGAGGATTGGCATCATTTTTCTTGAAAAACAACGTCCTCGAAAGAAGAGCTTCTCTCCGACCTGAGCCAGCTATCTTATCGTTGTACATTCGGCAGTGCTACCAGAAATTCTCTATGCCCTGCACGATGACCCTACGGCTGGTCACCTCGGTTTTTCCCGCACGCTCGCGAGGATACACGAAAAGTACTTCTGGCAGCGCCTTACCGCTGACGACACACGTTGCGTGAGGCCGTGCCGGGACTGCCACCGACGCAAGACACCACCGACAAGGCCAGCGAGACTTTTGCAGCCCATTGAACCACCTCGCCGACTGTTCCAGCCAATCGGCATGGGCTTACTGGGGCCCTTCCCGACGTCCGCTGTCGGAAACAAGTGGATCGTCGTAGCTACCGACTACCTGACCCGCTACGCCGAAACAAAGGCCCTACCCAAAGGCAGCGCCGCCGAGGTATAAAATTTCTTCGTTGAGGGCATTGACCTGCGTCATGGCACCCCAGAGGTCCTCATACCGACAGAGGCACGGGCTTACAGCGGAGTTAACTCAGGTGATCTTGAGGTACAGCCAGACAAACCACCGCCAGACTACCACCTACCACCCACAGACCAATGGCCTCACCGAGCGTCTAAACAAGACCATCGCCGACATGCTGACCATGTACGTCGACGTCGAGCAGAAGACGTGGGATGCAATACTTCCGTGCGTGTCCTTCGCATAAAACACGGTCGTCCAAGAAACGATGCAGATGACGTCATACAAGTTGGTCTACGGACGGAACCCGGCCACTACGATTGGCGCCATGTTACTCAACGTCGCCGACGAAGAAAACCTCGACGTGACTGTCTACCTTCAGCGCCACGAAGAAGCCCGAGAACTCGCAAGCCTACGCATCAAGAATCAGGAGACGACAGACAGCCGCCGTTACAACCTTCGACGACGCTTCGTGAAATACAGGGCTGGGCAAAGATACTTTGAAATCGTATCGCGATACGATACAAGATACTCAGGCAAGAAGTATTAGAGATACAGATACAAGATACTACCGCAACAATATGCATCCGATACGATACCCGCCAGTTGTAAGATACTTCGACACATTAGCAACTTTGTTGTTATAGACCCCGATAATGAAGTAGCGAACACCTATACACAAAAAGGTACACTTGAAAATTTTATTTCTGAAATGGTACCAATTTTATTTCATTTTAATTGAATGTCTGTTGGTATCTCAAAACTTTTGTCCTTCTTGGTGAAAGTACATTACATTGCTTCCGAAAGAACTTGTTAGGATTTGTTTTAGCTGATTAACAGGGCAGCTTTTTAGACGCTTCGCTGAGAGTGGTGCTTGCTTATCATTTCAGTAATTGATGGGAGTCGCTGCTGAGCTTCCCGACCAGCTACCGGGTTGCTATCTAACCATACGAGCTTCAATAGAAAGCCTTCGTATGATGGCACAAATACCGGCATGCAGTTTTACTTTGTCCATAAAATACCGTTTATGCAATACCGAATCACCGGCTTTGTCCATAAAATACCGTTTATGCAATACCGAATCACCGTTGTACAGCAGCAACAACGCCAGTAGCGATATTTCATGTGACGAATTCTGTATACGTAGGGCACATAAAACTGCAATTACTTTTCCTATTATTCGTATCTGCAGGTGTAAAACGTTCGTTATCTCTGTACTCAGTCACGCGCAATAATTTTTTTTCAGCGAGATAACATGTGCACCCCAGAAACAGCTGAGACCTATTCTATTTTCACGTGGTGGTGACTATGAAGGAAACGGCAGTCACTCTCGCAGAGACGACTCTTTATGGGGCTAACATGGGCCCAGAAAACTAAGAAACTGAAAGTACAAGCAAAGTGCGTTGAACTCTGATAGCGGCAATAAATGTCATCGGCCTTCAGTAATCTGATCAACGGCTCCCGAATGCACTCGAGTACGCGCATACTACACGTAATGTTAATGATAATAGTTGAGTTTTTACGTCCCAAAACCACGATATGATAATGAGGGACGCAGTAGTGGAGGGCTCCGGAAATTTTCCTCATCTGGTGTTCTTTAACGTGCACTTAAATCCAAGTACGTGCGCCGTTAGCATTTCGCCTCCATCGAAAAGCGGCTGCCATGGCAGGATTTGAACGTAATCTTAAGAGAACAATCTGAGACAATCTCGAAGATTTCGAAACATTGCGGAGCGGCTTCACACCAAAATAAAAAAAGAAAGTAAGAGCGCTTGGCAGTAGTTGCACAAATCGTCGCAGGACAACGCCGCTATTCACGCTATGGTCTCCGATAGCTCTGATTACTTGGCAATAAGTAATAGCAGATTCATTCAGTGCTTCTTATGGTCACGATACAGTGCCGTCACGCTATGGGCGAGCTTCCTGCGCTGCTCGAAAATGCCGCTCCGCAGCGCCACAGAAGCGATCGTCTTGGCCGTCCGCGTATTAAAATTCTTGCGCAGTGTGAGACAAGCTGCTGGATATCATGCGTTTAAGTGACCGGAAACGTTGTCTCAGGATGAGGATGCCTAACACATGTTGCGTACAGGGGTGCCGTTCGGGCTACAAGGAACCAAAAGGATGTTGTTGTTCTCTTTACCATAAGGCAAGCAGCAGTGAGAGAAATGAAAGCGGGCCATGCCGCCGCAGGAATGTGGCGATTTTAACTTTGAGTAAAAAAAAAACCGGCAGATCCCACGCACTCTGGGAATCGATGTGATGCGAAGCAGCCAGCAAGGAGCAAATCATGCTGTACATAATATGCATGTCATTATTTACATGTTAGGACCTGTCATTTGTGTTCGTCATACAGTCACGTCACGCAATACAAATTTTGGTGTATATCAAGCTAGCAAACTGGACGCAAGCGCACCATGAGCGTGGCATGTAAATGGCATTGTAGATGACATGCATGCCATGATTTTAATGTTACAACCTGCCACTTATGTTCGCTTAAATTTTTACCTCGAATCGCAACGAGACGCGAGACCAATCTGCCTCCGTTTCGCATGCGTTCGTATTCTCGCGCTCTGCGCATCGTGCAGACGCCATCCACGTTCCAGCGTTTACATTGACGGACACCCTGTCAATTCCAAAGTGTGTTCCTCGAACGCCTGCGCCCACTGAGACGGGGTCGGTCAGAATGGAACGTGATGCGCGCGTCTCCCTCCTTGCATGATTAGAGACGCTGGTCACAGCGACGCTACGCAAGCAATGCGCGAGCGCTGTAAACTCCAACGCGACCAGCCTCCGTTTGCGCGCCCCGGCGCCCAACTGGCACTTTGCCAGGGCACGGCTGGAGGGACAGACGGACGGGCGGACGTCGGACGTGAACATGAGACATTTAAGGCTTTCACCTTTAAATTTATATGTCAAGCTGGCGAAACGGCCACAAGGGTGTCATGAGCGTGGCATGCAAGTCATGTTGCACATGACATGTCATGATTTGCATATTGCCACTTGTCATTTATCCTCGTCATACAATCACGTCACTGAACAGCAAATTTGGTGAATATCAAGCTAGCGAAACGGCCACGGGAGTACCATGAGTGTGGCATGCAAGTCATGTTGCACATGACATATCATGGTTTCCATATTACGACTTGTCATTTATGCTCGTCATACAGTCACGTCCCTCAATACGAAGTGTGTTGTATATCATGCTAGCGAAACGGCCACGAGTGTGTCATGAACGTGGCATGCAAGTCATGTTGCACATGACATGTCATGACTTCCGTATTACCACTTGGCATTTATGTTCGTCATACAGTAACGTCACGCCATACCAAATTTGGTGTATATCAAGCTAGCGAAACGGCCGTCAGCGCTCCATGAGCGTGGCATGTAAATCATGTTGTATATGACATGCAGGTCATGATTTTCATATTACCACCTGTCATTTATGCTCGTCGTACAGTCACGTCCCTCAATACCAAACTTGGTGTATTTCAAGCTAGCGAAACGGCCACGAGAGTGTCATGAGCGTGGCATGCAAGTCATGTTGCACATGACATGTCATGATTTTCATATTACCACTTGGCATTTATGTTCGTCATACAGTCACGTCACGAAATACCAAATTTGGTGTATATCAAGCAAGCGAAGCGGCCGTCAGCGCGCCATGAGCGTGGCATGTAAATCATGTTGTACATGACATGCACGTCATTATCTGTATATTACCACCTGTCATTTATGTTCGTCATACAGTCACGTCACTCAATCCCAAATTTGGTGTATATCAAGCTAACGAAACGGCCGCGAGCCGGCCATGAGCGTGGCATGTAAATCATGCTTTTCATGACAAGTTAGTCATGATTTTCATGATATGACCAGCCATTTATGTTCGTCATACAGTCATGTTATGGCATACCAAATTTGGTATAAATCCCATTAACGATACGGCCAGGAGAGCACAAAGTCGTAGGCGGCTAGATAGATAGATACGCTCAAAGTCGCCGAAGTTCGCTAAGAAATGCTTCGCATTTAATATACACGTGTGTGAGCAAAACGTCACTGCGTATATGACTTTAACATCAACGGCGAATCCGTGTCACTGAAACGCGACAAGGCAACGCTGAAGGCTGATGCCGTTTCAAGGATTTTTGAAGGATTTCCTTCGTATCTCACGAAGTGCAAACCGCGGGCCCTCTCATCGACAATACGACCACCATGCAAACGGCCCCATGAGCCACAAACAGATGCGCGCTAGGGGGGTGCACTTCATGTTCAGCATGTGGTGGTAAATAATCAAACATTTACAGGAAATCCGGCATCCCAATCCATATTCTATGTGTGGTTGTTCATTATTCATGTTGCTTAAAGAAATTATTACTGCGATAGCAATTATATGGACAGTCTCGACGGGTTTTTGCCGTCGCCGTTGCCGTTGCCATCGCCGTCATTTCGCGTATAAAGTCCAAATTGATAGATCCCCCAGCGCATCGTGCGTTCTACCCGCGGGTTAAAGCGCGGAGGCGGGGGGCGACAAACGCGGCTGACGCGGATATCAAACGAGCAGTCCCATCTCCGTCTCTCGGAGGCGCATGCGATAAAATCCCCCCCCGCCTGTTCGACCAGCCGTGGAATACGCAAGAAGGGAGGAAACGCCCCGCGCGTCTTTAACTAGCGCGGAAAGACGCGAGGGGTGGGGGGGTGGGGGGGTCCCTCATGCACACACTGTGAGCTTTGGTTTTACAAGCGCAGTCGCCGCTGGCGCACGCGTTATCTCGCAATCTCAGCAGCCGACAGCGGGCGGCTGGCATACCCTTCTGCATGCTCCGCTCTCAACGCGAAGAGATTGTGCGATGAGTGTCCCTGAAGCGGCCGTATCCTCTTACACCGGCGTTTTGTAGAGTTGCGTGAGATCGGATCCAAAAGAGTTAGCTGCCAGCCTCACTTCGCATAACATAAGAATTTGTTGCTATCGCATTCATTGATTCACCCTTGCGGTGCGTTGGTGGTCCGTGTGCGTGGTTTCTGTACGAAAATAAATATATGATCGTGCTTGTATGTTGTTTTTGATTTTTTATTGAATTAAGGAGCATTTTTGTCTCTAGAATTTCCGACCATGATGACAATATCAACATAGGTGAGATTAGAATATCTGAACCTCTTGTAAGCAACTTTGTATTAATAGAAGAAAAATACCTATCTCTCGATTGTATTGATCTGTTAAGATGAAGCTAGAGGGACTCAGATTCTGCTCATAATTTAACAATTTGAGAATCAGTGACGGGCGAATGGGCGAGTAACAGGTCGTATTTTTGCCTCTGTTTACAAGTGGCACCGCTGGCACTTAGCTGCAAATACACGGTGTTTAACTTCACGGGAATATTGGAAAGCTGTCCCTATCGTAGTGTTGAAACGAAAGGAGCTTTCCAGGCCACGGCGGCCGCATTTCGATAGTGTTAAATGCAACGACACCAGCGCGCTGAGAATTACGTACATACAAAAGAACCCTAGGTAGCAAAAATCATTCAGACGTACCCCGCTATGACGTTCGTAATAATCATATTGTAGTAGTCATTCGTAAACCCCCGAATTTTTGTATATTTTTCGGCTGATACCGCCCTGAGCTGCATGTTTTATTGAGCTGCTTTTTTTCCCCCTAGGTGCTCATTTTAAAACAGAAAACGCATTCAAGCAGGTATTCATGCATGCTGAGTGCTAAAAGTAAATGCATAAAAGCAACGTGACTGTCGCGGAAGCTTAGAAAACTAGAACACCGAGGCTGTCCCACACACAACCCCAACGATACCATCGCACCGCTTCTCAAGCAGAGCTGCGCCTCTGGCGGCACCCGTTGGCTCCATATGAAATTGAGGTGGCAGTTTCGTGACCATAAGAAGCATTGAATGAGTCTCGTAATAGAAAAAAAAAGATAGGGAGTACTGAAAAAATGAAAAAAAAGTATAATTAAAATAGAAAAGCCGTGAAGTACAACAACGTGATAGAGGCGGCACTCCTAATAGATATGACAATTAAGCATTAAACATCGCCAACTTACCTGTTAAGGTTAGACAATAAAAACCCGCCAGGCCTGCGTGGAACCCGCAGCACAGTCACAGCGAAAGCTGGAAGAGCGCCCTTTCTAGAGCCTTTTTTAAACACTTTTGGGGCAACTACTACACGCACACTTGCATGGTACCCGGCGCGACATGAATCATCATAGTTTCTGTGGAGTGGGGAAGCGTCCACTATGATATTATTCGTCATTTTTCCGAAAAGCGGGGCCCCCGCAACACACATGTACGGCAATATGTGCACTTTGTTGATGTCGTGGCTGACGACGATGAAGAATTATGCCTGAGGCTTTTGTAATGGGTCAGAGCATTGAACGACCCTGTCATTACGCAATCGCGTTGTGTTACGCCTGGTTGTTACTTCTAAAACGCTTTACAACACATGTTAACGCGATTCCTTATCCGACATGAAGGCTGCATAGGGTCAGTTTGCAACGCAGTTTCAAGCAGCGGCGTAGCTCAGTTGTAGAGTACTGGGCTGCCACACAGAGGGCCCGGGTTCGATTCGCATTCTGTCCCAGGTAATCCATATTTATTTTTCCTATTTCGCGTGATAGTGGTTACGGACACCAGCGGTGTCCGTAACGAGCGCTGTCATGCTGCTCTGCCTCACCAAAAGGGACGCGCTCACCTCATCGCCTGCCCTGACTGGTGGACTTGGAAAGGTGAAATTAGGCCATTGCCCTTAGCTTTATTCAGGTGGGTTAGTGGCAACAATACCAGCCTGAGAAGCAGAGTTCAGCCGACGTTTATTGTTTCGCACGGCGGTGTTTCTACAGCAGTATATTGTATCTTAAGATACACGATACATTACTAAATGTATCGGAAATACAGATAAAGATACTCGTTTTGTGAGATGTATCGCGATACTGATACAAGGTAACCAAATAATATCTAAGATAGTATCTAAGATACATGTATCTTCGATACTGCCCAGCTTTGAACGTGCCAATAAGACCAGGTGCTACCCGATGACATAATACAGCCATCGAAGTAACCATGGACAATACCAGTACACTTAGTGAAGAATAACGATGACACTGCGCGTTTCTTTGTCGTGTACCATCGGCTGATCAACATCACAAGAACGTATATCAACTATCACGGATAGACGAAACCTAAGATCAACTGTGAGTACCTTTCGTCGATTGATCTCAAACGGTGGGGGGTATTCGCAAGTTCACGTTGATCAGAGAAGTTCAGGGTGGAGCCATTAAGTATTTTCTCGGAGCCTGCGACGTTCCAGCACGTTGTGGACAATGCTGGCTGAATTACAGTGCCAGATTCTTGTTGCCTACCCGCATGATGTCGTCATCTTCGCTCATAGCTTTGACGAGCATCTCCAAAGCTTTTAATCAGTGCTTCATGCAGTCAGGTCATAGAGCCTGACACACAAGCCGGAAAATTACCTTTTTTCGTGCGAAGAGCTCTCCTTCCTAAGACAAGACATAAGCAGCTCTGGAGTCGACATGGATCCACATAAGACAGCTGCCATCGCTACTTCCCTGCTACCAACCGACAAGAACTTTGTACGCCGATTTCCCGGCTTGTGTCCCTATTGCATGTGGTATCTCAGAAATATGTGCCGGCATCGCCGAGCCACCTACTAACCTTACCAGGACTAACGTCGAGTTAAGGTGGGAATTTCGCCGCGAAGAAGCATTGCGAGAGCCGATGTGACGGTAGCAGTTGCCACCGATTATGGCATAGATGAATGGAAACACGGATACAAAAATACACACCGACGCAAGCTGCGTAGTGCTTCGCGCCGTACGTGTAAAACGGACGGAAAGTCGAGAAGGGGTCATCGCTTACGCTAGCCGAATGCCATAGCAGAAATAATGAACTTGAACAGGTATAGCGCATCACGGGAAAGAAGAAATGGCCGAGCAGACCATCGCAAGAGGACAGAGCGCTAACTTCAAACTTGTGTCGGTCTGCTCGGCCGTTTCTTCTTTCCCGTAATGCGCTATACCAGTTCACGTACGATGAACCAACTCGCTCAATCTTCAACACTTGTGGAGCAAAAAATAAAACCATTTGACACAAAAAAAATTGTCCTGCCATCATTCAGGCTACACGTTGGCTACCAAGCTTCAAGAGCCCTTCAGGGTGCCTCGTATGGCAGAGTTAGAGACTCCATGAATTCGACATTACCATCGTTTACAAGTCCAGACAAAAGCACTTGGACGCCAACTGCTAGTCCCGTGCACCTGTTGACCGGCCGCTGCATGAAGACCTCGACTAAGGCAGTTTGTTAGGGCCCATAAGTGCCGTCGACTATGTCGAGCAATAGCGAAGTTATCTACAAGTGAGAATCTTGGAAATACCTTTTAAAAGAACAAGCAAGACATGATCACCGTTGTACCCGACGTATTCAAGACAGCATTGCCATCATTTTGGGGAGGAACGACGTCCTCCTAAAAAGCTTCTAGCTCGCCCGAGTCAACTGCCTCGTCGTTGTATATTGATCGCTGCGACGAAAAGTTTCGCAGGCCCTCCAAAACGGCTCAATCACTGGCCCCCTTGCTTTTAGATGCGAAGCATCTTATGCTCGGGGCTATGTCCATCCCTCCCGCGTGCCGCGTCCGGTGTCCCGCGTCCGGTCACTTTCATGAAGTAGGGAAGCACCCATTATGCGAACCAGAACACTGTAGTAATATGAAGGTCGTCAACCACCAGGGTTGCCGTTGAGTGGACTAGAAAAGTAGCCAGAATTCGGGCTAAAAGTAGCCAAAGTAGCCATGTCATTTAACTTTATCGCCAGATTTGTCGCCAAAAAAGAACAAAAACGGTACTATGACCACATTTTTGTGTTATCCTACAACAAATATTATTTTGTACGCAAACACAAAGTAAGGGAATACAGTGATTAAAAAGAACAATGAACAAACTTCCTACGGACTACTAGCTACTGGTCCAGTGATGGTTACTGTCTCGCGAAAACGATGATTAGTCCCTCTTGGTCAAGAAGGAAGGTGATTTCCCTCCCTTGCTCCGCGTGGTAGAAAAAGCTAAAAGCTTTGGAGAATGCTATGGCTTTACAAAATGTGTAGTGAGGAAGAGGAAGATTCTGCGTGCCGGCGCACAATCTCGGAGGCCACGCATAAAGCAACAATCTAATCCGAAAGGAAAAAAATTAGCACGCGATTAGTACGTTGTTGAAAGTAGCAGAGATAGATGTCATTTCAACATGCCCACATTTGCCTCATTGACACTTTGATAATTAGGTGAGTATTTTCGGAGTTACGAAATTATTTAGGACTAATTAATTAATTCACATTAACGACAAAAATAGTAGCCGCTACTACAGTATACTGGGAACATTATGCACTAGGTCTGCCTCGCCTAACGCCGTTCCTCTTTTTTTAAATCGTGCTGCGTGATAAATGGGACACCCTGTATATATTTTGTTTCTTATTTTTTTGTATCGCAACAGCCAAGTGGAAAGGGTAGCCGTCACCAAGAAATGGTGACAACTCCTTCATTTATTTTTCTATTTCAATAAAAAAAAATAAAAGATAAATGATCTTTGTGATCTAGTTTCCCGGGCGCGAGTTCGCGCACGCTAGCAGAGCATAGCCTCGTGTGGTACAGTATATAAGAAAGGGGTGGGAAAGGGAAGTTAGGGTTAGTATGAGGGAAAGGAGGAGAGGAGAACTAGTCTAGAGAGAGAAAGAGATAGAAAGAACTAGAGAAAAAGAAAGAGAGTGAAGAAGTAGAGAAAAAGATAGAAGGCGAGATAACGAATACGGAGACAGAGAGATAAAGAACGAAAGATACATGCAATAGAGAAACAGGAAAATAGAGAGAAAGAAA